>QTSX02006440.1:0-448388 GCA_014839935.2 Entomophthora muscae | reverse complement strand
AATATTAATGTGTTGAGGATGATACTATAAAAACCAGTTTTGATGTAATTCAAACAAAATGTCAAATATCAACAGCCTAATCAACAAATTAGAGTCAGCTCTCAAAGATGGTCAGCTTGAACATAAAATAAGGGGAAATTGTGATGAGTATTGAAATAGGGGAAGGAGCCTTAATCCAGCAAAACAAAACCACAAAAAATAGCCTGGGAACAATGGTCAACAAAAGAACTGAAATAATTTTAAATCTTCAAAAAGGAAATACTCAAGCAGTTAGATTTTAAAAGTGAAAGTTAAAACTTGTGGGAATTTGCAAAAACCAATGAAAGAATACTCAAACAATCAAACTAATTGAAGAGAAATCAACACAAATGAAGAAACCAACCAAATGGAAACAGAAGAAAACAGTAATTTATTAACCCATTTCATTATTATTACCTCGCAAAATCCGGCTGAAAAGCTTACAGAATTATTACCAATAGATAAATATACAGGCTGTAAAATGCACTATTTATCAAAATTTGTACTAAGCAACAATGGCTCTCTAATATAAACACAGTACATTTAAATAAATTACAATGAAAAAGGCCTTGTTTACAATGAATTTCATTAAACAAAATGAATTGAGTTATGCACATAATATCAAAATATCAAGAGTTGACATCTAATTGCAATATTCTAATGCAATATTTACATTTGTGTTTCTTAATTTATTCTTGTTAACAAAAAATATTTTTGCAAATAATTTTATGTTAGTCATAAAATATACAACATTTTATTGATTATGAGAATGTCAAATATGTAAAAAGAATATATTATTAATTATACATCAAAAGAAATCATATCAACTTTAATAAGTTGTCACAAAGAAAAGTTTTATTTTACTAATCAAGGGACAAGTGGGGGAGGGAATGGGCGGAATGTACATTGCCATCATCTGCGCCTGTGAAAGGGAAGGCATAAGAGGTTATGGGAAGGAAATGATTGGTGGTCTGTGAGTCAGGGTTGGAAGGCGGGTGACTTGGTCTTGATGGAGGAGTTGGGGAGGTAGGGTTTGTTGACTGGGAAGAGGCAGCAAGAGCTGAATGATTCAATTGCTCAAATTTCTCTTCTGTCATGTATGTGGACTTGACAAACAAAATGGATGGGCATGGGGGCAGGAGTCCTTTCTGGACTTATCACTATCACTTGCATAGAAGATGATGAGATCTGATAGGTCTGGACAAACACAGAAGGGAAAATCTTATACCCCTTCTCAATTTGGGTGTACAGTTTATTGTAGATGGCAGGCTTTGAGCACATGAGAGCAGAACCAAAATTTTAGAGACATACATCTGCAAGATACATGTCAGCGTGGTTGGTGGGGTAGGACCAGCATATATGCCTGCAGCCCTGATTTCTTGGGTTGACCATTCCTGCTGTTCCATCTCTGCACTCAGTACAACTGTGTACACAGCTTTTTGGGTAGCCCACTCCTCCAGCATGTCCTTGAGCTCTGTCTGGTAGGCATACTCATCTGCTATGTTTGACAATGCAGAGTAATAAATGACACCCAATGGTGAAACTGCCAACAAAACCCTGAAAAATCAATACAGGATTGGTCCGTGCTTGTAGATGTCAGATTGGATGTGCTTTCCCCCAAAGTCTTGGATACTTGCTGAAATCTTGGCATACAACAAAAAAATGACTTCATTACAGGCCCTCATTGCCCTTTCTTTGATAAAATTAATGGTTTTTGCATTGTAGGGGTTGGTATTTGCCAAACTGGGGCCACTAAGAACCTGATTGGATAAGATTCTGGCAGCAAACACAACTCTGTTAATCCACAAATCCACTGTTCTCTTATTGGTGTAAATACTGTGGAGTCCCAGTTGGAGACAGACCTGGACCAGGGGCATCTGCAGGTCACACTTCATAATAGCTATCATGAGAGGATGGGCTTTTTCACCTTCAGTTGAAGTACAGGCACCAGTTAGGGTCTTCTTGGAAGGGAACCACAATTGGCGTGGGCTTGCAGGGTTGCAGCCACAGTGGACTTTGCAAAACTCATTGCGGCCGCAATTTCCCCAAGGGACATAAGCATCCCTCGCTTTTTGACTATTTCAAGAACAATTTCTGGGGTGATTAATTTTCTTCTGCGTCTTGCAGGCTGATTGGCTGGAGGAGGGATGTGTCCATCTTGGGAACCAGAGGGTGCCATCTGATTGGCTGTTTCTGAATTTTGGCTTCCCTGGGTGACTCCTTGGCTCAATTGGCTGATTCTGGATGCTTGTGTTGATACATGATTTTCTGGCAGCTGCCTGTGTGTGATGGGCAAACAGGGCCATGCTTGAGGACACAGGAGAAAGAACACACTCCTGGGTAGTGCTTGAGGAGGGCCTGCAGGTTGGGAGTGGTCATAGACGGAGGCTTCACTATTAGAAGACCAAGTGTAGCCCTGCGTAATTTTGTCAAGGCCAGGGAACTGTCACAGTAGGTTCCATCATGCCAGAAATTATCCGGCCAAGTAGAAAGGCTCAAAAAGTCTGCAAACCTTAAACAAAATTGACCAAATTAACAGATTTGAATCAAACAGTTGATCAAAAATGGGTTATGGCTGCTCCAGTCTGCTAGCTGAAACCAATTCCTTCTTACAATTGATGTTGATAAATTGACGTAATCTGAGGGTCACCCGATATGAGCTTGTTAATCAGCATGGTTGTCAGAAATTGGTCACTCAAGGGTTCTTTGCAACTTGGACCAGATACTTACTTGACAATGTAGAAGGAATAGGAGCCCAGGATTCAGGTGGTACTGCTAGTTGATTTTTGATATATATTGAATAATTTTCACTGTTTCAACTCTAAGAGTTGAGTCCTCCCAAAAATTTACTCAATAAAAATCAAATATCTCTTGGTCTAATTTACTTTTAAAAATGCATCCTGTAGTTGGATTGTTGCGCTGCATTCCCTACAATCTTATTCTAGGCCAGATCATTACTTGAAGATGGGGCCCTGCAGTTGGAACTTTGTTGTTGGCACCTCTCAATGTTAATTCAATGCCTGCTAATCTTGGAGTGGTCCCCCCTGTCTTGGAAAATGAAAATTGTGCTGCATCTCAATGTCCAGAATTTTATTCTGAAGATTCTCTGATGCCTTCACAGGCAATTTAACTGGGGCTACTCTGATTAGGATTAATTATTTTACTTAATCCTAGTATCTCATTTGGAAATTTCACAAAACGGTATTTGAAGCTGTGTTGGTGGTTAATCATTAACTCTATGTGGATTTGGGTGGTGATTCCCCACCATTTAAAGACAGCTTCTTACTATCCTGCAATTTCTGTCACAAGAACAGCTTGTTGGTTTGGTTTTTATTGGAAGAAGACATAATAAATTTTTATTAAAAATTTTAAACTCAAAAAGAGGAGTGTGTATTTTAGTCAATTTTATTGTTAAGTATATTAAGTTGATGAATAGTAGGATCTAAATTCTAGCTGCCCTAAAATGGAATAGGATGATTTTTGAGAATGCCTATGATTCCTAAAAAAATTATCACAAATCCACTCTAGATCCTTTGGCTTCCTGTTTGAGATGCCCATAAATTATATTTACTTCAAATTCACCTTATTTTTGATTTGAAATTTTGTTCTTGGATTTGACAATCCTGCAATTTCAGATTTGTTAATTTTTACATGTTGTATATGATTTGCTAGACATACAGGAAATCTTAAATTGTACATTAGAATCCCACATTTTTGATTCATGTATCCTGCATTTGTTTGTTGAGTTTTGTCTTTTGTTAGTTGAGTTATCTGCTCAAGAGATTCAAAATTTGCCAATTTAAATAATCCAAAAAAGTCACATTAAATGGTTGATTTTATTAAATATTTCATTTTTCACTCATCTGAGTTGCCCGCAGAAGTGATTCAAAATTTGGACCAAGGATTTGACAATCCCGTATTTTTATGTTCAGGTTCTGAATTTACAGTAAAGAGTTGATAACACAAATTCTTCCCTATATTAAATTCATATTAATGGAGAGGGGAAATGATACTGTTATCATACAGTATAATTTCCTATAGTAAAATATAGCAATACAACTTATGCAACCAAATCCAGAATTAAGAAAAATACCCCAAATTCTTTGGGCTGTGGGCTCTGTCAGAATTACTACTTCTGATGAAGACAATCAAATATTCTAGGCCGCAGGTTACGCCAAAGTCACAGATTCTCATGTGATTTTCTAATGCTAGAAGACTTAGAATATCATCTTGGTGAATGATAAAATACCACAGTCTGCGGATTTCTGATAAATAATAATGTATTTAAGCTATAAAAATTCAATGAGGCACTTAGGCATAATAAGAAAAATAATGAACCTTTTTCGTAAACAGAGGATGTATAATAAAATTGATTGTGCATTGTTCAAGTCTTACAAAGCGCTTATTAGATTGTGTATATTTCTGGATATGTCAAGAATGTAGATACAAGGTTTTCATATTCTTTTTTCAGCTTTAAAGTTGTTCTGAAAAAGTTCTGGAGTAGTAATTTGAGATGTGTCAACTTAAATTTTGACTACTATATAACTTTTCTTTATTTTACAAGTAAACACAGATTCAGATTGATTGTTTATTTATTGGCTCAGTTATAGTTGTTACTTTTATTAAAGTAAAGACTGATGATCTACTTATGAAACATTAGCTCTGTTGTAGTTCTATTCTTAGAAGCAGTAAACTTAGCGCCATCCTAGGCCAAATTACAACACTTGTTATGCTGTGAAAGACCTTGTGTATGATATCAATTTTCAACAAGCAAAGCTATATTCCAAACTACTTAGAACCTTCAAAGCAACTGCAGCCATGAACAATCACACTTACAAACTAGAAGGTGCCAAGAGCAACACTGTCAGGGATCTAGTCTTGGGCGGCCGGCCCATTGGTTTTGGGGATCACTCAGTCCGGGTTTTTGCAGGTAAAGCCCACCACAAGAGAGGAGCTAACTTAAAGAGATAGGAGAAGGACTTAACCACCCAGTACCACGGGCAAGTGGCCATGATTATAGTTTCAATCACCCCTGTGAGGGTGATGTACACAATTCTAAACAGCTTACCAGTATGATCAGTTGGAAGGTCAGGTGAGGAAGTGGGCATAGGTTTTGGGGTCATGGGCAGTTCCATGGGTAGGTTGTAAGCAGGGAGATAGTTGAATTTTCCCCTGAACAACTTGGGTGTTGAAAATATCCATGGGCCTTATTGGTTGTATCTAACTGTATATTGTATGCGGGCCAAGGGATCTAGTTTGAGGATCTTTTCTGGGGTGTAATCCTTACATTCAGGTTTCAGAGGGCACTCTGTGAAGTGGAAAGAGCCAAAGGAAACACCTGGAGGACAGGAATCTGCAGGCTAAGGGGCAGGAGGGCCAGAGAATCTTGTACTTATTTGATAGATGGCAAAGATAAAATAAGGCAGTAGATGTGTAAGCCAAAATAACATAACCTTTATTCAAAAATAGCAATAAGTTTGGAGCGCGGTGTGAGAATTGGGAAGCAGGTTAATAGGAAATAAAAACAAGCTCTCAACCACAATAAAAAATGTGGTTTCAGAAACAGCCAAAAGGTTGTTGTCAACAATTCCTGGGTAGGTCAAAGGGGGAAGGAGTCAACTGAACACTGCAAAGCAACATATAAAGCCAAATGACCAAAATTACTAACAAATTATGAACCTTATTATATTAGAGAATGATGAAGCAAGGTCTTTCACAACTCTTGCATTCATTTAAAGGAAGGGGATGGAATTTGGATGGGAAGTTGAATGTCCAAAACTGATTGATCAATGATATGAGGGAGTATATGAATGCATCTCTTGAGGCTGGAAAATCTGGAAAAATCTAAATGGACAAAATCAAAGGGAAAACTGACTCAACCAAAAAATGAGGAACCTGTCTTGAATGCAATTTCCACTGCTCCCGGCTGCTCTTGCGCATGATATTTAACCAGAGGTGTCTCTTGGGTGGGTTAGGTGGGGCATTTTTAAAATAATTCTGCAATTAATAGTGTGAGGACCTTTCTTGGGGGGTTTTCAGTAAATTTTTGGGAAATATCCAGGTGTAAGTTGGCAGAGATCCCCAAGTATTTGGTGAGGATTGAAGTAGAGGCCCAAGGTGGAGGTGTAACTTTACATGTGGGGTTCTTTGGTCTATATAGCACCCCACTTTTAAACTTGATATCTTCCTTGGGGGTTCATCAGGGCATTGGAAAAGGTGGGCCCAGGGGATCTGGGTGCTCAGGTTCAAAGGCGGCAAAATTGCACCTGGGCCGGGAGTTCTTTCATTGGTTAAAATTCTCAAATGGCTAATTGATTATCTTGCTCTAGAGTTGTGGTCATGGGGTCAGGCTGCAGGCCTGTGCCTTCTCCTGGGGGTGACTCTTGATTGGCCACTGGTGTAGCCTTCAAACTCATGAAGCTAATGGTCAAAAATTTATTGCCTCCATTAGGCGCCTTGATTGCTTCCTTATTTGGTACAATTATTCCTTTGGTTTGGCTTGCTTCATCATTTGGGCCATCCTTATTGGCTTCAGCTTGCAGGTGTTCAACCCCAGGAAAACGCAGGCAGGTGGCCCCTTGGTCCTGAGGGCCGGCAGTCTGCAAAAATTCAGGGTCAGGGTTCAAATCCCACCCTTGGGCCCAGGTTTCAAGGGAAAAAGAATTGTCAATTCTAACAAACACCAAGCAGCTTCATCATAAATAATTATATATTTTCTGTGTCATTCTTATCCAGAATAGCCTTTTTTACATGCTTTTGGATAATACTACAGGCTCTCATAGTCATTGAAGATAGCAGGGTAGAGCAGGATCCAAGGGAGAGTTATGAAACTACAATTAGTATTCCATTATCATCAAATTTCACAATATACAGTGAGCGCTAAATAAGTTACTTCATGTTGGATCTAATGCCATATCTTCTCTTGTTCCCTTTGAACATAGTAAAACATCATATTTCCTTATAAGAATTAAATCCAATTACATCAATAATTCCACAAATAACTTATCCAGCACATTTTTAAACCTTATCTGGATTATGCCACTGTGCCACCCCCTTAGTGACCCAATAAATTATTGCCTTGGTATAAGAATTTGCCAGTATTCTCAATAAATATCTTTTTCATATTTTTTCTGACCCTTTTCTAAAAGGATGTCTTTCCCAACATTAATACTGAACTATCTTTAGTTCAGTTGCAACAATAATTTGATTCTTATTAAACTGTTGTAGATTTACTTAAATATATATTATGATTAAGGCTATGTGTATAATTTGAATTGTCTTGAGCCCATTTTGTGAGAGAGAGGGGGCTAAACTAACTAAGTTTGGCTCTCATCCCAGTGAGACAAACCACCAGGATGCCGCCCAGTGAAGGACTGGAACGGCTGCTTGAAGGGGGGACCAAAAGGATGACATGGGAGACATTTGAGGGAAATAAGCATTCAGACCCATCAACATCATTCCGGCAAGCAGCCAAGGGGTGCGGGTGGGAGTGAGGGGGGACACCATGGGGGCCAGAAGTGGTACCAAATCACTCAGGGGCAAGCTGAGAAGGGAAGGCATGGAAGGTAAATTCCTCTCAGAGGCAGGCAAGGAGTGATCTGCAATACCAAGGTCCAAGTCTTTGCATGTCAAACTCTTAACCACAGCCTCTCCAGAAAAGAGAAGGCCGCTGGGGAGATCCCAGAGACTGGAAGGATCTTCACCCACAAGACAGGCAGAGGAGGAGATCTTTACCCACAAGTCTGGGGAAGTAGACCATAAGAGCAGCAGAAATGGGGCCAAGGAAAATACCATGAATTTTGCAATAGGGAGTATCATCATAAAAACCAGCACAGAATTTAAAGGAGATTGGCACTAATTTCTAAACTGCAAACAATAAAAAAATGGGAAACCAGGGGACACACACAAGGAAAATCAAGCAGGAGGCAGCAGGACAATCCCAGGGAGCTTGGCAATGAGCTTGGATGGCTTGGGAGCAATTAAAAACAAAAAACGGGTTTGAAAACCAAGAAATTAAAGGAAATTCAAGATAAAAGTAGGTTTTTATATTGATTTTAACTTCAAATTTAGGGTTCAAACGTGAGTTTTGAAAGCAAAACAGAAGACAACTATAGCTATACACTTGAGTCTGTTTGGGTGAAGCTAGAGGAGAGCCCAAGTTTGAAACGGGACGCAGAAAGGTAAGCGTAAAGGATATGACTAACACTCTTTAAAATTTTAGATGATAGGAACTCCAGACAAGGGGCTCCAATAATCACTGTTAATTTGAAAAATGAAGTGCAAATAACCAAACTTTATTAAATTGGAAAATAGACAAGCAGGGGACTGAAATTCCCCTTGCTTTGCTAAAAGGAATGGATTGCAATGAAAGTGATCACATGACAATTAGAGCTGGACCTAATTGGCTAGAGAAAAAACTTTGCTGGATAGGCTCAGAGGGACTGGAGAGTTTTACTCTAATTTCCGCAATCTAATCTGATTGGCTGGAAGAGGTGCCAGACATTTGGGAGTCAACTGAATTGTCAAGCGTTGATGTGTCAACATTTGATTGGGTAGCTCTGATAGTTTTTAAAAATGGACGACACCAGGCTAGTAAGTAGTCTAAATTGACCAACGTTTCTTCCCAGGGGGGAGCAACCAAGGGCAAGGAATCTGTGGGATAGGCTAGCACAAACCTCTTATCAACTGTGTGTGCTAAATTCCCTAAAGAATGGAGGGGTTTGGCTGGCATTTTTGGGCCTTTCTTGGTGCGGCGGGGGAAGATTTTATGATCTAATGTCAGGGGTGGCAGTGAATTTACACATTTGTTGTGTGCATGGAATTTGATGAGGAGCAACTTGTGGTAAAGCTTGAAAGATAGGTTTAGAGAAGAAGAGTAATTTTATTGGATAATATTTTAGGTTTATATATTGTGTTTGATGTGGTAGAGACTTAAGTTGGATCAAACATGGGGGAGGTCAGGTGTGAGTTGGATTAGAATAGCTGGGGCAACCATCAGCATTTAAACTGTCTACAGTAGCATCCTCCATTTCAACAATTCCCAAAAAATATTTTTGTATTTTTTTGGCATTTTTACTACAAAATTTTACCTTAAACAATTGTTTTTGATATTAAAAGTTAAATTTGATTTTAATTTTTGAGTTTCAAGTAAAATTGTAAAAAAATAAAGCCAAAATAAAATTTGGGATTGTTGACATGGAGGATGTTACATGTAGACAGTTTAAATTCTGACAGTTGCCATAGCTGGATACCTGGATAGGTCATGGAATATTGATTGACTGCCAATTTGGGAAGGTCAAACCTTTTGTTGGATTGGCATCAAACCAGGCAATAGCTGGATGTTACTCATGTTGGCAACAGCTGGGATACTTGTACATTCAGACACTCAACAAATTCAATTAGGTGATCAGCCCTAATTTTTCTCTAACTATATGCTAGATGTCAATTGAACAGTTCAACTACCAAACTATTTTTTATTGAAATGGATATGTTCAATTTTTTGATATGATTAGCTTTATATACTGCCACAGTTTAATATGATTGGATTCAACTTCACATATTTTTGTACTAGATAACAAATTTTCTTTGTGTATGACTATCTACTAATTGACTAATTCAAGCTATATATTTTCCAAACTAAAACTTCTCTTTTTTCTAGTCCAAGTTGAATTTGTTATAGGGTAACTTGATTTTTCTATCTTAACAGCTTTCTAAACTACTGTCAAGATTCTGCATCTTGGGAGATTGTTCTTTATTATTGGTATACATTTGGGGTCTGGGAAGGGGATTGTATGAAGACAATTCTATACTATCAATCAGGGTTGTTGTACAGTGGGCAGGTGTTTACTCAATCAACTTGGGGGAGATAACACTTGACTGTGAGTATTAACAAGGCTTTTCCCAATACTCAAGACTACTAAACGGCTAGTAGTGATACACAGCAATAGATAATATATCTGTCCCTATTGCAATATGTTTATTTTGCTCAATTTCTAATTAGAAAAGCACCTTATACTGTAAATTCAAAACCTGAACGTAAAAATGCGGGATTGTCAAATCCTTGGTCCAAATTTTGAATCACTTTTGCGGGATAACCTTTTTTAATTAAATTGATTTTTTTGAGTATTTATTTGAATTCTTAAAAATGCGGGAACTCATAGACACTTTGAAAAGTTCAAGTCAAACTGCATATTTCCAATGGAAAAAATGAATTAACTGGAATTAGATTTGAAGCATTCAAATCCATCAACCATTTCCATTAAGTTTACTATGTTTTTTGGAATTGCGGGATTGTCAAATCCAAGAACCAAATTTCAAATTGCTTTTGAATGCCACTAGTAAACTCAAATAATAATTGCAGAAACTGGAATCCAAATTTAATGTACAGTAAGCACACTAGGAAATACCAACCCAAATCAAGAAGCTCCACTCTGGATAAAATCAAATGAAAAATTCAATCTAAACACCCATGTTTAGACATGAAATTAAGTGAAATGAAAAATTATCTAAACTGGAAATGATGCAATATTATGCACTTTAAATCACCAATATAGCAACCATAAACCCATATAATGATTTATGAGCTACTCTCCTGATGACACAGAAATTTTTTAAAAGTTTTTTGGCCCCTGGCTACGCCGGGGGCCAAAAACTTCTTTTCAAGGAAGAAGGAGAGGGGGAAAAGATAAACCATTAGTTTAATAACTATGTATTCATGTATTGCTACTAAGGATACTTGATTACAGTAGATTTTAAAAAACGCTAATAATAAGGTAGAATTATATATTACAATCTATCTTATCATGTTGTCTTTCCTTTGATGTGTTGATAATGTGCTTGCAATTAATTAGACAGCTTGATTTCCTATTGCCAAGATGACTAGAGGTGAAGCTGTCCAATTAATTGCAAGCACATTATCAACACACCAAAGGAAAGACAACATGATAAGATAGATTGTAATATATAATTCTACTTTATTAATAGCGTCTTCTGAAATCTACTGTAATCAAGCATCTAAATTTTAGCCGTCCTAAAATGGAATAGGATGATTTTTGAGAATGCCTATGATTCCTAAAAAAATTAGCACAAATCCACTCTATATCCTTTAGCATCCTTTTTGAGACACCAATAAATTATATTTACTTCAAATTCCTTGCAATAATGGTTTGAAATTTGGTTCTTGGATTTGACAATCCCGTAATTTCAGATTCGTTAATTTTTCCATGATGTCCATGATTCGTTTGACATACAGGAAATCTCAAATTGTACATTAGAATCCTGCATTTCTGATTCATGTATCCCACATTTGTTTGCTGAGTTTTGTCTTTTGTTAGTTGAGTTATCTGCTCAAGAGATTTGAAATTTGCCAATTTAAATAAACCAAAAAAATCAAAATAAATGGTTGATTTTATTAAATATTTTATTTTTCACTCAGCTGAGTTGCCCGCAAAAATGATTTGAAATTTGGACCAAGGATTTGACAATCCCGCATTTTACGTTCAGGTTCTGAATTTACAGTATAGGGTGTTTAAGCTCTCTTGCCAGGATTATCATCTGACGCTTCTAACTCTTATTGACCAGTTTGCTGTTCCCCAGACTACCAATTACAACCCTCAGAGTTGGGCATCTATGCTGTGCTGGCATGGGATTACGGGGGCAGGAAGATATTCTGTCAATTTTTTTTCATCAATGGATTTTTCATCAAATTTGATCCACTTATTTTTTTCTTCATATGTAAAATATTTAACTTTAAAATAAAACAAAAAAGTAGAAAAACTCTATTTACTAATAAAAGCTATTCTTTAAACATATACCATTTTTAGGTCTATTTTTAGGTCTTTAAGAGACTTGATTTTAAATCTTTACCTTATAAAAACATAATTAAATTGAATTAACTACTATAAAACAAAATAAGAACATTTAAATTTATAAATAATAGTTTTTATAGAATGTAATTTCTTTATTTTTGAACTTTTTGTTTTTTATTGTTGCAAAGTTAAATATTTTACATGTGAAGAAAAAACAGTTGGATCAAATTTGACAGAAAAAAATTGACAGAATATCTTCCTGCTCCAGATTACAATTAATTGCCAGCCCTCATGTATTCATAGCAGGGTCCTGGCGGCATCTTGTCTAATGCTCTGCAACTTTGAGTGACCAGTTATCCATTTGAATGGGTCCTGCGTTGACAGATCTTTGACTTTTCATAAATGGGTGATTTCCTGGAAACTTTTCCAGACTCAGAAAGGTTTGGCAGTGGTGCGTCCCATGGGAATATTCTGTCATGTTCCCAAATTCTCAATCTGTTTAGCTTGCCATCAACCAATTGGATATCTGTATTTGCAATATAGATAAGACTTTGGAGTAATGGCTTCTTGCCAATTATCCAAATCTATCATCAGAATCACATCAGCACTTTATCAAACCTTGATGGTGGAGTGCTGCCTAGGTGATAGCAACCTATGAGCCAGAAGAATGATGGTTCAGTCAACTCATAGAACTCATTATTCTTGACAACTGCTGTACTAGAGAATCAAATTTATGCATTTCAAACAAGACAAATACTTCTGTTGAATATAAAGTAAGCTAAAGCTTCAATTTTATTAAAAAATCACCATAAAAAAGTGCTGAAATATGATATCTGCTGGAAATGGTGTGGTCAGAAATAACGTTGTTAGTTTTGAAGTTAAAACTGATGTTTAGATTTAATTTGGTCGCGGATGTCTGGTAACTGCCACAAAAATGACTAGTTGCTATTTCCTTTCAATTTCAGTAGGCAATCCTTTTTCTAAAAAGAATGGATTATGCCATCCAACCTTTTGTCATTGGAAATTCGGTGGCTACTCAATTAAAAGTTATTTACAGTTAATAAAATAAACAACCTATCTTTTTTCTAAACGGAGTCTTATTTTTGTGTTGAAAAGCCTCAAATAAATAATTTCAAGTGGATTGAAAATCAATGTATGGCTATAAATCATATATTGGCATGAAAATTATGAAAAAAACGGAGGCGTTGTAACATCATAAACTGAATAATCATTTGCTATAATCGTAAAACCCTTTTCCAGACTTTCTGCCCAAGTGTCCCTGGGATACAAGCTTTTCGATTGATGGCGAAGGGATAACGAGACTTTCTCCTTTGAGGTGTGGGTTTGAAGAATACCATTGCTCAGTAATAAACTTTAAAGTATCGAGCCCAACGTACTAAAAATAAGAACAAGTTGACTTATACATACTTACATCCATCAATTCAAAAGGTCCCATAGGGTATCCTGCTCCAAGCTTCATACCAGTATCGATATCTTGGAGGGTAGCATCACCACGCTCATAAAGACGTAACGCTTCCAGCATATAGGGAACCAAAAGTCGATTAACAATAAACCTAAAACAATTAAGATAAATTTGTATTCTACTCAAAGAATAAAACAAGTGAAATTTACCCCGGAGTATCCTTGCAGGCAATAGGAGACTTTCCTATTTTCTTGGAAAAGTCAAATAAATCCTTAAGGACCTTTTTGGAAGTATCATCGGTGCTGATGACTTCAACAAGCTTCATTTGAGGAACTGGGTTGAAAAAATGAAGACCGGCAAACCTTTCCAATCTTTTGGTGCTCGAAGCAATGTGTGAAATGGGCAAGGAAGAAGTGTTCGAGCAAAAGATAGTCTTGGCAGGGGCATTTTGATCAAGCAGCGAAAATAACTTTCGCTTAACTTCAAGATTCTCGACGATAGCCTCAACAAGTAGGTCGGTGTCCTTAAGACTTTCGATGGCATCAGAGGAGGTGGAGTAATTGGCACATACCCCTTCAATAAACTTATCTTGTTCAGAGGTAGAGTCAGGAAACTTCTTTTTGGCAATTCTTTTAAGGCTGCCTCTAATGATTCCTTCTCCCTTCTTCAAAGCATCGGCACTTTGGTCAACCATGACAACCTTATAGTTGGCCTGGGCAGCGACTTGAACAATTCCGGACCCCATGAGTCCAGCTCCAATTACAACGATCTTTTCAATGGACGCCATAGAGGCAGAGCTTGCAAAAGATCTCGCAGAGAGAACTTGGAATCGAGACAAACTTCTAGTAACTAAAGTCTTGGAACTGAACATGATGGAAGTGATTCCAGTTCAACAAGGTAAACCTTATATCCATTGGTATATAGGTGACGCAAGCTGAGCTTATAAATTACATTTTCTTTAAACTTTCCCTACACACTAGTTTTAAGAAAAGCGTCACGAGTAGGGATGCTTCGGCTCAGCCCCGGCCATCTTTCGGCACTGGGCAGCTACAATCAAAACGGAAACACGACATATTTAAAAATTTTAAATAAATCTTTTTTAGGAGTGACTCAGAGCTAGAAACTGGCCGCGGTTGCCCAGGGCTTGGCCGAAGCAGCCCTAGTCACGAGCCAATTTGACACGTAAGATTTAAATTTTTACCGAACGTCACCTGCTTGAGTGGGTGGATGCGTAACTCCAGGTAGAATTAGGGCTGCTTCGGCCAAGCCCCGGGCAGCCGCGGCCAGTTTCTGGTTCCTGACTGCTCAGTTCAAATATTTATTTGAAAATGCTCAAATATGAGGTAATTTCGTTTTAGTCATAGCGGCCTAGAGCCGAAAGCTAGCCGCGGCTGAGCCGAAGCATCCCTAGGTAGAATACGAATTGGCAATGTCTCTTGGCAGGCCTGCCTTAAGCAACTATCTCCCTGATCTGGAACTAAAACACCAATCCACAACTCTGGAACAACCTCCCCGCTCTAAAATGCTGCCATGGATCGTCATAAGTAATCATAAACAATATGACAGCTTCTAAGTAACACATTGAATGGTATTCTAAAAAAAATAACAGCTTCTAAGTCAAAGTACCCCAAAGCCGTCTTCGAGATTAATTTTTTTAAAAAATACATGCTGTAGATTTAAAACCTGCTGGGCAAATTGCGAGATTGTCAAATCAACAACCTAATTTCAAATCAACAACCTAATTTCAAATCATAAATGAAAGCCTCCAGTAAAATCAAATAATAATTACAGGAACTAGATATGAATTGAATAGACGGGGATAAACTAGGAAACACTAACCCAAGTTAAGAAGTTCCGCTATGACTAAAATCAAATGAAAATTTTAACTTTAATGATCATCTTTAGACATAAAAATCAAATAGAATGTAAAATAGTCTAAAACAGGACCAAGTAAAGTATTATACATTTCAAATCACTAAATAGAAATTGTGATACTATTCAAGGCTAAACAAAGAGTAAACAGCAACCCAAAACTAAACCAACTCCCAAATAAAACACATTTAATCTAAAGTATATTTTTATTTATTTTTATGAACAGACTTTCCCATACCAAGCCAGCTCCTGAAACAGGACACATGACAGCCTTTCCAAGAAGACACCTCAGAGGGTTGAAAATAGACCAAGAACACATAATGGGTACGTTGAGGCCAATATACAGGCCTCTCAAGGGGTCAGTGCAAGCCAACCACCTCCCACATCACAAGCAAGATACAATAGTCTAAACCTCATACAGAAGCCACTCTTGCGGCATTCCACTAAAGTCTTTCATACCAGGATCATTGGGAACAATGAGGTTACATACACCTCCACTGTTTACCCAGTTGTAACATGGCCCTGCACTCTAGATCCCAGAGTTGCTAGTTCATGTCCCAGAGTATTTGATACTTACTCTGAGCCATTGGCCACAAATGAAGAGCCATGTACGCCAGTGATATATTTCACAATCATTGATATCATTGCAAAAAATAATTATGCTGTGTTATACACAAAGTTTCCTATCCCATGTTGCAACCCAAATAGGTTGAATGCTGTGGTATTCACCAATAGCAGGCATCAGTTTTTGAATAGTGGGTGTAAGCTGTTATCAATTGTTTAACCAGTGAACCATCTGTTTGGGATATTGCGCCACAATTTGGTGTCACAACAAGATATATAAATCAAGTCAATACCACATATGGAGTTATTGGCCAAATTGCAAAATCTACAAAGGCCAAACAAAAGCCCAAGCTCTTGCAACTTGTGGATGTTGACACAATATAACAGTTGATAGCCAAAGATTGACACCAGGATTTTCTCGCTACCCAATCAATGCTGGCTACAAAAATAAGTCTTTCTGTTTCCAAAACACTTATATACAAAACCATGGTTGATTTGGGCTTCTCCTGGAAAGTACTTGGAGTTTTGCTGTACAACCAAAAAAGCAAGAAGACAATTGAGGATTGACTTATCTTTGCTGAAGCCTATCTGGCCCTAAAGCAGATATTAAATGTACGATTCTTTTATATATATTAATCTTTATTTTCTCCTCGCTCAGAGCTAGAAATGAGTGGTTTGAGAAGAGGTCCAAGGATGATGTGGCACATTGTGCAACTATCTGGTCCTAAACACATTGAATGTTAGCACTTCTTGGTCTTTGCAGTTTAGACTAATACCATATGATCAAGGGTTCTCACAACAGCAGGACATTCCTTGATTTTCTCCAACCTGTTATGGAGAACCTTTGGATTAATTATTGTGATACAAGCAACATTGTTGTGTTGGTTAATGTTGGGCTCCACAAAGTGGATTTGGTTGTATCTGAATTTTCACCCATTGATAAAAATAACCACATCTCCAGCCACTGCCTTGCTTACTGCCCAATGAGACTTCTCTTCATCTCATCATATTATCCATTCCTGCATCTCATTGAGGAGACATTTGGATAGATCAATAATAAGGTGAAAAAAGGCCTCCCATAGGATACAGAAGATCTCTTCAATATTCTTGAAGTCAGGTAATTCTCAATGGCATCTACATGATGATAGCTTTTTAAAAGCACTCTGCATTCTTCATCCCCAAAGCTCTTGCTTCCAAGCCAATCAAATAAAAGGGTGTTCCAGGCTATAATTACTTTTTTAATGAGACTTAGAAAATAGTCTTTGATGTTATAAGGACTTGACTTTAAGTATGCATTACAGATGCAAAAAACTTCAGATGTTGGTTAGATATTTAAATATATTGAAAGTAGAGACAAATATTTCTATTTTAATACATCAAATAGTTTAAAAAAGCAGTTTTAGCAATCAAAGAAAAATATAAAGAGAAAATAACATTAATTTTATTTAATTAAAATTAACCCCTTTACAGTAGTTTTAAAAGCTATGGCAACAACCAAAAACACCTCAGATTTAAACAAAATGATTTCAGATTTAAACAAAATCCAACTATCAGGTTAAAATATACACTCCGTTAACAGGGATTTTTGGCGTTAATAGGCAAAATGGGTCAACACAGCAACAAAGAGCTCACACGCAAAGCAAAACCATTCAAAATACAATCCAAAATATATTGATTCACAAACAAAATGGTGTGAGTTGACTTTTGGTGTACATATGTTTACTATGTGAATTGGTGACAAAATACATCCAAGCAAGGTGAGTCAAAACTCAAACCAAAAACAAAACACAGTAGCAACTCACTACGTAAACAAAATCACTCACGCAATGTGTGCAATGGATGGTAATCATGAATGATACCAAGGTATCTAAAATAAGACACAAGATCTGAAACATAAATTTTAAAAAATTGTGTTGGGTGTTTGAATTTGGCAGTAAAATCTAGGAAAATGGGTGGATTTTTTTTGAGTATTCTAAAATGGGCGTTATAAAACCAAAAACAACTAATTAAGAAATAAAAAATCTATAATTGGGATATTGGGTGGGAAAAACTCTAATTAAATATCCATATTCAGATAAAAGCAAAAATTAAAATTAGGGAGTAGCTTAATTAAAATTAATTTAATATTTTATTAAATTTTAAAATGGAAGGAACACAACACCAGAGTACCAATGCACCCATTGTGCACCACGGTTGTGGTTGCCCCCACAGGTCAAAGAACAGAGTTAGTGCAACCCAAGTGCCTACTCAAGAAGGAGATGAGAGAGGAGAGTTCAATAGTGAGGCTGCACTGACACAGCCAGTTCAAGGAGCACAAGCTGCTAGGGTGCAGAGCATCAACCCTTGGGTTCCAAAGCTGACCTGGAAGCCAACCAAGGTCACCACTACAAAGAAAGTTAGAAACAAGGAGCTAGAACTTACTTTGTATGTGTTTGACGTTGTGTACCGGCAAGAGTTGGTACCGTCAGCCATGCTGGAGAAGGTGAAGCCTGTACTTAATACTAGCTACAAGCCCTACGTCAGTGATGGCAATCAGGAGGATGACAAGGAGCCTGAGTTCTATCAAACTGATGAGGGGCAGTTAGTGTTGAAGAAAGTTGCTGCGTTTTACACCAAGGTTCCCATGCCTTACAATCCTGTCTTGGCTGAACCCACAAAAACCGCTCAGAAGCTTATTCCTGATATCAAACACATCATCCTGCTTAAGCTAATGTGTGAATCAGGCAATTATAAGGCAGCCGCGGCCATTGTTGGGGTGGATCCCAAGTATGCTTCCAAGACATTCAACAAGTTCATCAATACCAGCCAAGTCCTTGCCGCAGAGAAATCCTTGCGCATGTCAACCATGCTCACCAAGGAGCACAAACAGGCAATCTTCCAGTGGATAACCCAGGATTGCCATCTTGAACTGGCAAATATACAGGCCATGGTCAAGTCTACTTTTGGGGTTGAGGCTTCAATTTCCTTTTACTATCATATGGTGAAGGGAATGCACTTTTCCTGGAAAAAGCTTGGGGTATCTTCCTATAATAGAAACAGCCCAACCAGCATCAAGACCCAGAAAAACTACACAGAGGCGTACACTGCCCTCAAAGACAAGGGGCGGTCAAATTTTACTATATTGACAAATCAGCATTTGCCTTGTCTATGTGCAATGCATATGGCTATGTTCCCAAAGGCTCCAATGACGGGATGGCTTGGCGTACTGCAGTTTGCGCCACAGTCTACTTGATGGTGGCTCTCCTTGGTCCAAAGGGGGTCAAGCTCTATCAAATGATATTGGGTTTGTATAACAGCAAGACATTTCTATCATTTCTCTGATTGGTCCAGGAGCACCTGAGGCGCACAAGCCCTGGCTTCACCAACATAATTGTTCTGGACAATGTTGGTCTCCATAAGGTGGCTGATATTCTTGAGGAATTCCCAATGATTGACACCAGCATTGCTGTGGGCCCCCAGCAATTGGCCACGGCAAATTTGCGCCTTCTCTTCCTCCCTGCATATTTGCCATTCCTAAATCCCATTGAGGAAGTCTTTGGGTGGCTCAAGCGAGTTGTCAAGCGATGAACTCCAACAGGGACCAAGGACCTGTTTGATTTGCTGCAGGCCAGGATCCATACCCTTCCAGCTGAGACCGTGGCCAAATTCTATGGCCACGCTGATTTTTTCATCCCCGCGTGCCTAGCCAAACAGCCAATCAATTAAAGGCTTAGTGTGTCCAACTTTTTTTATATTCTCTAATTTATTATTTGACATTTATTAATTATCATTTTATATTTAGATGTTTCCACGCCCGCAATCACATTCAGAAGGACCATCAATTGATGTAAGTAATTTATTTATTTTATTATATGTTATTTTATTATGACATCTGAGGTAATCCCAAATGCTCAATACTGGATTACACAAATAGATTTATACCACTTTTGTCAAATAAATATAAAATAGTCTTATAAAAATTAAACATAAAATGTACAAGTTGGAATTTATTTTATTAACATATTATTTTATGCTTTTATGAAACCTGTTTCTGCGATATATTTTGCAAAACTGGTTTGCTGAAATAAGAATTAGAAAATTTTATTATAATAAAAATAATATGAATTGTAATGAAATTTATTAGAGGAGAGAATTTATTACAAACACCTGTAGTGAGTTCTTTGGTATATACCCACCCTGCAATGGAGGTGGCGCACAACCTTCACTGCCACACTGTGAACAGTGGATACGCCCTTATTAAAAAAATCCCACCTGCTGGTGAAGGGGAGTAGGGTTAGGTTCAAACTGAGGAGCAGCTTTTTGGGCGGGGCTGCAAACCCGTAAATCCCTGCCAGGACCAGGGTGTCTTGTATCACGTGGTCCACTGAGTATATCCGAGGGGGACCTTCTTACCGTCAAGTGCAAGCCGGGCCTCGTCAATTCCTAGAAGGACCCTGTCTAGATCCTCCACGCTGGCGCTCATCCCAAAGAAGAAAAGATACCCAAGGTAAACCACCAAGTGAAGCCTTTGCCCAGCAAAGGCTTCTGTGAACTCACATAATTTATTATAGACCACACTGATCTTCTTATTGTGCCTGGTCTTTGCAAAGGTAAGATCCATTGCCAAGGGGAGCCCTGTCTCATCTGCACTCCAGGCCAGCCCAAAGTTTGCCAGGAGGATCTTAGTTTTCTTGACAGCTGTTGCATCTGCAATAGCCAATTTCCCCACTGCACGCCCAAAGTTCTCCAGTAGGTAAGAAATTGTGTGCCCCAAGGGGTAGCAGAAGCAAGCAGCCGCATATGCCCAGCCCATCTCCAGTACATTCTTGAATGGGAGCGTCGCCAGGACGTTTAAAACAAGCTCAATGGAGTTTACACAGTAAACTCCACTGAGGTTAACTGGGTCCAGGCGGACCAGTTGGGCATCCTTGTAGGCAGTAACTGCCCACTCAGATTCCCCCTTGCCATGTTTCAGCCCAGCCAATGCCTCCCTGGACATAGGAAAGGACCTGTGGATGTGGTCCTCCAGCTCCTGCAAGACAGGGGGGACAGATACAGCTGCTTGGCCACATGAGTGGCGTAGTTGGTGTAGAATGTGGCAGGGACAAAGGGAACCAAGACTTGGCGGAGTTCACCATCTATGTTCTCTAAAAAACAGGTAAGTATTTGCAAATTTTTATTAATTTTATTTTTTTATGTTACCTTCACGTGTTTCTTCCTTACCAGCTGCTTCAGCAGGCTTGGCCATTCTTGGCGCAAGCAATTGCACTGGCAATTCAGTATCCTCTTCTCTGGCATGCTTGGCGGGTTTGAGATGTTCATACATCTCTGGGTCATCAACCCAGACGGACAGCGCAGAAAGATTGTGTGCCTTAAATTGCAGGCCCTTGACCACCGTCTTCTGGATGTTGAGAAGACGCACGATGGTCTTCTCAGGGGTGTCTGGCATTTTCATCATTAATGCCTTTACAGACACCTTATCAATTTTTTCCCCAGTGAGAACGGCAGACTTCACCTTTGCTTTGACCTTGCAGTCAATGTCTTTTATTTCAGCAATTGCCAAGTTGAGATCCTTCAAAAGCTTTTCCAATTCTCTCATATGGGTTTTACTAACCTTTTCATATGTTTTTATAGCTTTTGTCCCAATAAATTCTGTATTGTGCTGATACTGTTGCCTCTTTGTTTATTCCTTTTTGTTTTCCCATCTACTACATTATCCCAGCTTTTTACCCGTTTTGTATATGTTTTACACTCATCTCAATATGTGTTGTTTGCTTTGTGTTGGCATTGTTTCCTTGATTAACATATTATTTTTGGCGCTTGACATAGCCCCTTGTGAAACTGTTAACAACAATTTGGTGATCAGCTAAATTTAAATTAGAAAATTATAGTGTTAACTGTTTTTGGATAAAGTTGTTACTGATCTGAATTCAAAACCTTAATGATAAACTTTAAGCCAATCAGGAGCCAAGTGATAAAGTGATTGTTGTGACATAAAGGGTCATTCAATAATTCTTTGATGCATGTGCACTAATTCATATGATTGGCTGGTTGTTTTGCCATTGTACACTATTGCCGCTGTGCCAAGTTGTTGATGGACTAGTGTTAACTCAGCGGCTGATTGGGCACTAGTCCACCAACAACTTGCCACAGCGGCAATGGCATACAATGGCAAAACATCCAGCCAATCATATTAATTAGCGTACATGCATCAAAGAATTATTGAATGACCCTTTATGTCACAACAATCACTTTATCACTTGGCTCCTGATTGGCTTAAAGTTTATCATTAAGGTTTTGAATTTGGATTAGTAACAACTTTATTTAAAAACAGCTAACACTATAATTTTCTAATTCAAATTTAGCTGATCACCAAATTGTTGTTAATATTTTCACAAGGGGTGTGTTTAAGTGCTAAAAATAACTGTGTTCTGGATCTAGATACATGGCATAGTAAATTTATGATTTTATAGAAATATTATTAACATAAAGAATATAGCAAACTATAAACAAATAGAACATAAACAATTGAAATTCAAAAAAAGATGATATAAATAGAAAATGTTTGGTGACAGGGGTTTATTGGGGCAGGGGAGAGTGATGCCTAGGAGGCAGAATAGCGCGGTAAGAAAGACGTAGAGGCAGTGCTGGCCTGGGGGGTCTGGGATTGGGTGGGTTGGGCTTGCAGGTGAGGGGTGTTGGTGGCGGGGGTGGAGGCAGGAGGATTTTGCATGATGGGTGCCATATAACACTTGTTGTATTCCTCATCAGTCATTGGCTGGATGGGCTGGTAGATGGCAGTAGCCTGAGGTGGAAGGCGCTTATCCTTAAATGATTGGTTGCCCATGTTCACATGGAAAACCATTTGCACAAACAAGTCAGCCACCATCTGGCAGCCAAAGAGAAAATTGTGGTCAAGGACCCCAAGATAGAGGTTGTTGAAAGCCTGAGGGCGGCGCTCCTGTAATGTGAATCCCATGTTAAAGAAGACAACATCAGCCAGATGAACGTCTGCATGGCTGGTGGGGTAGACTGAGGCCTAGTGCCCGCGTCCCTGGATGACCTCAAGGGCGGTGGAGCTACCCTCCATCTGGTGGCTCAAGAAAACCTGGTACTTGGAATTTGAGCCATCCCAGGAGTTGAGTAATCCACTAAGGATGTGGCTGTATTAGTAGCCATTGATGAAATCTGGGTTTGTCCAATAGTAGACAAAACCCTTGGCTGAAATAGCCAGAAATGCACCAATGAACGTCCCCTTCTTGACCTTCTTCCTTCCTTTTTGAGTGGCGGCTCTTCCTTGCTCACCAAAATCATCAAAAGCTATTGATAGCTTGTAATAGAAGATGAACATGACATCATCAGTTAGACTAGTCAGGCATCAGACCAGGGTTGATTTGATGGTGGTGTCATATGGGGAATCCTCAGCGCCATTCCATTGGTCACCGTCAAAATAGGTAAGAACCCATATGAAAGCCACCTTCCCATACATCCAGAGCTGCACCATGTGCTCAGACACCCAAATGCCATGGTGCGCAAGTTGCTTCTGGACCTGGGTCAAGAGAAGCTTGGGGTCCCACTGGAGGAGGTCAAGCATTATTGGGTATGCCTCAGATATTTGTGACTTGGGGGTCTTCTCAGGCTTCTTGGCCATCCCAATCAGATTCCCCCTGTTCATCAGGTTGTTGAATTCCCGCATGACAGTAGCCCGGGTGAATTTTAATTGGCTGGCTATCTGATCCCATGACAGACCCTGCAGGTTCATTGCCACAATTTTCTGAAGAATTTGGGCGGTGATGATTTGTTGCTTGGGGCGCTGGGCCGTGGGAGCTGAAGCCTGATTGGCTGTAGGGGGGAAGGTTGGCTGGTGGCGGAATTTGTTCCAAATCAAGGTTACCATCCTGATTGGTTAGTTGGTGGGCAGCTTGTGCAGGGGTAGGTACGGAAGCAGGGGCAGAGCTAGACACTATGTGACTACTGAACAAGTCAAAGCCATAGGGGTTGGTGATCAGGTACAGGTCAGCTTCCTTGTTACCTGCCTCAAAGGCTTGGGTGTAAACAGGTGTCTCTACACTCTGAGCCTCGCCTCCATTGAAGCTGGCTTGGCTACTGCTGGCTTGGCTGCTGGTGCAGTTGAAGATGTTGCTGTTGAAAACCATATTAAAAAACCTAGGATAAAATCACTAAAAGTAGAAATTTTAAAATTTAATGAATTATTTTTATTTTAATCTCAAGTCCATATTTGGAAGGTTCTCAAAACCATTCCATACAAATCTGGAGCCATGAAAATGAATAAAATGCCTCTGTTCCTAAATTGGATAGCTGTTGATTGTCTGTTAAACTGTTATATTTCTATTTTAGGCTGCTCACACTACACATCTTGTGTAAGTTCATTTTGTTTTGTGCTTGTGGAATCTTACTTCTAGATTGCTCAAATTTTGTTTCATTTTAGTCCTTCTGTTGGTGCCTCATATGAATCCTGATTGGATTATAATATACTCTGGAACAGCATCCATCCATTTCACTTGTTGTGTCAGCTCATTTTGTTTGTGGTTTCAACTACACCGCTTGATGTTTGATATAAATTTGTATGATGGGATAGTGAAATTTTGTTTTTTGTTTGACAGTTCATTTATTAACCAAAGATATTTAAATTAATTGAATCCTGAATCTTGCGCAACTTGGATTTTGTTCAAATCTGAAATCATTTTGTTTAAATCTGAGGTATTTTTGGTTGTTGTCATAGCTTTTAAAACTACTGTATTGATACAATGCATAGTAAATTTCAAGCCACAAACCTGAAACCATGTGCCATCAACAGATTCATCATGATTTAGTGCCACCCAATATGAAATTCAATGATTTCCACCTAATTTTTATTAATTATTGCCTAATATATGTTAAGATTGGATCAAGCTATTTAGAAAATTGTATTCAAAAAGGAAATTTTTTGAATTATAAACAATTGGATTCTCAAAGCATATAATTAGTGAATATAGTCTGCCTTGGCAAAGCTCAAATTTTGTCTTGTTTAAATGTTTAGTATTAAAAATCTCAAGTTATTTGTATACAACTAAACTAAACAACTTTAAAATATATAGTTTCAAATTTATTATTGTCTGTGCTTTTACAATAATTTTGTTTTTATTGTTATCTAACTATTTTTTGTACAGTAGTGTTCAACCCTGTTGAGATAAACAAAAAATCTCAGTCTAAAAACAAATACAACTCAGTCAAAAAGTTAAATCAAATTGGATTCAAATCTATTGTAATTTAATATAGATTCTTTAATTTTTATTTTGTTTTTAGACTGAGTTGTATTTGATTTTGGACTGAGATTTTTTTATCTCAACAGGGTTAAAAACTACTGTATTACTGTACTGATTTAAAATTAAAAAAATAAAGTTGCAAGAGAAGAATTTTTTGGATCTAGCAAATGTGCAATGTAAATGGGAGAATTCTTTGGGAGAAATCTATCCCAAAAGTCTTTCATATATGATAGTATGCAATTTCTTACACCTTTTTTGAATATGGTTTGTAATTCTGGCAGCAAAAACAAGTGGAGCAGCTCTTATCATCCCTGTGATGGCAGCACAGTGTATAAAAGGCAGAGTGGAGAGAAAATTAGTTAGTAGATTTTAGGTAGGTATGTAATAGCCATATAGGCTTGCTAAAGTAAAACAATTTTAAAGGACACACTCCACAGTCTTGTACTGTAAATTCAGAACCTGAACGTAAAAATGCAGGATTGTCAAATCCTTGGTCCAAATTTCAAATCACTTTTGCGGGCAACTCAGCTGAGTGAAAATTAAAATATTTAATAAAATCAACCATTTAATTTGACTTTTTTTGTTTTATTTAAATTGGCAAATTTCAAATCTCTTGAGCAGATAACTCAACTAACTAAAGATAGAACACAGCAAACAAACACAGGATACATGAATCAGAAATGTGGGATTCTAATGTACAATTTGAGATTTCCTGCATTTCAAATAAATCATAGACATCATGTAAAACTTAATGAATCTGAAATTGAAGGATTTTCAAATCCAAGAACCAAGTTTCAAATCAAAAATGAGGTGAATTAAAAATAAATATAATTTATGGATGTCTCAAAAAGGATGCTAAAGGATCTAGAGTGGATTTGTGCTAATTCTTTTAGGAATCATAGGCACTCTCAAAAATCATCCTATTCCATTTTAGGACGGCTAAATTTTAGATCATAATATTCAGCAACTTAACATACTTAACAATAAAATTGACTAAAATATACACTCCTCTTTTTGAGATTAAATTTTTAATAAAAATTTATTATATCTTCTTTCAATAAAAACCAAGTCAAAAAGCTGTTCCCTGGCCTTGACAAAATTACGCAGGGCTACGCTTGGTCCTCCAATAGTGAAGCCTCTGTCTATGGTCACTCCTAACCCGCAGGCCCCTCCTCAAGCACTACTTAGGAGCGTGTTCTTTCTCCTGTTTCCTCAAGCATGGCCCTGTTTGCCCATCATGCACAGGAAGCTGCCAACCCAGATTGTGTATCAACACTAGCACCTGGAATTAGCCAAGTGAGCCACGGGGCCATCAATGGAAGCCAGAATCCAGAAACAGCCAATCAGATGGCACTGTCTGGTTCTCAAGATAGACACATTCCTTCTCCAGCCAATCAGCCTGCAAGACTCATAAGAAAATTGATCACCCCAGAGATTTTTCTCAAAATGGTTGAAAAGCAAGGGATGCTTATGTCCCTTGAGGAAATTGTAGCCGCAATGGGGTTTGCAAAGTTCACTGTGGCTGCAACCATGGAGCCCACGCCAATTGTGGCCCCCCCTCCCAAAAAGACCACAACTGGTGCTTGTACTTCAACTGAAGGTGAAAAAGCCCATCCTCTCATGATAGCTATTATGAAGTGTGACCTGCAGATGCCCCTGGTCCAGGTCTGTCTCCAACTGGGACTCCACAGTATTCACACCAATAAGAGAACAGTGGATTTGTGGATTAACAGAGTTGTGTTTGCTGCCAGAATCTTATCCAATCAGGTTCTTAGTGGCCCCAGTTTGGCAAATACCAACCCCTACAATGCAAAAACCATTAATTTTATCAAAGAAAGGGCAATGAGGGCCTGTAATGAAGTCATTTTTTTGTTGTATGCCAAGATTTCTCCAAGCATCCAAGATTATGGAGAAAAGGGCATCAATCTGAAATTTACAAGCACGGCCCAATCTTTCATCAATTTGTTGGGGTTTTGTTAGCAGTTTCCCCATTAGGTGTCAATTATTACTCTGAATTGTCAAACACAGCAGATGGGTATGCCTACCAGAGGGAGCTCAAGGATATTCTGGAGGAGTGGGCTACCCAAAAAGCTGTGTACACAGTTCTACTGAGTGCAGAGATGGAGCAACAAGAATGGGAAACCCAAGAAATCAGGGCTGTGGGCATATATGCTGGCCATACCCCACCAACCACGCTGACATGCATCTTGCAGATGGGTAGAATACGCCATTTCAAAAACAGCATCTCAAAAAACGGCATCTCAAATTTAATTCAAGATGGCGGTTTTTGCGTTAGCAATTTTGAATCACAAAAAAAATAAAATAAACAATAAAATAGTTAAAATTTACATATACTTTTATAATACAGCATCTCAAATTTACGCCATCTTGATTCCGTCACTTCGAGTCAGATTAATTAAATCTTATTTTGCTAACTTTATTTACATATGAAAACACTTAGTGTGGGGCGTGTTTACGCCATCTCAACTTTACGTCATTTCAAATTACGCCATCTACCTTAAACTAAAATAAGCTTATACCCAAACTAAAATAAAGCCTGTGGTATAGTGCTAGAAGATGTTCCTATAGTATTAATCTAAGACACTTATAATAAGAGCAACCTAAATAGACGCCACTATGATAGTCCTTCTAGTGATTGTCATTGCTGGGTAAAAAAAACCAGTTTTGTTATATGTAATTTATAACTTTATTATACATGGATATGTTGATAGGGGTTTCATCAATAAAATATTTTAATAGTGATTTTAATATGGAAGAGGGTGATTACACCATTTTGATTTACGTCACTTCAAATTCCACCAAGTTTCATATCACCCAATTAATTTGATGTGCACAATAGATAGGGGAAAATAAGGGGAAATTACATATGACACCAGGCTACGCTATATTGATTCCCCCACCGCAATTCTTGCTTTCCACTTTTCAAAAGTATAGTTTCACGTCAAAACCAACATTAATAAAAAATGTAAGAAAACATATGAAAATTTGCAAATATTTTTTTTGATCTCCTCTAAACAACTGGATACTTTTTAACACCAGTTGTATAAGCTAGTTTTTGAGAAATTCAAGTTTTACTCTTTGGCCTGGTTGAGGTAGCTCCACCGTAAATTTGTTAATTTAATATAAAAAATGATCAAAAACACTATGTTTTTGAGCTACGGCACCTTGATTACATCACTTCAAAAACGCCATCTCAAGAGCAAGTTTTCAGTCAAAACTCAAAGTTTTGCCTACTTGTGTTACTAATAAAAAATCATTTTTTCAAAATAAAAAACATTGAAATTTTGATAGTATATATTATTTGATCTTCTCTACAATTATATGTAAAAAATTAATACTTTTATATTAAAAACATTCTCGTTTTTCTCTTTAAAAACAACCCCCAAAATTCCCATATTTTGATGCTAATTCACTTTTAGATGCCTCTCAAGCCTACCACTAAAGCTGTGCCTAAGGCCTCTGTGATGATCCACATGTGTATAGTTTTGCAGGTGAGAGTTGATTTGGCTTCAAATAAAGACAATATGCTGAAGAGTTACAATGTGTGGTTAGCTGTTGACGCTGTAAGCTAGTAGGTAACATAGGATTATTAGGGGTAAGTAAGGTGAGCCTATTAAGTAACATAGGACTACTAGGGTAAATAAGGTGAGCCTAGTAGGTAACATAGGACTACTAGGGTAAGTAAGGCCTGGCTGGTAGGTAATAAAGGACTACTAGAGGCAGTTGTTGCCTCCACCCAGCAGAAGATGTTGGCTGCTTTGGGCTATAGTGCTTCACCTAGCAGGGAACCGTGGCTGCGGGAGGGTGAAGACTGAAATAGCAAGCAGGGAACTTTGTCTGTCTGGGGGGAGTAAGTTTGGACTCCTGGTGGGTAACGCGGGCTTCCAGGGAGGGGAAGAGCTCTGAGGGCTCAATTTACCCTAATACGCTTGCAGGTCTGTGAGCAAGCACCCTGCCTAACGGACTGGCAGGGTGTCCTTGTTTATGCCCCTATGGAAGCTGTGGGGAAACCCAAAGTGATCATTGGAGGGTATAGGCATGCTCAGAGGTGTCACCAAGGTGGCTTGCTTGGGAAAGCAAGCTGCAGAACTTGGTGTGATCAGGCCTCTGGGAAGTAGAGCTGATTACTCTGCAACTGAAAGCCCAGACTTCATCACCTGAGTGAGTAAAGATAATGGCATATACTTAATTGATCTATAGTTGAATGGCCTAAGTGGATTGCCACTTTCAAGGGCCCAGTCAAACGCCAGGTCAATGTAGACTCATGCCTGGGTCTATGAGTTCTGATAATGGGGGCTGAGATAAAGAACCAAGATGGTTCACAGAATTAGCAGAGAAAACTAGCAAGAGGGACTGTTTGGTCACAGTGAAGGCTAGTTGATGAACTGTTAATTCATATTGAATGGAATGGACCAATATGGTTCAGTGTGTTAAAGGAACAAATGAGGTTCCTAGTGTGGATTTGATGTGAAACTGGTTAAGGATAAGCAGAAGGACAAGAAGACAGGATGAAGGACTAGCAAATCATGGTGTAGGATGGCCAAAAACCAGAAGTTGGTGCTGAAGAACTGAAGAGCTGAGAAGATGACCTAGCTGGACTGAATACAGAGGCTGGAAGGCTGGTTTAGTGACTTCTGAGAAGAAATTTGGATATAAAGAAGCAGTTAAAGAATGATTAAATACTGCCTGATTATGATTAAATTAAAGGATTGAAAATCATATAAGGAAAAAGAAAGAAGAGGAAAAATAACCTATAGTTTATTAGAATTATATGTTATTTTTAGGAAAAAGATTAAAGAGAAAAAGGACCAGAAAGAAGCTGGAAGAAGAACAGAGAAACTGTGAGAGCAAAAGAGCAAATTTTGCCGAGAACAACTAGGGAAGCGAAAGGGCAAGCAACAGGCAGGTTCAAAGATGCAAAACGTTGACAGAAACACAGAGAAACGCAGAGAAACGTTGAAAAATTGAAGGGTCAAAAATCGCCTAAGTAAAACATATGTGGAAGCGCTTGAGGTTTGCCAGGGAAACATGACGGGAATTACGGCAAAACCATTTGAAACGTGGAGCAGTGGTTTACCCGGAGCAGGACAGCTTGGAGTTTGAACCAGGGTCAGGAACAGGTCATCTGGATAAGCTGTTTTGGCAAAACTGTTGAAGCAAGGTGTTTGATTGGCTGCGACCCAGAGCCTACTTAATCAGGTTTTTAAGGGCTTTAACTTGAGAGTTAAAGCCTAAAAAATGGGGAGCAGAAGCAGAAAATTCAGGGCTTTCATTGGCTGAAGTAAGTTTGAAATTTTAATACATTATAGAAGAAGAAAAACAGGATAGTTTAAGCTTTAAAGAAACAGAGTTCCAAGAGAGGATTTTGGTCTGAAACAAGGGGCTATAAAAGGGAGAGCTATCTGAGACTCTTCAGGGACTGGATCAAGTGGATTACAAAAGCCACCAAAGCTAAAGAAGGAGCAGAAGACCAATGATAGGAAGCCAGAGCCAAGTCAGACCACAGGAGCTTAAGATTAAGACAACGGAGCCCACGACCAAAGTGCTGGAGCCCAAGACCAGAGCAAAGGAGCCCAAGATCAAGGAGCAGGAGTCAAAGACCAAGTACAAGGAGTCCAAGATATTGTTAAAGGACTCCAAGTTTTGGCACAAACCCTTTCTTATTCCCTACCCAAAGGCAATATCTCAGAAGGTTTCTAAGGGGATCTTCCTTCTGACAGAGAATAAAGCACCTATTACGACCCCTATCTGATTTTCCCGTGTGAAAAGAATATATAAGTCTCATGAGTCAATTGCCCCATATTTTCTATCCTAGCCCAGGGGATGAGGAATCATACTGCCTAGGGTGCAGGAAGTTTGCCTCTAGTAAATCTGCCCAGGAGGAGTAGGAGAAGGTGACCAGGCATTTGGAGATGTCAAATAGAGGAAGAGAGTTCATTGGAGAAGAGTTTGCAAGACTACTCCAGGATTAGTATCGGCCTACAGGCGGGCTGGCGCCTGCTGAAGTCCAGGTATACAGTGGAGACGCTTGCTTGGTGATTGGAAAGGTACTGGAGGAGTTTGCCCTTATGCAAGCCAAGTATAAGCTTCTCACCAACCCTTCACCCCTGTTGGAGAATGACAACTCCTCCAAGCCGGTCCCTGGCTACGACCCAGGACACACTATGGGGAAGGTGACCAGGAACCCCACACATAGCCTATATTACCTTGGCTGGGTTAGTTGTCACCATGGTACCCTCTACTGGACCTTAGGCCTTGGTAGGCCAATCAGCACCTTATCTCATCAAGTAAGTGCCCCTCATATAGTGGGCTCTCCCCTCCTCCCAACAGAGCAAGTTGGCAGCCAAGATCAATGAAAGCCCCACTGGGATGCAGTATCCTGACAGAAACTGTAGATTTAAAATTTAACTGCCTAAGGAAAAGGTGATGACTAAAATAAATTCTTTAAAATAATCAATAATGTCAGGAGTTGGTTCCTGACACCTGGCCCCTACTGAAGCCCTCTAATCCCACCACATCTATTGCTGTCTATACCCCCAAGTATATCAAGTTCTCATAATTGGCTGAGTTAACACTCTGTACAATGGGTTGTTACATGATTACTTTTGTTGGCTGTCCCAGTTTCAGGATTGTATATCCAATCTTAATTTTGTCATGTGTTTGGCTATATCTTAATCTGGACCTAGATAAATAGAACTTTTGATGAATTTAATCAACCTTCAAGTGGAACCTGTTGCCTTTTATTTTGAACTGAGATGATTTTGTTTTTTTAACAGGTTGTAAAACTACTGTATTTCTATTTGAGTTAACCTTTTAGTGAAGGCTTTATATACCAAGTGTTTAAACCCAATATTGCTACTCATGTGCCTTGGAAGGTTAAGTTTCAACTTGATCATTTGTGTGAGAGAGGGGGGCTAAACTAACTAAGTTTGGCTCCCATTCTGGTGAAACAAACCACCAGGATGTCATCCAGTGAAGAACTGGGATGGCCGCTTGGAGAGGGGACCACAGGAAGGACACTGGGGACAACTGAGGGAAGTAGGTGTTCAAGCCCATCAGTATCAGGCCAGTGAGCAACCAAGGGGTGCGGGTGGGAGCAGGAGAGGACACCTTGGAGGGACCAAGGGGTACTGAGGGACTCAGAATCACGCTGGGGAGGGGGCACATTGGAGGCACAGCTTCTTCTGAGACAGGTGAGGCAGGATCAACTGTGCTCAAATCCAAGTCATCACACGTCAGGCTCTTGACCACAGCCTCTTCTGAAAAGAGAAGGCCGCTGGGGAGATCCCAAAGACTGGAGGGATCTCTACCTACAAGTCTGGCAGACAAAGAGATTTTTTCCCACAGATTGGGGGAGGTGGACCACAGAAGAAGTAAGAATGGAGCCAGGGATAAAACCACAAACTTGAGTGCTGGGAGTATCATAGGAATATTCCTTGCAAAATTCGGGGCAGGTTGGTATAAATTTCTGGCAAAAATCAGATGGAAAAGGTGCTGATAGGGTAGACTTAGCAGTACAAGGTCAAACTGAAGCAGAACTAGTTTAAACAGCTTTACAGTGATTGTGGTGGCCTTGGGGAGAACGGCAAGCAAGAGTGGGTTCAAAAACAAGGATTTTAAAAGAAATTTCAGAATAACAGTAGTAATTATAAGGAAAATCAATTTAAAAATTAGAGTTCAAACTCTACTTTTGAAAGCAAAAGCAAAAGGACGACAACTAGGATAAACAACCCTAGTATAGGAGGCCAGAAGAGAAGCTGGGTTTGAAACTGGCTAGTATAAGGTAAGCTTGAAGCTGAAACTAACACTTTAATTCTTAGGGCTTCTGAAACACAGACTGGGTTCCTGGCAGCAATAAAATTTAAAATTTAAGTTGCAAAACACCAAAATTTAATGTATTTGGAAAATAGACAAGCAGGGGACTGAAAGTCCCCTTGCTTGAATAAAAGGAATGACTTGCAAACAAAACTGATCACATGACAGTGGGCTCTGAATCCACTTGGCTGGACACAAAACTTTGCTGGGCAGGAGCAGGAAGACTGGAGGTTTTCATTCTAATTTCTGCGGCCGGATCTGATTGGCTGGAGGAAGTGAAGGTCATTTGGAATTCACTCATGCAGTTCAGTGTCAATGTGACAGCCTCTGATTGGCTAGCTCTAATGGTTTTCAGAAGTGGACAACACCACACTAACAGGTAGTCTAAATTAACCAGCGTTTCCTCCCAGGAGGGAGCCACCAAAGGCAAAGGGTCTGCAGGATAGACTAACACAAACCTCTCATCAACAATGTGAGCTAAATCATTTAAAGAATGAAGGGGTTTGGCAGGCGTTTTTGAGCCTTTCTTGGTACAACAAGGGAAGATTGTGCGATCCAGAGCCAGAGGTGGCAGTGAATTTACAATTTGTAGCAGACATGATTTACTTGATGGATGTCACAGCCCATATCAGTTTTTTGGCTGGACTCCCACAGGGGAGGCAGGCCAGACCTGAAAGGCCATGTACACAATTGGCGTAATTCTGACAATATAATTCACAGCAGTAGCCAGGGGACGTCAACTTTCAGTATGGGGCACAGCCTGGTTGGCTAGCCCCAATACTGTAATGTAGGTGAACCCCAACTTACTGAAGTCTTGGGCAGGAGGCACGTTAGGCAAGGGGGGAATGGAGGGAATCTCCTTTATGATAGTCAGAATTGGGCCTCTAGAATGACCAGGATGAAGATCCAGGTGGTGAGGATGGAAGAACTCCAAGTTAATGGCGCAAGGTGGTGTAGCCAGATGGACAGAAGCAGAGCCAGGAGGAAAATGGTAGGTGTGGGTGTATTGTATACTTACAAAGAGATGCAAACAGAATGATTATATTGGTGCAAAAATAGATAACTCCTGCAAGAAAATAATGAGTTCTGGGCATAAAGTTGTTTATTTTAAGATGTACACAGTGAGAAAGGCTTCTCATCCTCACTACATATACTTACTGAGGAATACTTAGCATTTTGTGCCACCAGAGACCTGGTGGTATTGTTTTTAGTGATGCTTGCAAAATGGCTTGGAAATTGTGCATTGGGACCTGGGGAGGAAAGGGCATTGGCTGTTTCTTCATGGTCATGGGTTCAACTGCAGCATGCTGAGGTGCCATAGCTATTATTAGAACCCACAAGCATTTAAGCACCCGATTGAACAACCAAGCAATTGTTTCCCCAATTTACTATTTCCCAATAGCAAAGGGACCTGATTTTGTGTTTAATTTGGTTCCAGGGCTTTGTGACATGTGGGCCTTGCAAACCCCTGGCCATTTGCTTTCAGAAAGGGGATTTTCCTTCTAGGAAGACAGTCAGCAAAGGCTTTCACACTGTTGGTTGTTTTATCTTCAGGCAGGCTAGCTAATTATCTAGGGCATTCTGTGTCACGGTAAGTTTCATGATGCCGGAAATTATTTGGCTAAGTAGGAAGGCTAGGAAAGCCAGGAAGCCTTTAACAAAATTGACCAATTTAACAGACTTGAATCAAACAGTTGATTGAAAATGGGTTACGGCTGCTCCAGTTTGAAAGTTGAATCCAAAGTCCCCTTGTAAGCTGACGTTGATAAATCAATGTAATTTGAGGGTCACCTGATATGATCTTATTTATCACCATGGTCATCAGAAGTTGGTCACTAAAGGGTTCTTTGAAAACTGGACCAGATACTTACTTGACAATGTGGAAGAAATAGGAGCCCAGGATCCAGGCGGTATTGCTTAGTTGAATTTTGATATATATTGAATAATTTTCACTATTTTAACTCTTAAGAGTTGAGTCCTCCTAAAAATTTACTCAAATAAAACCAAATATCCCTTGGTCTAATTTTTATTTTAAATGCATCCTATATTTGGCCTTTTGCACTACATTTCCTACAATTTAATCCTTAGCCAGATTATTACAGGAAGATGGGTGGCGCTGCTGTCGGTACTTCATCGTCGCCTCCACCAAATGTTAATTCAATGCCTGTCAATATTGGAGCTGTTCCTCCTACTGTCAAAGCTGAAACTCTGGTGCTATCTCAATGTCCTGAATTTTATGCTGAAGACACTCTGATTCTCTCGCAGGCCATTTACCTTGGGCTCTTTTGATTAGGGTTAATTATTTTACTTAACCCTAGTATCTCATTCAGAATTTTCACAAAACAGTATCTGAAGCTGTGTTGGTGGTTAATCATTAACTCTATGTGGATTTGGTGGGTGATTTCCCACCACATGTAGACAGCTTCTTATTATCCCTCAATTTCTGTCACATTCTGGGCCCTGACAACAGATCTCCTATTTATTTTGTGACTTTAAACAATGTTGTAGTGCAGTCAAATCCTTCCACTCAACAATTGATGCTCAAGTTAATTGGATGAGAAATATGGATAATAAGTTTTTTTAAATGCACAGGCTTTCATTTATATCCTCAATAAAATTGGGGTTGTAAATACAACTGTTTTAGGGATGTTTTCCTGAAGACGTAACAGATGACGAACTGGTTTATAGGACTGGTTGGCGGATAAAAGGTGATTCAAGAGTTAGGACGGTAGCAATGTCATTGGAAATAGGCTTATGGAGAAGTAGGGCTGCTTCAGCCAGTTTCTAGCTCTGGGTCACTCGTGTCAAAGATCTTTTTGAGAATATTTAAATATTAGAATTTCCGTTTTGGCTGTACGGCCCTGAGCCGGAAGCTAGCCGGGGCTGAGCCAAAGCATCCCTATGGAGAAGTAGTAATTCGATTAAAATCCTGAGTTGAAATCCGATGTTCGAATCTGGTGGGGTGATTTTCTAGAGACCTGCCAACTTGAGACTACATGACTCTCTTCTAGAGCGTTGGCTTTGATTGCGAACTAATAAATTTATTGTCAAAACAATATTTTTTAGTTTTAAGTCTAAAAAAAGAGACATATTCCCTAGCCAGATGACCTGCCTTTATTTTGTGCACAAAGCATTGTAAAAAGCTTGAAGGCATGCTCCGCCTGGACCAATGGAATCAAGTCTCGGCGGAATGGTAGAAGGATCTGTGGCCAATCATAGGCAAGTGCATGGCACAGCCATTCGTTGACAAACTTGTGCTCGAGCAGTGCTACTGCATATTTAGCTTGGAATCCATATGGTTGCTTCCCCAAGACATTCGATATTTTGATAAGTGAAAGCTTTCCCATTATCAGCTAACAGGTTTATAAATATCCTAATAAAGATACAATGGCCTTAAAGCGACCTAGACAACCTAGTCCCACTACTCTCAACCCCACTGCTGGCGAGGATGCCTGTGAGGCTGGGTTGCGAGAATTAAGTTCTTTGAGTATTACCTCAAAAGAAACCAAATTAAGCTGTAATGCCCAAATCAAGTCCACGACTAAACTTTTGCGATAGTGTCGGGAACTAAACCGCTAATCAAAGCGAAAAAAGTGGATGAAACTAACAGCGCTCCCATTGTTACTGGGTTGATAAGTCTGGTAACAAACATTCAAGTTGTCTCTAGTCATTATTTAGGCTGAACTTAGTACCGTATGGTTTAAACACCCTTTTTGTAAAGCTTTTTTTAAATGTTGAATTTCTTGCTTGAGCCTCGCTTTATTGCAAACAAGCCCTTTTCCTTGGATAATAATATCTGTTTCAGGAGGAACAGCAGAGAGTACTCCAACTACGGAGAGCGAGGTTTGCCCAAATTCCAAACATCTTTTGCCCTATCCCTTTAAAGGTTAGAATTTAAATCCAAGGCTTTAGTCTGGATTTCCAAAGCAGACTATAACATTCGTTGAGATAGAGTATACAAAGCGCCATAGTTTCCTTTCTAGAAGATACCGCCTGCCCTCCTATTATTAACAGGATGCTTGCTAAGGTGCCCTTTTTAATTACCTCATATTTAATACTTGATGTTAGAGAAATACAAGCTTATTGCCTAGAGCGTTAATGATTGTTGTTCCCAAATTGGACTGCTTGTTTCTGAATCAAATTTCCACTCTTGCCAAAAAGCCCTTCCCTTTATCAAGCCTCACTATAAATTTTAATTTGGTAGAGGACCAGCAAAGGGGCCAGCACACAATGGATCTTCTCCAGGAGTTCTTTGCTTTTGGCTGTGTAACCTTTGGGCCTGGCAACAAGAACAATCTTTTCTCACCGTTAATAGATCTGCTTCAAATAAAACTGGATGAAGCCCAGCAGAGGAAACTTGAGAAAATAGGTACTTTTCTGATTAAACAATGACTTACATGTTCAGTGGAAGAAAGCCCTTTGGCTTCTGACAACCCCATCCGTTATCTACTTACACCGCAACAACTCGAAGGCCGTGGCTATCCAATGCCAGTCGAGCTTGATGCTGGGAGCACTCTTAAGGAGAACTGGTTCCAGCCGGTTCCCTTCACTTCCGAGGGCCCCAAGGCCCCTATCAAGCTATTAGCTCTCGACTGTGAGATGTGTAAGACAACAGTCGGCACTGAGCTGACGCGTATCTCTATGGTTGACTTCGATGGCAAGACCGTGCTTGATGAGCTCGTCAAGCCAGAGGCGCCTATCATCAACTACCTTACAGAGTACGCCACCGTCTAGACACTTTGTATTGACTTTGTAGGTACAGCGGCATCACAGCCGAAGTCCTCTCGGGAGTGACAACCACTCTTAAGGATATCCAGCAGAAGCTGTTGCAAATCATGGACAACTCAACAGTGCTTGTTGGCCAGGGACTTCGCAACGATCTTAAGGCGTTGCGATTGGTTCATCCTTTCATCATTGATACCGGGGTTATTTACTCGCATATAAAAGGCCCGCCTTACACCCCAAGTCTTCGGTGGTTGACACAACAGTGGCTAAATAGAACCATCCAAGCCGCACCCGAAGGCCAAGGGCACGACTCAGTTGAGGATGCTATTGCCTGTATGGACCTAGTTAAGCTCAAGCTGCAGAAGGGCCCTAGCTTTGGCATCTACAAATCCAACTTGGAAACCGTGTTTTCGCGTCTCGCGCGCCTGCCCTCCGATGCGATCCGCTCCGGCGTTGCTGACTACATCTCCTCGCTCCCTCTTGCTGACGGTGCTGCTGTTTTCCGGCCATGCGAGTCTGATTTAGAGGTGCGTTTTAACTGCTCTTGTTTACTCATCTTCCTAGGTTCGCGATCAAGCCATCAAGTTTCTAAAGTCAGGTGATATGCGTCTTGTCATGGCCAGGTTTCTGGGGCTCGAGCAGAATCTAGGTATGTCATACTTGTTTCTCCTGCTAATGTCTGACAGCCGACGTGTCTGACCAAGCTTCTTCCCGGGAAACTTCAACTCAAGTCATGAGCCGGTTTCTTACCATCTTTGAGCAGGTTCTTCGAAGTGTTCCCAAAGACACGCTGATTATGGTCACATCAGGCCATAGCTACAGCCCAGAGATCAACCGCCTCAAAACAAAGAAGCAACTCAACCAAGCACATTTCGATGGACAAAAGCTGCACTTGCTGCCTCCTGGCCAACTATGGACTTCTACAGATAATCAGCATCTTGAGCAAGAAATTCACACCGCGAGACATGGATTGACTCTTTGGGGATATACGTGAAATCAAGCATCGAAAGCTGGCTTGTTGTGCATAAAAATAATTTTAATTTTTTTAAATTGTTCGGCTGTCCCTTTAATCCCATCCAGGCTCGCCGTGGATTATTTAGTTCTTTCCCATGAAAGTATACTTTCTAGTATAGATTCCTTTATCCCCACAAGACAATATTTTGGCTTTTGCTAACAATGGCAATGTTTGTATTATAGAATTTGTCCAAACCTAGCGGCAAAGCCAGAATCTTTAACTGGTAGTACAGTAGTTTTCCAAGCTGTTGAGATGAACGAAATTGGACAGTCACAACACATCTCAACTTTTTTGATAGAAATAGAAGCTCATTCCAAGGAAAATGTGTGTTAATTGGCGAAAATGTCCATACACCTCGAATGATACAAACTGAGAACAGACTTATATGGAAGTAACACTGACTCAACAGATCGCAAAAATGAAATGATTTTAGTCACACTACAAAGCTACTATGTCTATTAAGGTATTTAAAAGCAAAATAGACTTAGGCACTATTGTGAAAACATCGATCCAACAACAAACCCCCATAGTAACTGAAACAAACAATGAAAATATAAAGTATCAAAACAAATCAATGAATTGTCACAACATCTTTGATTACTTCCTCTCGGGAAAGTAACTATCCTAGTGATTCCCCAACTAATCATTAAGTCAGTGGCACTCTTATCAATTGCCCATCTATTATAGGGATCAAACCTTTCAAGTCCTAAGCGGAACACTACTTGGACAAGCCTTGTGACCGCCATGACATACATGAATGGTATGTGGCTTCTCATGATACTATATAGTACTCTAAACTCATATCTAATAAAGTATCATTCTCTTCTTAATTTCCCCCTTTATCTCATTTATAATACTTCCCAGAAGAATATACTCAACAGAATCTATAATACAGTAGTTTTAAAAGCTATGGCGACAAGCAAAAATACTTCAGATTCAAACAAAAATGAACTCAGATTTAAGTGAGCCCCAAGTCAGGCAAGATTCAGGATTCAATTAATTTATAAAATTTCAGTTAATAAATGAACTGTCAAACAAAAAACAAAATTTCACTATCCCATCATACAAATTTATATCAAACATCAAGCAGCGTAGTTCAAACCACAAACAAAATGGACTGGCACATCTAGTGAAATGGATGGATGCTGTTCCAGAATAAATTGTAATCCTATCAAGATTCATTTGAGGCACCAACAGAAGGACTAAAATGAAACAAAAATTGAGCAACCTAGAAGCAAGATTTCACAAACACAAAACAAAATGAAGCCACACAAGATGTGTAGTATGTGCAGCCTAAAATAGAAATTAACAGTTTACCATCCAATCAACAGCTATCCAATTTAAGAACAGAGGCATTTTATTCATTTTCATGGCTCCTGTTTTTTGTAAAATGGTTTTGAGACCTTTTCAAATACGGACTTGTGATCACAAGAAAAATAAATCATAAAGTTTTAAACTTCTACTTTTAGTGATTTTATCCTAGGTTTCATTTTAAGATGGTTTTTAATAGCAATATCTTTGACAGCACCAGTGACCAAGATAGCAGCAGCCAAGCCAGCTTCAATGGAGGTGAGGCTCATAACTTGGAGGCACCTGTTTACACCCAGGTCTTTGATGCGGGTAACAAGGAAGCTGATTGTCAGGAATATTCCTGACATTAATCAAATCTCTGCCAAATCACCAAGTTGGGAAAAGACAGAAGATGTCATTCCAAGAAATGCACAATTTTAATTGGATTTCCCCCCATTTATTGAGGAAAATAAAAATAAAATAAAATTTAAATGGGACTTAGCCAGCCCCATATTAGTTTATCATCCAGGCAGGCGCCTGCCAGCTCCCTCCGCCAGCCCCCCATCACCCGGCCAGCCCCCAGCGGGCCAGCTGACTGCCAGTGTCCCACCTGGGTCCCAGTCCCCACTCCCCAGCCAGTCAGAAGGCCCCATCCACTACAGCCAATCAGAAAATACCCTGGCTACAAGGCAAAAATTCCAGAACAATGCCACCCCTTCAGAAGAAGGGAAATTTTAGGATCCAAAATTTAAAAACAATTCTACCACCAACCAATGGAAATCTGGAGCCCAGGCCACATGGTCAGAGCAAAACTTCAGCCAAGTCAAACTTCTTAAGACCAAAATAGATCATGAAAGCAATTTGACTCTCATCCTTCACCTAGCACCAGTGTCACGGTAGTGTCATTTTTGCCTGGGATAAATCACCCAAAGAAGAAGAATGGGAACAGGAAAGCAGCAAAACCCTTGAAAGTATTGGATGACTTAAATCTAGTCATTAACAAAAAATGGGTTAAAGCCGCACCTGTTTATGATGAAGGAATTAATTTACATCTCCCCAAATTTTTCCCGAACAATTACACTTTGAAGATTATGAGATATCACTACCCAGTGGCGTTTGGCGGTCGACCAGCTGGTTGCCCAAAATTATCAAATTATGACGTCATTGACGCTTTGGCAGAAGTCCCCAACCAAGAGGAGAAAATATTTCCAGCCAGCCAATCAGATTCAAGTTTTTCCCTCCTGGTTGGGTTATAGTCCCTCCCATCTCCCCTCTGAAAACTTGTTTTCAGATAGTTTTACCTACTATCAATAAAGTCATTTCCCAATATATGAAAGCTACCCTGGGGTCAAAGATACCCCCTTCTCAAGCCATGGCCGCCGCCGTCTTGGCATGGTTGAGAAAAGCTTCTACTCAGGATCAGCAGGTTTTGTACCCCCTTATTGCAAAATCACTTCTTCTCAGTGGTCCATTTACATCTCCTGTTTTCTGTGTCGTTAATTGTCTTCATTTTGCGCTTCATTCCCCTTTTCTGTAGATTTGTAGGTTTAAAGCTCCAGTGCACATCTTTGTTCTCTGTTCTAATTTTAGTCTGGACAATTTATCTTCACAACTTTTATCTGAGCTTGTACCTTATTTACACAAATCTAACAACCAGATCAACAGAAGCTTATTGGTCAACTCAAGAATCTCCAAACCAGCCACAAATAACAGAAGAACAAGAGTTTGGCCATCTTCCCAAACCCCAACTGCCATTCCTATCTTCAAAGCTTTTGGTAATCACCATCTCATGCTTTTCACTCCCACTTGCAAATCTTTGCACAGTGGAAAGCACTATAAATAAAGGATCCCTCCTCAGTAATAGCTTGTGCTATTATTGACTTTAATACCCTCAATAAAGCTAATTGTAACTCTCAAATTACAAGTCAACTCTTAGTTAGTTTGCCCCAGCCTACAACCTCCAATCCAAGGAAGATGAACCACATCATCTTCACAGCTGTGCTTACAGCTTGCCTTGGAATCAGAGGATATCAACAGGGACCAGAGTTCTTTGGGCCTTCACCAGAAGGGTTAGGTCATGATTACCACTATGACCTTGGACAACTCAACTCTTTGAACACGGATACCTGGCCTCCTCTTATGTCACCACACTCTACCCTGTCCATTGTAGTATATAACTCCCTGTACTACGTGCTGACCTACTTTTCAGGGAGCTTTGAGAGGTAAAACATCCACACCAAAGTATTTTGGTGGTTGATGACCATCTATCCAATTGTCACCACCTTGACTGGCTTCCAGTCCTCCAATCTCCAGCCATACCTTCTTCAAGTAGTACCTACAATGTCTGGGTATTAAGCTGAATTGTACTTGACCCCCAACCCCTATGGCTTTGTGTCAGGATACCAAGAGTACCATGGAGCTCCAGCAGGTGAGGAAGGAGTCAAAGCAGGTACTGACATGGCCCACCAGATGATGGGACCTAACTTTACCAGGTAGGAAAGGGCCTTCCCAGCCACAGCCCAAGGTCTAGCCGCTGGCAAGGCAGAGTCAATCAATCCTGTGAGCGCCAGGTAAAGCACTCCCAGAAATTGACTACCCTGGCCAGTGGCATCAGAAGTGGGGGGGGGGTTGAGATGGTTGGTTTGGGTATCAGGGGCGGTTCCATAGAGACCAAGTAGGCAGCAGGATTGTTGTACTTTCCATTGAAGATCAAAGGGTAGATTGTGATTGTTTTGCTGTCACAGACAATTTGGTAGGGTTCCTTGGGAGCGTTTGGGCGGGTGTACCACTGTAAGTCTTCCAATGTCCAGGGTTTGTGGTCAGGGTTGGCGGGATACTCAGTGAAATGGACAGGGCCAAAGGGAGCGTTGGGTGGGCGGTAGTAGTCAAAGGCTTCGGTTTTATCAACTGGAGTCTGACTATCTATCCCAGTAGATGGGTGCTGACGCTTGGGTGTATGAAGATGGAAGAGTATCAAAATAGGTATGGAAACAGATTGGTGAACCAAAGGTTCATAACAACTTTATTTGGTAAGGATGACAATACAGAACTTTTTCAAGTGCTTCTGATTTATATACTTACTCACATGCAGGTGCCTCTGGGCATTCTTCTGGTGCTATCTGTGTGGCAAGGCTTGACATCTCAGGTTCTGCTGTTTAGTTGGACTCTTCATGGTCATTTTTGGGGTTTTCAGGAACAGTTGTTTGGCTTTTTGGTGGTCCATCTTGGCTTGGCTGGCCATTGATTCTGCAGGTTTGGCTTCTGGGATTATAGGGTTTTTCCCAATTTGATCATCATTTTTGGACTGGCTTGACATGCTCTCCTGAGCCCAAAGAACTTGATTAAAAGGGGTCCCCAATTGGGGACCCCAATTTACTTAATGGAGGGTGGGCTTGATCTTGGTTTACTGGGTAGCTAAAAATAGCCTGCCCAGGCCCAGCCAAACCCATTAAGGCTTGGGCATAGCTTTTGGGGCCCAAAACGGGGCCCTCAGCTGCCACCAGGGCGGGAATGATTCCTGCACCTGCATTTGCTTTGAAAAGCAAAAATCCAGGTGTGGGAAAATCTCCCCCACCCACTAGCCCCACCTGGTGGCTAGGAGCGGGTTTGATTCCCACCTGGGGCTTCAAAACTGTTGCTTTTGTAACACTTTGACTTGTTTGAGAGTCACCTAGCGTCCAGCTCCGCCCCGCCCCCTTTCCTGACCCCGTTCAAGGCGCCAACCAACCAGCTAATCAGAATGGCAACCCTGGTTTGAAACAACTGGCTGCCAACAGTCAATTTATCCCCCCTCAGCCAATAAGGCTAAGCTCCTGCAGCCCAGCACCCCAAGCACTGAATCATTACTGCCCAAATTCTTCAGGAAATTGTGGTACTCAACCAGCATGACCTGACCTGGGACCAGATTGCCACCTGTCAGGGAACCAACCCTGACTGGCCAGCTTGCTAGCGTCTGGGAACTGGCGGGTTGCAGACTGGGTGGGCAGGGCCCACCAAAGAATTGGTGCTAACTTAATGAGGTAGGACATTGACTTGCCCAACCACAACCACAGACCGGCGGCGGGAACAATAGTATCTATTACTCCTGTGAGAGTTATATATACAATTCCAAAAAGCTTGTTGGTATGGTCTAGTAGGAGTTCAGCGGCAGAGGCAGGCTTTGGCTTGGGGGTGATGGGTGGCTCCATGTCTATTTGGTAGGCAGGGAGGAAGTTGTATTTATCTCTGAACAGGCCGGGTTTGGTAATGTACCAAGGGCCTTCTTGGTTGTATCTGGTTCTCTCAGTGATTCCAGCCAAGGGGTCCCGGGCTAGTAGGTTGTTGGCGGTATAGTCTCTGTACTTGGGCTTTAGGGGATACTCTGTGAAGTGGACGGGACCAAAGGGAGCACCTGGCAGGCGGTACGTAGCTGGCAGGTTGGCAGGTGGATCAAATGATCTTTGAGTGAACTGGCAGATTACAAGGATAAAATACGGCAAGAATTGGGGAAACCAATATCTCATAACCTTTATTTAAGAATGACGATGGGGTTTTGGTCTTGGCCTGGCAGGTATTTATCCCTCACTGCCAGGCTTCACTTCTTTGTTGGGTTTTCTGGACTTGGGTGGGTTGGCATCAGGTGTCTCAGATGGCAGTGTGGCGCTCGGCACTGGCGGTCTGGCACTAGCTGCTTCAGGGTGAGAAGACTTTAAATCCTTCTGTTTATTGGTTCAAATGTTGGGTGCCTCTGTGGGTTCAGTGCCTTCCTTGGGACTTTGGGAGAGTTTGGAATAATTCCTGGGGAGAGATTTGTCTATTTCACCGGGCAAACTGCTGGTGTCAGGCGTTGGCACCTCAGGGAAATTCTTGGCATCTTGCACTGGCGGTTTGCTTGCAGAATCCTGCAGGACAGCTAAGGGTTCAGGTCCTGGCAGGCTGGTAGCAACTATGAGCCTGGCGGTCTGCAAAGGGTTTTGTCCAGGGTTTGACTCTGGTTCTGTATTTTGAGATTTAGGAGCATCCAAATTGTCATTCCTGACACCACCCAATTAAAATTTACCCAGGCCACCATCATGTGGGAATTCAACAATCTGATGAACAAGAGGAACCTGATTTGTATGGCCAAGAAGCAGAAGAAGGCCCCAGAGTCCCAGATCAAAAAAGCATATCCAATTATGCTCAATCTCATGCAGAGGGACCCCAAGCTTCTCCTGATCCAGGTCCAGAAACAACTTGCGCACCATATCATATGGGTTTCTGAGCGCATGGTGTAGCTCTGGATGTACAGGAAGATGACCTTGGTCTTGATGTTGACCAATTTAAGCAGTGACCAATTAGATGGCAGTGAGAATTCCCCATGTAATCCTGCCATAAAATCCACTCTCATCCAATACCTGACAAGTTTATCTGATGACATCATGTTCATCTTGTATTACAAATTTTCCATTGCTTTTGGCAATTTTGGTAAGCAAGGAAAAACTACCAAGAAAAATGGAAGGAAGAAGGTCAAGAAGGAGACATTCATTGGTACATTTCTGGCTTTTTTTGGCCAAGGTTCTTGTCTATTATTAGAAAAACCCTGATTACACCAATGGCTATGTGTATAGCCATATCTACAGTGAATTTCTGGACTACCTGTATAGCACAAATTCATCCTATTAGGTTTTCTTGAGCCATAAGATAAAGGATAGCTCCACTGCCATCAAGACTATCCAAGGACACAGGCATCAGGCCTCAGTCTACCCAGCCAGCCACACAGACATCTATCTGGCCAATGTTGTGTTCTTCAATATTGGAGACACAGTTTGGGAGCGCCGCTCAAAGGCTTTTAATGACTTTTATCTTGGAGTCCTTGACCATGATTCTCCTTTTGGCTGGCAGATGGTGGCTGGCTTGTTCACCCAAATTGTTTTCCATGTGAACATGGGCAACCAATCACGTAAGGACAAGCACCTCACATCCTTTACCACAGCTGCCCACCAATCAATCAAACCAATGCCAGATGAGGAATATAATGAGCGTTATATGGTGGCCATCACAATTAATCCAATTAGTTTGACCCCCATCACCACCAACCCTCACCTGTCAGCCCCACCCACCAATCCATCCACAGACCTCCTAAGCCAGCACTGCCTCTACGTCTTCCTTCCCACGCCATTCTGCCTACTAGGCATCACTCTTCCCCGCCTCAATAAACCCCCTGGTCCCAAAAAGTTTCTATTTTTATTATCTTTATTTTGAATTTCAATTGTTTGTGTTCTCTTTGTTTTTAGTTTGTTTTCTTCTTTATGTTCAGCTTATTTCTATAAAATCATATTTTTACTATGTCATGTATCTAGATCCAGAACACAGTTATTTTTAGCTCTTTAAACAGCACCTTATGAAATAATTAGCAATAATTTGGTGATTAGTTAAATTTAAATTAGAAATTTATATGTTTATTGTGTTTAGAGAAGTTGTTGCTGATCCAAATTAAAAATATTAATGATAAAATTTAAGCTAATCAGGAGCCATGTGAGAAAGTGATTGTTGTGACATAAAGGGTCATTCAATAATTCTTTGATGCATGTGCACTAATTAATCTGATTGGCTGGTTTTTTTGCCATTGTGTGCCATTGCCGCTGTGGAAAGGTTTTGTGAACTAGTGCTCAATCAGCTGCTGGTTTAGCACTAGTCCATCAACAACTTGCCACAGCAGCAATGGCAAAACAACCAGCCAATCATATTAATTAGCACACATGCATCAAAGAATTACAGTAGTTTTAAAAGCTATGGTGACAAGCAAAAATACTTCAGATTTAAACAAAATGATTTCAGATTTAAACAAAATCCAAGTCGCTCAAGATTCAGGATTCAATTAATTTAAATATCTTTGGTTAATAAATGAACTGTCAAACCAAAAACAAAATTTCACTAACCCATTATACAAAATTAAAGCAAACATTAAGCGGTGTAGTTGAAACCACAAACAAAATGAACTGAAACAACAAGTGAAATGGATGGATGCTATTCTGGAGTATATTATAATCCAATCAGGATTCATATGAGGCACCAACAGAAGGACTAAAGTGAAACAGAACTTGATCAATCTAGAAGCGAGATTACACAAGCACAAAACAAAATGAACTCACACAAGATGTGTAGTATAAGCAGCCTAAAATAGAAAACTATCAATTTAACAGCCAATCAACAGCTATCCAATTTAGGAACAGAGGTATTTTATTTATTTTCATGGCTCTTGATTTGTATGAAATGGTTTTGAGAACCTTCCAAATGTGGACTCAAGATTACAATAAAAATAATTCATTAAATTTTAAATTTTCTACTTTTAGTGATTTTATCCTAGGTTTTTTACAATGGTTTCAATAGCAACATCTTCAACTGCGCCAGCAGCCAAGCCAACTTCAATGGAGGCAAGGCTCAGAACAAGGAGGCACCTGTTTACACCCAAGCCTTTGAGGCGGGTAACAAGGAAGCTGACCTGTTACTGTCCCCCGACCCATATGGCTTTGACTTGTTTGAGAGTCACTTAGCGTCTAGCTCTGCCCTTGATCCCACAACCACCCCTGCACAAGCTGCCCATCAACCAACCAATAAGGATGGCAACCTCAATCCAGAAAAACTTCCTGCCACCACCCAACCTGCCCCCCTCAGCCAATCAGGCTTCAGCACCTGCCGCCCAGCGCCCCAAACGCAGAATAATCACTGCCCAAATTCTTCAGGAAATTGTGGCACTCAACCTGCAGGGTCTTTCCTGTGATCAGATAGCCAGCCAATTACAATTCACCCAGGCTACTGTCATGCGGGAATTCAACAACCTGATGAATAAAGGAAATTTGATTGGGACAGCCAAGAAGCCAAAGAAGGCCACAGAGTCCCAGATCAATGAGGCATACCCAATAATGCTTGACCTCCTCCAGTGGGACCCCAAGCTTCTCTTGACCCAGGTCCAGAAGCAACTTGCGCACCATGGCATTTGGGTGTCTGAGCACATGGTGCAGCTCTGGATGTATGGGAAGGTGGCTTTCATATGGGTTCTTACAAATTTTGCCGGCAACCAATGGGATGGCGCTGAGGATTCCCCATATGACACTACAATCAAATCAACCCTGGTCAGATGCTTGACTAGTCTAACAGATGAAATCATGTTTGTCTCATACTACAAGTTATTGATTGCATTTGACAATTTCAGTGAGAAAGGAAAAGCTGCCACCAAGAATGGAAGGAAGAAGGTCAAGAAGGGGACATTCATTGGTGCATTTCTGGCTGTTTCAGCCAAGGGTTTTGTCTACTATCAGACAAACCCTGATTTCATCAATGGCTACTCATACAGCCACATCCTCGGTGGATTACTCAACTCCTGAGATGGCTTGAATTCCAAATACCAGGTTTTATTGAGCCATCAGATGAGGGAAGCTCCACCGCCCTCGAGGCCAGCCAGGAACGCGGGCACCAGGCCTCCGTGTACCCAGCTGGTCACGCCGACATCCATCTGGCAGATGTTGTGTTCTTTAATATTGGAGATACACTACGGGAGCGCCACCCTCAGGCTTTCAACAACCTCTATCTTAGGGTCCTTGATCACAATTTTCTCTTTGGTCACCAAATGGTGGCTGACTTGTTTGCGCAAATGGTTTTCCATATGAACATGGGCAACCAATCACACAAGGATAAGCACCTCCCACCCCGTGCCACAGCCACCTACCAGCCCATCCAGCCAATGAATGATGAGGAGTACAATGAGTGGTATATGGTGGCCATCACACGCAGTCCTCCTGCCTCCACCCCCGCCACCAACACCAACACCCCTGCCCGCAAACCCAACCCATCCAATCCCAGACCCCCAGGCCAGCACTGCCTCTACGTCTTCCTTCCCACGCCATTCTGCCTACTAGGCATCACTCTTCCCCGCCTCAATAAACCCCCTGGTCCCAAAAAGTTTCTATTTTTATTATCTTTATTTTGAATTTCAATTGTTTGTGTTCTCTTTGTTTATAGTTGGCTATATTCTTTATGTTCAGATTATTTCTATAAAATCATATATTTACTATGTTGTGTATCTAGATCCTGAACACAGTTAATTTTAGCATCCAAACACATCCCCTTGTGAAAATATTAACAACAATTTGGTGATCAACTGAATTTAAATTGGAAAATTATAGGTTAATTGTATTTAAAGTTGGTACTGATCCAAATTCAAAATCTTAATGATAAACTTTAAGCCAATCAGGAGCCAAGTGATAAAGTGATTGTTGTGACATAAAGGGTCATTCAATAATTCTTTGATGCATGTGCGCTAATTACTATGATTGGCAGGATGTTTTGCCATTGTACGCCATTGCTGCTGTGGAAAGGTTTTGTAAACTTGTGTTCAATCAGCTGCTGGTTTAGCACTAGTCCATCAACAACTTGCCACAGCGGCAATGGCAAAACAACCAGCCAATCATATTAATTAGCGCACATGCATCAAAGAATTATTGAATGACCCTTTATTTCACAACAATCACTTTATCACTTGGCTCCTGATTGGCTTAAAGTTTATCATTAAGGTTTTGAATTTGGATCAGTAACAACTTTATCTAAAAACAGTTAGCACTATAATTTTCTAATTCAAATTTAGCTGATCATCAAATTGTTGTTACTATTTTCACAAGGGGCTATGTCAAGCACCAAAAATAATATGATAATCAAGGAAACAATGCCAACACAAAGCAAACAACACATATTGAGATGAGCGTAAAACCTATACACAATGGGTAAAAAGATGGGATAATGTAGTAAATGGGAAAACAAAAAGGAATAAACAAAGAGGCAACAGTATCAAAATAATACAGAATTTATTGAGGCAAAAGTTATAAGAACATATGGAAAGGTTAGTAAAAAATCAATGAGAGAATTGGAAAAGCTTCTGAAGGATCTCAACTTGGCAATTGCCAAAATAAAGGACATTGACCGCAAGGTCAATGCAAAGGTAAATTCTGCTGTCCTCACTGGGGACGAAATTGATAAGGTGTCCACAAAGGCACTAATGTCAAAAATGCCTGACACCCCAGAGAAGACAATTGAGCACTTACTAAATATTCAAAAAACTGTGGTTGAGGGGCTCCAGTTCAAGGCATACAATCTTTCCGCACCGTCTGTCTGGGTTGATGACCCAGAGATGTATGCCCACCTCAAACCTGCCAAGCGTGCCAGGGCAGAGGACACCAAATTGCCCACACAACTGCTTGCGCCAAGAATGGCAAAGCTGGCTGAAGCCGCTGGCAAGGAAGAAACCCAAGAAGGTAACCTAAAAATTATAATTAATAAAAATTCTTAAATACTTACCTTTTTTTAGAAGATGTTGATGGTGAACTCCGCCGGGTCCTGGTCCCTTTTGTCCCCCCACCTTCTATGCCAACTATGCTAATCATGTGACAAGGCAGCTTTTCCTGTCCCCCCTGTCTTGTGGGAGCTTGAAGACAGGATCCATGGTACATTCCCAATGTCCAGGGAGGTGTCACAGCCCATATCAGTGTCTGGTTGGACTCCCACAGGGGAGGCAGGCCGGGCCTGAAAGGCCATGTACACAATAGGCGCAATCTGTACCAGGTAGTTGAGGGCAGTGCCCAGGGGCGCCAACTCCCAGTATGGGGCACAACTTGGTTAGCCAGTCCCAATACAGTGATGTAGACAAAACCTAGCTTGCTGAAGTCCTTAGTGGGCGGCACATTTGGGAGAGGAGGTGCAGTTGGAATCTCCTTCATGGTTGGCAGCAGATCCAAATGGTGTGGATGGAAATACTCCAGATCAAGGGCACAGTGTGGTTCAACAAGGGCAGCAGGAGTATAACCAGGTGGATGTGGATAGGCTAGTTTGTATATTGTGGTGGATTCACAAATAGATGCAAAGAAAATAATTAAATTTGAGCAAAATAGACAATTCCTGCAATAAGATAATAATTTCTAGGCATAAACTTGCTTTATTAAGATGTCAACAGTGAGGAGGGCTTCTCCCCCTCACTACTTATACTTACTGATGATTCTATGGCCTTTTGTGCCACCAGAGAACTGATGGCATCATTTGGAGGTGGATTTGTAATTTTACCAGAATTTGCGTGCTTGGCCAAGAGGGTGAGCTCTCATTGGCTGCTATAACATGAACCTTTTGAATTTTGCAGCATGGCAAGTTGCTACAGTTATTTTTAGCTCCTGCATTGAATTGATTGCCTGATTGCGCAATCAAACAGTTGCGTTCTCAATGTGCCGTTTCCTGATAGGTAGATGGCCCAGATTTGTTAACAGGCTTGATGCCAGGGATTTGAGGATTGTGTGCCTCTCAAATCCTGGGCCATTTGTTAGTTGAAAGGGGGTATTTTGCCCTGGGAAGTGCTTTGCGGGGGTTTCCATGCTGCATGTTTAATCACCTCTAGAGAGATTAGCTGACTGTCCAGGGCACTCTGGGCCCTGACAGGAGGCGTTGGCTGGGCTTTTGCATGGTGAGGGGGCATCTGAGTGGGCAGTTACTGCCTACAAGGATGCCCACCTGGTCCGCCTGGACCCGGTTAACCTCAGTGGAGTTTACTGTGTAAACTCAGTTGAGCTTGTTTGGGACTTTCTGGAGGCGCTCCCATTCAAGAATATACCAGAGATGGGCCAGGCCCATAGGCTGCTTGCTTCTGCTTTCTGGTGGAGCATACCATCTCTTACCTGTTGGAGAACTTTGGGCGCGCAGTGTCAAAATTGAATGTAGCAGACACAACAGCCGTAAAGAAGACAAAAATCCTCCTGGCAGACTTCAGGCTGGCCTGGAGTGCCAACGAGATGGGGGTCACAGCAGCTATAGAGCTGACCTTTGCCAAAACCAAGCACAAGAAGAAGATTAGTGCTGTATACAACAAATTGTGCGAGTTTACAGAAGCCTTTGCTGGACAAAGGCTTCATCTGGTTCTTTACTTGGGGTTTTTATTCTACTTTGGGATGGGCGCATCTGTAGAGGACCTGGATGGGGCCCTTCTGGGAATCAACAAGGCCCGGCTTGCACTGGATGGGAAGAAGGTCCCCCCTGGATACAACTCAGTTGATCATGTGATCCAGGAAGCCCAGGTCCTGACTGGCTTCTTTGGGTTTGCAGCCCCACCAGAAAAGCTGCTCCTCCATTCCCACCTCACCATCCTTCCTTTTACCAGCAGGCGCAAATACTTTAATGCGGGTGTATCCACCATCCACAGTATGGCGGTGGAGGTTGTGCGCCACCTCCATCACAGGGTGAGTACATACCACCAAACCCATTATAGGCGCACTTAATTTTATCTCTATATCAATAAATATATCTAACCTATACTATACTATACTATATTTTTATATTATAAATAATTTTTCAAATAATATTTTAGCAAACAAGATTGTAAAATATATTGCGGAAATGGGTTTCATAAAAGTATAAAATTATAGGTTAACAAAATAAATTCTAACTTGTACATTTTACGTTTAATTTTTTTAAAACTATTTTTATATTTATTTGACCAAAGTGATTTAAATATTTTTGCGTAATCCAGTATTGAGCGGTTGGGATTACCTCAGATGGCACAATAAAATAATATATAACAAAATAAATAAATTACTTACATCTATTGATGGATCTTCTGAATGTGATTGCGGGCGTGGAAACATCTAAATATAAAATGATAATTATTAAATGTTGAATAATAAATTAGATAATACAAAAAAAGTTGGACACACTAAGCCTTTAATTGATTGGCTGTTTGGCTAGGCACGCGGGGATGAAAAAATCAGCGTGGCCATAGAATTTGGCCACAGTCTCAGCTGGAAGGGTATGGATTCCGGCCTGCAGCAAATCAAACAGGTCCTTGGTCCCTGTTGGAGTTTGTCGCTTGACAACTTGCTTGAGCCACCCAAAGACTTTCTCAATGGGATTTAGGAAGGGCAAATAGGCAGGGAGGAAGAGAAGGCGCAAATTTTCCATGGCCAATTGCTGGGAGCCCACTGCAATGCTGGGGTCAATTTATGGAAATTCTTCAAGAATATCTACCACCTTGTGGAGACCAACATTGTCCAATACAATTATGTTGGTGAAGCGCAGGCTTGTGCGCCTCAGGTGCTCCTGGACCAATCAGAGAAATGATAGGAAAGTCCAGCTATTGTGAGAGCCTAGTATCATTTGGTAGAGCTCAACCCCCTTTTGACCGAGGAGAGCCACCATTGAGTATGCTGTGGCGCGGACTGCAGCACGCTGAGCCATCCTGTCATTGGAGCCTCTGGGGACATACCCATACTCATTGCACATCAATGAGGAAAATGCTGATTTGTTGATATAATAGAATTTCACCGTTACCTTGGCTTTGAGGGCAGTGTACGCCTCAGCGTAATTTTTCTGGGTCTCAATATTGGCTGGGCTGTTCCAATTGTAGGGAGATACCCTGAGCTTTTTCCAGGAAAAGCGCATTCCCTTGACCAAATGATAATAGAAGGAAATTGAGGCCTCAATCCCAAAAGTAGACTTGACCATGACCTGTATATTTGCCAGTTCAAGATGGCAATCTCAGGTTATCCACTGGCAGATTGCCCATTTGTGCTCCTTGGTGAGCATGGTTGAAACACACAAGGATTTCTCCGCGGCAAAGACCCAGCCAGTATCAATGAACTTGTTTATGGTCTTGGAGGCGTACTTGGGATCCACCCCAACAAGAGCTGCAGCCGCCTTGTAATCACCAGATTCTCACATGAGCCGGAGACAGATGATGCGCTTAATGTCAGGAATGCGCTTGTGAGTGGGATTTTTAGCGGTGGGGATTGGCTCGTTGGCATTGGGCACAACACAGGGCATAGGCACCTTGTTGTAGAAGGCTGCAACTTTCTTGTGCACCAGTTGTCCCACATCAGTTTGAAAGAACTTGGGCTCCTTGTTGTCCTCCTGATTGCCATCACTGACGTAGGGCTTGTAGCTAGTATCAAGTACAGGCTTCACCTTCTCCAGCATGGCTGACAGGACCAACTCTTGCCGGTACACAACGTCAAACACATACAAAGTAAGTTCTACCTCCTTGTTTCTAACTGTTTTGGTAGTGGTAACCTTGGTGGGCTTCCAGGTCAGCTTTGGGACCTGAGGGTTGATGCTCTGCACCCTAGCAGCTTGTGCTCCTTGAACTGGCTATGTTAATACAGCGTCACTATGGAACTCTCCTCTCCTGCCTCCCTCCTGAGTAGGCGCTTGTATTTTACTAAGTCTATTCTTTGACCTGCGGGGGCAATTGCAACCATGGCGCACAACAGGTGCAATGGTAGTCTGTTGCTGTGTTCCTTCCATTTTAAAATTTAATAAAATATTAAATAAAACTTAATTAAGTTACTCCCTATTTTTAATTTTTGCTTTTATCTGTTTATGGATATTCAATTAGTATTTTTCCCACCCAATATCCCAATTGTTGAGTTTATACTTCTAGGAAGTATAATAAACAAAATAAAGGGGAATATTAAGAAGAGAATGATACTTTATTGAATACAAATATAGCTTAATATATAGTATCATGACAAGCTACATGTTGTCCATATACGTCATGGAAGTCATAGGGCTTATCTGAGTAATGTTCCTCTTGAGTCACGAGGCTTAATCAAGTTGTGTTCCATTTAGGACCTGGATTGAGTGATCCCTGTCATAGATGGTTAACTGATAAAGGTGCCATCAGTTTATTGACTGAGCGGTGAACCATTTGGTGAGCCGTTTGGTGATTTACTTGGGGCGTTAATTCCCCAAGAGGGAGTAATCAAAGCTGTTGCAACATCTCCCCCTGGGGTGCTGGAAGGCGGAGCCTTGGGAACCTTCTTGAGGGTATCTGGTATACGGGCCTGGTATTGATCCAGTTTGGCATTAGAAACAGGGAGTTTTGAATTTTTTTGGGCTGCTCTTGCCTTACACAAACAAAGTCAATCATGGTGCATATGTTTTAGTTTGGTTCAAGCTCCAATTCCTTTGATGAGGTACATGTTATTGGGTTTCACCTCCATGACAATGCCTGGTCTGCGCAATCCTGGGTCTAATTTGTGCTGGTTGTGGTTGACAAACCAGATCTTGTCTCTGGCTTGGAACCTTTCTTGTTGTAATGGGATTGCTTCTCATTGAACCCTTTGTTGTTCCATTACTTCCTGGTCCTTTCTGGCTTGTAGTACTTTTGGGTCACTGCTGTCTGGCATCTTCTTGGGAAGTGGCAGTTGTGGTCCCATGGTAGTACTGACAAGTGAAGGTTTCTGACCATAGACAAGTTCATAAGGGCTTTTGCATGTATTGCAGTTGACTCATGTTCTGCAGACCATAAGGGCGGTTGGTAACATGTCAACCCGGGCTTTTGGATTGTTGGCAGATAACTTACTGAGGGCTTCCACTAGAGAGCTGTTTAGTTGTTCTACGCAACCATTTGCTTGGGGGTGATATGGGCTGGCTATGACATGTTTTATTCCATTTTTGGCGAGGTATTTGTTGGTGTCAATAGCTTTGAGTTCAGTGCCTCCATCTGTGATTAAGAGGCCAGGCTTTCCAAACTTAGCTATGATCTCCTTACCAATGAATTGTCTCATGTTATTGCCTTTATGTTCCTTTGTGGCTTGTGCTACAGGCCATCTGGTTGCATAGTCAATGGCTGTGATAATGTATTTCTTGCCTTTGCTTTCACCAGGCATAGGTCCCACAATATCTAACAACCATACCTTGAAGGGCTGTGTGATAGATATGAATACTACTGACTTGGGTGGAGCTTTGGTTTGGGTGTACTTTTCACAGACTTTGCTTGTTCTAGCACTTCTCTGATATCATCTAGCATGTTGGGCCACCAGTAGCAAGTCTTGAGGTATTCATGTAAGTTTCTGCTACAGGTGTGTCCCAAGTCTCTGTGATAACGGAGGATTGTGTCAATCTTTTGTGTTAACAAAACGTAGGGTACTGTGTCACCATTTGGAAGGATTTGGTGTAGGGTACCATAAATGTTTTTGAACAGATGTTTGTTCTTGAGGAATTTCTCTTGGATGTCCATTGGTGTGCCAGGTGGGAACCCTTCCTGGAGATTCCCCATGATTAACATGGTCCAGTCATGGTCACCAATAGTTCAGAGGATGTGTTTATTGTATAGCCTTGATAGGGCGTCTGCAGTAAGCATCTCTCTTCCTGGCTTGTATTCAATTTTCATGGGGTATCTCTGTATGAGACTCATCCATTTGGCTTGTCTTATTGACAGGTGTTGATGTGTTTTAAAGAATATCAACAACTTGTGGTCAGTGAGCACTTTAAACGTCTGGGCTCCTTCTAGATAACATTGCCATTTCATGAGACAGTGTATGATGACAACCAACTCCTTATCATGTATAAGGTATCTTTGTTTGCCGTCCAATAGCTTCCTGGATTCATATGTCACAGAGAGGAAGTCTTCTTGGGCCGTTTGGATACAGAGGACTCCTCCTATGACATAATCAGAGGCATCAGTTTCTAGCTCATAGATACCCTTGTGGGTTGAGTATTGCAAGATGGGGGCAGTAACCATGTGTTCTTTTAACTGGCGGAAGTGTTGATCTCGCAAAGGTGTCCAGACAAACTTGGTTGTTTTTCCAGTGATGGCTGATAGGGGAGCTGTTAGGGCGCCCCAGTCAGGGATAAACCTGCGTACATATGCTATCATTCCAAGGAAAGTGCAGAGTTTGCTCTTATTCCTTGGGGCTGGCATCTCTATTATAGCGCGTATCTTGTCTGGATTGGGCTTGATACCATCCTTGCTGATGATATAGCCAAGGAATGGAAGTTCTGTTGAGAAGAACTCGCATTTGGACGGCTTGACAATCAATTGGTTTTTTTCCAGGGTACGGAGAACTGCGCGGACGTCTTCCCAGTGTTGTTGTAGGTTGGGCTATAGATGATGATATTGTCTAGGTAGATGATTGCTCTTTTCCCAATGTGTTCCTTGAATACTTCATTCATGAAGGTTACAAAGGTACTGTGAGCATTTGTCATGCTGAAATTGAGACCAACACATTAAAAGGATCCATATTTAGTTTTAAATGCAGTCTTTGGAATGTCTTCAGGTTTCACGCAAATTTACTGGTAACCTGCTGTCAAGTCAATTTTTGTGAAGACTTAGGACCCCCCAGGGCCTCAAAAAAGTCATCAATCAGGGGAAGGGGATACCTGTTCTGAAGTGTGACCTTGTTGAGAGCCCTGTAGTCTGTGACTAGGTGGAATCCTTCATCTTTCTTTACTACAAAGACAGCCATGCCAAAAGAAGACTTTGAATGTGAGAGAGGGGGGCTAGACTAACTAAGTTTGGCTCTCATTCCAGTGAGACAAACCACCAGGATGCTGCCCAGTGAAGTACTGAGACAGATGCTCTGAGAGGGGACCAAAGGGAAGACACTGGTGATAGTTGGGGGAAGTAGGCATTCAATCCCATCAACACAAGGCCAGTAAGCAACCACAGTGCCCAAGAAGGAAAAGGATTTGGGAGCTTTGGTGCCTGTAAGGGGGTAGGCTTGCTACTCTCCAGTTGAAATGAAGGGGAAGGTGATGTCTCCTCCACAACAAGAGCAAGAAAAGTGGGGTCAGCTGGGAACAAATCCAGGTTGTCACAGGTCAAACTCTTGACCAGTGCCTCTCCTGAGATGAGGAAAGAGGTAGACAGGTGCAAGAGACTGGAGGGATTGCCATCTACATGGCACACAGAGGATGAGAGACGTAACCAAAGGTCAGGAGAGGTTGACCATAAAAGCAGCAAAACTGGAGCCAGAGAAAAAACCACAAATTTAAGGACTGGGAGCAACATTTTTAGAAACTCTAGGAGATTTTGAGTCAAAAGATGCACTTTTCAGGCTTTTTTTGGGTAAAATGTGTTGTAACCAGGGTAGTTACAGGCAAATATTTTAAACAACCAACCAAGGGATTTTTGGAGCCTTGGGAATAGTCTTGGGTGCCTTTGTTGACAATTATATCAAAAGCGGGTTTGAAAGCAAGCAAAAACAATGTGAATAGTAAATATAAGTAAGATTTTATATAAACCACTAACTGAAAGTTTGGTTTTGAACTAAGTTCAAAAAGCAAGAGCAGCTAAAACAGATGCTATACACTGGAACTTCTGTCTCTATAATTAAGAAGGCCAACGGGTTCAAACAGAGCCGCTTTAAGGTAAGGTATAGATAGGAATTGAAAAAGAATTTTAAAATCCAAAGGCAACCTCAAAGAAGGAGTTTGAAGCTTTTTTAAAAATAATAAAAGGATGCAGCACAACTCCAAGTTTAATAACATTAGAGAATCAACAAGCAGGGGACTGGAAGTCCCCTTGCTAAGTTAAAAGGGGGAGAGTAGTTGCAATTCAAAGCACATGACAGAATGGCCAGGCTTTGATTGGCTGGTGAAGAATTTTTTTGGTCCAATCCAGGGGGACTGGAAAGGTTTAAACTAATTTCTGCAGCTTCATATGATTGGCCAGAGGTAGTCCCAGGCATTTGTGAATTATTTAACTTTGTGGGCGCCAATGTGGCCTCACTTGATTAGTTGTCTCTGATGGTTTTCAGAAGTGGGCAATACCAAGCTAATAAGTAGTCCAAATTAACCAGTGTTTTTTCCCAGGGAGGAGCAACAAAGGACAAATGGTCTACAGAGTAGGCCACTACAAATATTTTGTCCACAGTGTCAGGATTTTGGAATATTGACTAATGAACAGATTCAACAAAATAACACGGCCAGCTTGCAATTGCTCTTAGGAATGGTTTCAATAAAATAATGTGGGCCACAGATTTGTGAAATCAACAATCAAATCATATCCTGGCATTAACATGGCCCCTATTCCTAATTAATGAGCAAAACATGCAGATATTGCACAATTAATTAGTCCACCTCAACAACCACCTCAAACAAGCTTCTCATAATAATTAATATTGTAATCTTTAATTATATCCTAAAACAAGGTGCTGTATCTGAACCAATGAGGATTCAGTATTTGAATTGGGGAAGACAACAGTTCAATAGAAAGGACAGGAATGATAAGAATAAGGTATTGTTTATTATGAAATACTGTGAATGATATAATATATGGGGAAAGCCACCAGGACACAAGGGGGTGGCATGTTTCATGTAAGGTTTGAAGCCAAGGAATAACTTACACGGGATCAGCAGATCAAATTGGTAGTGCTCCTAATTAGGAGAAGGTGCCCTCAATTCAACATTGCCATCAGATTGGTTCATGTTGTTAGATATGTCAAGGGGCGACTCATTTAGCGTCCCCTGTTTATTGTAAGATATGTTGACAGGCAAGTCTGGAAACTTGGTTGCAACAAAGGCCATCACATGGGCTGTCATTTGAAACACTTCTAGAAGAGTCCAAATGGACTGGGCTGTCAGGCCAAACACTCTAAGATAAAAAGGCTTTGAGCCTATTGTATTAGAGTAGCTCTAATTAAGTGAAACAATCATCTCTGTGAACTAGTAGCCAATCACTGGCTAGCTAGCCCTGGAAGTGACCCAGGTAGACAGAAAGGATACCAATCTGTGGAAGATGTCAAGTTAGCCTTCCGTTAAAACCATCCCAAAAAGGATGGGCTCATGCCATGTTGACCTAATGCTACTTCTGTCTCTTCTAGCGTTGCGAGCTAACTTGGATAAAATGCGGACAGGCGGGCCACCTTAAAGCCAGTCCATTAGAATAAAAGACTGATGATTCTGTATTGACTTGATTATTGATCCAAGCCCTATTTATTTAATGGAATCCTCTCTCAGGCTTTATTAGTGGAGAGCAAAAGATGATACTGTTGTCATACAGTATTAATTCCTATAGTATAATATAGAGACAACAACTTATGAGCCTATATCCAGAAGTAGGAAGAACTGTCCCAAATCCTCCGGGCCTTGGGCCTTGTCAGACTTGCTACTTATGATGACCACAAAATATTCCAGGCCAAAGGTTACACCAAAGTCACAGGTTCTCTGTACTTTCCTAATGTTAAAATACTTAGGATATCAGCTGGCAGATGATAAACTACCATGGTCCGCAGATTTTCTGACCAAAGTATGTGCCAAATCTTCCAAAGTGTTGAGCAGCTTGGCTGGTATTTTGAGGCTTTTTTGGTGTGGTGGGGGAAGATAGTGCAGTCCAGAGCCAAAGGGGGCAGTGAATTTACAATCAGGTTGATAATAACAGCTAAAGAAAGGTGAATACGAACAGTAAGAACCAGTAGCACCCAGAGAATCCACTTCAATTCAGATATTTGGCATCTTGTACATCATCCTTACAGGCCTAATTGATTCTATGGTGCCCTTCAGCAGGCCTTGAGCTATTCTCAGAAAATCCCTCTCATATATTGTAAAGCCGGCTCTTATCTTGTGGTTGGCCCTTCCCTCTGGACCCGCAGGCCGCCCGCCTGCCAGTTCTCCAGAACCCATCACTGGATGAATTCCTGACAGGTACTTTGTTATAGAAGGCTGCAACCTTATTTAACACCAGCTTTCCCTCTGTAGTTCTATAAAACTTGGGCTCTTCTATGTCTTCTTGGTCACTGTCACTGATATAGAGCTTGTAGATAGTGTCAAGCACAGGCTTAACCTTCTTCATCATGGCTGTTGGGACTGCTTCCTGGCAAAACACAAGGTTGAATACAAAAGAAGTAAGCTCAATTTCCTTGTTTCTAATTTTTTTGGATGTAACAGCCTTGGTTGGAATTCTGGTCAGCTTAGGGACACTAGGGTTTATGCTCTATGCCCTTGCACCTTGTGCTACTTGAACTGGTTGTGTCAGTGCAACCTTATCATGATTATCTCATTTCCTGTCTCCTTACTGAGTTGGAACTTGTATTGCACTAACTCAATTTTTGACCCACAGGAATGTCCCCAACCACGACACACAACAGGTGCATTATTACTCTGTTGTTGTAAGGGCTGCAAAACATAAAAATTTGAGTCTGGGAGTCAAACCTGCAACCTTTGCTGTAAAGCAAAAACGTGGGCAACTGCGCAAACCCGCTGGGGGATTCAAACCTCCCACAAGCCACCAGGGTGGGTTAAAACCAACTCTCAAAAGAGAGATTGGTTTTAATCTGCTTTTGTTAATGAAAGCAGTTGACACAACCAGGGCCAGTTCATAAACTGGCCCAGGGGGGGGTTAGCAGCCCCCAATGATAGCAGAGCCACCAGCTCCTATGCCATAAATGAGCTGGGTGGCTCCCCACCAACAATGGATGATTTTTTCTGGGTTGTTCAGCAGATCCAGTATCAACTGGGTCTGTTGAATAACTTGGCAAGTAAGCCAGTCCCAGTTCCAACCCAGCCAACCAGTTCCCCTGAAGTTGAGGCTCATGTCCCCATTCAACCTTGCAGCTTAAAACTTAATGCCACTTCACCCACTGATGTCATGAAGCATTATCTGCATAAAGATGTTTCATTTTCCCCTGCCAATCAAATAAATCCTGCCAGAGAAGATTCCCAAGCCATTAAAAACCCCGCAATGCCTGCAGCTTCAAACTGCTTCATTGGGTCAGGAATAGAAGAAAATCTAATCAGTCAGTAGTATCCACCAGCAAATGATAATCCCTCTACCCAGAAGCAAATCCAAACTACCAAGAAATCCCAGCCTCAAATGATTAAGCCAGATATAATTAGTCACCAATCAGCTTTCAGCAATCTGACTGATCTCCAGATGAGCCAAACCCAGACCCCAGAACTCCCCCAGCCATGAGTCAACCAGTCCAATGGCCAAAGCTAAGAGAATTTTCCTCCACCAACCCAGTCTAAGATTCTTGGGACCATATCCCCTGTTCTCAAGAATTCAACCTTCATCCCCAAAGTACCTGTGACCAAAGGTTGGACTACTAAAGCACTCCAAGGAGCTGCCAGTAGTTGCTTCCAAGGAAGACCAGATGAGTGGTATAAAACCCACTTCCCTACAATCAAGACAGACACAGACAACGTTTAAATAAAGTATATGGTCCAAAGAGTAGTCTTTGCATTCCTTCCCCATATTCTTTTATCACCTTGGACAATCCCTTATCAACCAGCTCAGTCACCAGCACTTCCATTAGTAGAGACTGTAGAACCTATTACCATGGACTACCAGCCAGGGCCCAGCCCTGGACAGACCAGCAACTACATCCCTCCCACTCCTCCTCCAACCCCTCAACCCTCTGCTGAGGTTGTCCCTTATGATCACAGCAGATATGGAATGGTCATTCTGACCATCCTTAGTCTTGCTGAGGTTGTAGTACCCCACCTTGGTGCCTACCATCCACTTGCAGCAGGTATGCTGTACCTGTCTTGCTCCTTGCCCTTCCTGTATTGGGCTTTGGTGTCACATTATCCTGAAGGGTGGACTCCTCCCATGTTGCCTTGGTATGATACTACACCCAGCCATGACAGTTGTTGTGTACCTTCTTATTCTTAAATATAATAAAATACTAAATAAAACTTAATTAAGTTATACACTGGCTTTAATTTTTGTTTTTTATCTGAATAATCTATTTAATTAGAATATATACCACCCAACTGCTTGTTTAGAGATTTTTTATTTCCTAATTAGTCATCTTTAGTTTCACACAACTTATTTTAGAATTAATAAACTAATTTTCACTTGTTTTCCCAGATTTTATGCCATATTTAATCACCCAGAACAATATTTTTATAATTTATGTTTTGTAGTATGTGCCTTAATTTAGATAGATAGGTATCATGCTTGTGTACATCCCATTTCATCCAATAATTGAGTGATCTCATTTGTTAATTGAGTTGTTATAGTACTTCATTTATGATTTGAGTTTCAACATACTACAAATGGGTGTATTTTTTCACTAATTTACATGGTAAACATATATACTTTGAAAGATAATAAAACCCATTTTGTTTAAATTTTTAGATTTTTGTACTGTATCTCAATTATTTTCTTATGTAGTCTAAGATGTTTGTTGCACTGTTGAGCTATTTTACCTGATAACATCCCAATTCCCTGTTAAAAGAGGCAACCACCAGAATTAACTCATTCCGCAAGTTGACTTACTGAATGTTGACAAATTGTCAACATTCAGTAAGTCAACACTATTTTAGTATTTATCCGCCAGAATAGGGTATTTCCAAAACTAAGCTAATTTTTCATAGTAAATTATTAAGTCAGAATTGCAAAATTAAAAAGGAACAGGCATAATGTTGACACCATTTAAACAAAGGCTTAATTTTAAGCCAAAAAACTAATATAATTTACTATGAAAATGTAAGTTTCTTTGTACTTTTACATTAAGGTCAACTACAGTAAGTAATATCTGGATGTTGACACCAAATAAGAATCCATAAATTTCTTAATAATATACACAATATTCTAAAAATAACTATTTTTTATATTTTATACTACTGTTTTTATTAAATATATATTAAGATAAGCATTGAAAAAAGACATATGTCAACTTTCAGAGTGTTATTTGTATTATTTAGATATATACTGTTATTTTAAACTCACTGGATAAACTAAAGCTTATTTCTGGAAGTCCACTTAAGCCAAAATTTATGTTAAAACTAGAAATTATATATGTATTTATAATGTCAACTTTGTGTCAAATTGACACGTCACCTAAATTGCAACAAAGGGGTTTGGCTAAGCAAACAAAGTGACATAATTTATGTGCAATTTAATAGGAGAGTTACTATAAAAGAACACTGACTGCCTGAATGTTGATACCTTCTGTGAGAGAGGGGGCTAAACTAACTAAGTTTGGCTCCCATCCCGATGAGACAAATCACCAGGATGCAGCCCAGTGGAGAACTGGGACGGCTGCTCAAAGGGGGGAACACAGGGAGGACACAGGGGATAGCTGAGGGAAATAAGCTTTCAGTCCCATCAGGACCAGACCAGTGAGCAACCAGGGCGTACAAGTGGGGGTGAGAGGAGACAATACAGGAGCACACAAGGGCACCAAATCCCTCTTCCCCAAATTGGGAAAGGAGGGCATTGGCCCCTCCTCACCTGCAGGAGCAAAGGAGGCATGGTCAACATCATCCAAATCCAGGTCATCACAAGCCAAGCTTTTCACCACGGCCTCCCCAGAAAACAGAAGACCATTTGGGAGATTTAAGAGACTGGAGGGGTCCTTGCTCACAAGCCAAGCAGAAGAGGTGATTTTAAACCATAAGTCTGGTAAAGTCAACTATAGAAGCAACACAAATGGGGCCAAAGAAAACACAACAAATTTTAGGACTGGGAGTATCATAATAATGATCTCTGCAAAATTTGAGGGAGTTTGGTGGGATTTTAAAATTTTAAGCAATAAAAAAATAACCAACAAGGGCAGCCACAAGAAAAAACCAAAGAGGGAGCAACAGATATGGTTCAGGAAGCTTGATTGTGAACTCAGGCGTCTTGAGACAGGCAAAACAAAAGCGAGTTTGAAAATAGATAAATTAAAGAAAATTCAAGATAACAGTAGAGATTATATTGAGAATTAGTTAAAATTTCAAGTTTGAAAGCAGGTTTTAAGAGAAAGAACAAAGAGAAACGACACCTATACGCCAACACCTTTACCAAGGATGTCTGAAGAGGTGCCGGGTTTGAAGTGGGTTGAGGTAAGGTAAATTCAAAGGGAATGGCTAACACTTTAATCTTTTAGATGACAAGGACTCAAAACTTGGTTTCAGTCCAAAAAAATGATCAAATTTAAGTGCAACAACCAAAACTTTAATAAATTTGAGAATTGACAAGCAGGGGACCCAAAATCCCCTGGCATTGTTAAAAGGGAATGGGTTTCTGGGGGGTGGTTGCATGACTAATTTGGCTTGTATTTGGTTGGCTGGGTGATAAAATTTGCTGGCCAGAGCCAGGGGTGCTGGAAAGCTCAGGGTTATTTCTGCGGATCCACCTGATTGGCTGGAAGATACCTCAACTAGTTCAGGTTCATTTTTCTTTCTGTTCATAGATGTGGCCCCATTTGATTGGGCATTCCTGATTGTTTTTAAGAGAGGACAATACCATGCTAACAAATAGTCCAAATTAACCAGTGTTTCTTCCCAGGCCAGGACAACCAAAGCCGGGGGTTATGCAGGGTATGCCAACACAAATCTTTCATCCACAGTGTGAGCTAAATCTTTGAGTGAATTAAGTGGTTTTGCTGGACTTTGAGCGGTCTTTTTTGTGCAACAAGGAAAGACAGTCCTATCTAAGACCAAAGGGGGCAGTGAATTTACATTATCCTTCCCTTTTTCCTGAGGCCAGATTCCTCCCTGGGGTAGTGTGGCCACCAAGAAGTTCTTGTGGGCTTTAGGGATCTTGAGCACCAGGAGTGACTTAGGGGCCAAGTGCTGTGGGGTTATTCCTGTGAAACTCTTGTACCAGATCCCAACAATTTCCGCAGTCTGAAGAGCTTACCCAACTGTTGTCATAAGAGAGATATTCTTTTTAGGATACACAATATTGTAGGGACTTGCAGATCCTATGCAAGGCTACTATGGCTTCTAACTCATACTCAGGAGACCCATCCACCAAGGTGGGGTCAGGCGTGCTGGGGAGATCCCCCTCAAAAGGGGACAGACGGCAGGCATTGAAGGTACTGTGAATCTGATAGGAGGGGGAGATCCAACACAAACACACTGTTACCCTTATCCTCCAAGACCTTGAAGGGACCCAATCTCTTTGGAGCAAACTTCCTTGAAGGGACCTTAATTTGGATATTGGTAGCATCCAACATCATAAGCAAGCCCACTGGGTAATGATGAGCAGGATGCCTATTCTTACCCCCCCGCTTTCTTATACACCTCAATGGACTTGGTTAGGGTCCCTTGGACTTTGAGGTGGATGGCCTTGAGGTGAGCCGCCATGTCTGCAGCAGCCGGTACACTTGCCTGGAGTGAGGGACCTATCACAAATGCTGAGGAAACCCCTAGAGTGGCCTGGAATAGAGACACCCTTGTGGAGGCATGCACAGTGTTGTTGTAAGCAAACTGGGCTAATGGAAGGTTGTTGGACCAGGAGTCCATGGAGGCATTTGTGTAACAGCACAGATGCTGCTCCATGGTTTGGTTGACTCTTTCTGTTTGCCTATCTGACTGAAAATGGAAGGAGGTGGACCTACATGGCTTAATATTTAGAATCCCCAGCAAAGATTCCCAGAACATGGATGTGAACTGAGGGCCTCAGTTGCTGATAATCTCCTGAGGTAAGCCAAAGTTGGAGAAGATGTGTTTCACAAACAGGTTTGCCATCCCTACTGAGTCCAGGGTGGTCAGACATGGGATGAAGACTGAATATTTGGTGAAGCAGTCAACTGCCATCATGATGGAGTCAAATCCTCCTGACAAGGGGAGGGCCACCACAAAGTCCACCGAGATGGATGACCACAGACCTTGGGACTGCTGCAGGGGATAGAGGAGACTGTTGTTCCCTGACTGATACGGTTTAGAGCAAGCACAGGTGACACACTTCTTGATCCAGGGACCCACTGCTTTGATTATCCCAACCCAGCTGTATGTGTGCCTGATGAGTTCAAGCAACTTCTTTGTGCTGGGATGTCCAAACAGGGGAAAATCATGATGTTCTGTTATGACACGCGGCCGCAATTCCTTTGGAACCCACACTTTATCATTTTGGTAAATTATCCTATCCTTAAGGGTGTAGGGACCATTTGATGCAGAGTCAGGAGATAGCTTAGCTCAGATAGCCTGACCATCTGGCAAGGAGTGCTGAGCCACCAGGACGTTGTGCAGAAGCATACCGGGGAGAGCCAGTGGCAGAGCTACCCCAGATGAGGAGCCAGGGGCAATGTGTCATGGCCCGCCATGACATAATAGTTTTAGAAAGTTGCATTTTAAAAAGCTTGGATTGATAAAGCTACTTCTTGCCGTCAGAAAGCTACCTTGATGGTCTCCCTAGGTACCCTAGATCAAAAGTTATGGCAATTTAAGAAGCCGAGTTCAAAAACCCTGTCAGCATGTCCCAAAATGGTCGCGAGATTGGATTTCAAATCAAGACAAGCAACAATTAGTAAGCGGGCAAATCCAACCATATCTCAGCTTCCAGTGATTAGTTTTGGATGTTCTTACGCTCAAATGAAAGCCCCAAATGAGTATAATCCATCCAAAGTATTTTTAGATGACCAACTGAGGCAAACCACAAAGTTTGAATCTGGCCAAAAGAATATGACTAGAATTAGTCAGCTGATGTTTCAAACTTTTAGCATGACCCTTCAGATAGAGAGACAAGGACCTTCAGGAAGAATCTGAAAGAATCTCAAAGACCAATGTAAATGGTATAAAAAGAACCTAGTTCCCCTTTTCCCCATTGTGATCATTCTTGGTCTGAATAATAAATAAAGGACTTCTCTTAGACTATAGTTTAAATGGATCAGAGTTGGGAGCCCTTGGGCCCTGACACAATGACCAGAAGCTTTGGAGAAACAACTGGAGCCGTGGGTGGGGTTTGGGGGAGGGAGGAGCCGGAATCCAGGAGGATCAAGGACTCTGGGATGACAGTGACCTGAGGATCCTCATTGCCCCTCACCGGGTACATTGCAGGGTTGCAACTCAGCAGGTCAGGGAGGATGTTGAGTTCTCCTTTCAAAAACTTGTACTTGAATTTGTAACCTGAGAGTATCTGCATGACACGTGCCTGGCAAGGGAGCAGCTTCTGTGGCTTGCAGAAGTAGCAGAGAGCCTTGTGGTCAGTGCAGACCACAAACTTGTGTTGCGCACCCTGCAGGTGGTGTCTCCAATGAGTGATGGTGTCCACCACAGCCTGTAGCTCCTTTTCAAACACCGCCCAGGAACACTTGTTGGGGGCAAAATTCCTGGAGAATAGGCAAACAGGAGCTCCTGAACATTGTGCTCTTGAAGAAGGACCGCCCCAGCAGCCATGTTAGAGGCATCACAAGCTACAATGAACTGTTTGCTTGTATCAGCGTGATGTAGCACTGTGGTGGAGACAAAGACCCACTTGAGGGCCTCAAAGGCCTCCTGGCATGCCAGGGTCCACACAAAGGAGGCGTTCTTTCCAGCTAGGGGATGTAGGGGGGCGGCAAGCTCTGAGATGACGGGAGAGAACTTCTTGAGAAAGATCACTGTACCCAGAAAGCAGCGTAACTCCTTCTGATTCTGGGGGGTAGCCCACTCCCAAAGGGCCTTGGCCTTGTCAGGAGAGACTGTGTGGCCGTCCTTCAGGACCAAGTTACCCAGAAAGGTAACCTCAGACTTGAAAAACTCACACTTGCTGGGCTTGATGAATAGCCGGGCCTTGTGAATAGCTGCCACCACAGCCACCAGGTCCTTAGCGTGCTGCTCAGGAGTGGGGGAGTGGATGAGGATGTCATCAATGTACGCCACAGCACAGGAGAAGCAGAGATCTCCCAAGGCGTCCTCAATGACTCGCCAAAAGATTGCAGGAGCATTCTTCAAGCCAAAAGGCATGACCTTGAATTAGAAGCAGCCACACTGAGTTTTGATGGCTGTAAGCCACTTGTCCATCTCTGCCACACGGACCTAGTTAAAAGCATTAATGAGATCTAGTTTTGAAAAGACACAAAACTTGACAATGGACTGAGCAATTGAGGCTTCCAAGGGGAGGGGGTAACAGTCCAGAACAGTGACGTTGTTGAGAAGGGTATAATCAACACACGGCCAAAGGGATCCATCCAATTTCTTAGCAAAAACTACTGGGGAGTAACCAAGGAAGCCTTCTTGACTATTCACCCTTTTGTCAACATGTTGTCCAGCCACGTGCCCAGCACCTTATCCTCCAATTTGCTAAGAGGGTACATCGGGGCGTCAATCTTTATGAGGTCAACTGTTGTCTTAAAGGTCAAATTGTGGCAAGAGTGTGGGGGGAGAGCACAGGAAAGGGTAGCGTCAAAGGCATCCTTAAAGGGAGCAAGGATGGCCAGAAGGGCAAAGGGCTTGGGAGGAGAGACTGGAGTGGCCGCAAGAGACAAGCATGACTCAGGCAGTTCCCACCCCAAGGGGAGAAGGGGGAAGGAACCCAGACACCCATCCAACAAGAAGTGAAGCTTGTTGGTGAGACAGTCAATCTGCACCAGGTGATGCTGCCACCACCCCACACCCACAATTACAGGATACAGGAGGTCCTCCACAGAAGAGAACTTACTCACAAACACATGAGAGCCTGTACAGTAACTAAGTGGGTTAGTGAGGGGGTAGCTGAGAACCAGTACCTGGCTAGCAGCATCAGGCTCTGAGGAGAGAGCAGGGACAGACCCAAGAATTGGGCCAGTGCCAGGTTCATAAAGTTGCTTGCAGCACCTGTGTCCACCAAAACTGTAGCCTTAGCTTGACGGGATTTGGTATAAAAGGCTGTAGTAAAAAGAAAATAGAAAAGATCTTTATTCTGCAGAGTCAGAATGGAAGAGGCAGGGTCACAAGAAGAGACCTCAGGTGTCGTGTTCTGAGGCGCGGCACAGACACACAACAGGAAATCCTAACCTTAGGATTAGATTTGTACTAAGTCTCAGTTAGATGACAGGGAAGGCAAATGTGTTTACCTTGCGGCCCTGGAAGAATAAGCTCTACTAGTTGTGGCTAGAGAGAGGCGCAGAAGTACAGAAGACACCAAGACAAAAATGTGAATTAACTTAATTTTATTGGCAAATAAGTAAATGTAATATATAGTGGTTGAGAATACCACAAAACACTACTAGGACAGTAGGATCACTTGTCACCAGCATTAGTGGGGCAAGTGAGTTGTGCAGGGATCAGGAAACCAAACAAATGTATTTCCTGAATTGGTCATCAACTCATTTCAAGTAGCAAAAGCAAAAGCAAGAGATTTGTCCTCAAAATGGCCCACCAAGGCGAAATTGAAATACTGTAAATAGTGACATTCACAACATTGCCCTCCTCTAGATTAGCCTTAGGGGGGTGATATTTACAAAGGAACTTTGCGTGCACTCAAGCAAAAGAACGGCCACTAGACAGGAGATTTACAGTGTATTCAGACCCTTGTTTAAAGGTTACTTATAGAGGGCCAATCCACAGAGAGTCTAACGTGTGTGCGCAACCACCTACTCTGTGTTAGTAGTAAAGGACATGGTTGCCAACATTAAACTCAGGCAGGGGGGAGCGTCCAGCATTGTTGGGAGAGAGCTCAAGCATCTTAGTCTTATATGCGGAAGTGTAAGCAGTGGCTTGAATATTGATTATTTGGTTGACTAAATCTTTGATGTGGTTGTCAGGATTCATGGCCTTATCTGAAGTAAGCAGGGGGGCCCAAGAGCAATGGAATAGTAGCCTCTTGCCCATATAGCATAGCAAAGGGGGAATATACAGTGACACAATGTTTGCTAAGGCGGTATGCAAAGAGGGCAGCAGGTAAGTATAGATTCCAATTTGCAGCATCAGAGTAGGTGAGCTTCCTCATGATAGAAACCAGAGTTGAATTTGCACGCTTGACTGCCCCATTAGTAGAAGGGTTGTAGGGGGCAGAGAAGGACTGGTGGGACCCCAAAGCTTCAACAACAGAGGTTACCAGCTTGGCATTGAAGTTAGTCCCATTATCTGAGAGCAACACTTGAGGACAGCCATGGCGGTAGAAAACATCTTGTAGCAGGAAGACGGCAGTTGTCTTAGCCGTGATGTCCTTTGTAGGGCAATTCTCTACCCACTTGCTAAAGTGATTGACAGCAACCAGAATAAAGCAACACCCAGAACAAGAGCGGGGAAGAGGACCTAATGCGTCAATGCTAACAGTGTGAAAGGCATGTTGAGGGGGAACTAATTTAAACTTGTGGGCAGCAGCTTGAGGCCTCTGTAGCTGGCAGTCATGACAACTAGCAATGACGTCTGGGATCAGCAGGCAAATGTTCTCCCAAAAGTAGTTCTTCTGAAGCCAGTCAAAGGTCTTGGCAATGCCTCCATGCCCAGTTTCTTTATGGGCTTGTGACATCAACAAGAGGCAAAGACTGGGCCGTACATAAGGCAGATACTGATCTTGTACTTTTTTGAAGAGCTGATTGTTGTGTATAAGGTTATCTTTAGATAGCTTGGACAGGGCCAGTTGTACCTCCTCTGTCTCACTTTCCCAAGAAGAAGAATACTCAATTAGTTCGTATAATTGGTTGGCCTCTGCAGGATGCAAAACAATAATAGGCATTCTGGAGAGCCCATCAGCGGTCTGATGTTGAATTCCATGGCAATGGAGCACTGTGAAGTTGTATCCCTGCAGGCGTAGAGCCCATCTAGCTAGACGTCCTTCAGGTTCCTTGAGCTGCTGTAACCATTTGAGAGAAGTGTGGTCAGTGACAACTGTGAAGTGGGTGCTGTATATGTAATGACAAAACTGCTTGGCTGCATGCAACACAGCAAGGCACTCCTTCTCTGTGACACTATAGTTCTTCTCATGCTTGTTTAGTACACAGGAAGTGTAAGCCACAGGATGGTCTACACCCTTGTTGTCCAGTTGGGCCAGAATGGCTCCAATAGCTAAATCACTAGCATCGGTGTACAGGATGAACTCCTTGTCACAGTCAGGATACACTAGGATGGGAGCTTCTTTGAGCTTTTGCTTAAGGGTCTCAAAAGCTTGCTGCTGACTTGCGGTCCACTCAAAAGGGACATTACGTAAAAGCTGGACTAATGGTTCACTAGTATCAGCAAAGTCAGGGATAAACTGCCTGTAGTAGCCCATCATCCCCAGGAAGACTTGTACTTCTTGCAAGGTGGTGGGCAGAAGCATTTTGTTGATGGCTTCAACCTTCTTAGTCATTGGGAGAATCCCTGTCTGGGTTACTTCATGGCCCAAGAACTCAAGACGTTCTTTGAAGAAGGCGCACTTGGAAGGCTTCAGTTTGAGGCCAGCTTCTCAAATCTTTACAACCACCTCTTTGAGATGAGCCAGGTGATTGGTGAAAGTAGCGCTGAAGACTTTTATATCATCCAAGTACACTAGGACGCACAACAACTTCAAGTCACAAAGGATGGAGTCCATGGCCCTTTGGAAGGTGGCTGGGGTGTTGCAAAGTCCCTGTGGCATGTGAGTAGGCTCAAAAAGCCCTTCAGAAGTAATGAGCGCGGCTTTCTGACAATCCTTGGGGGATAGGTCAACTTTCCAGTATCCAGACGCCAGATCTATGGCAGAGAAGAACTTAGAACCTCCAAGACGTCAGAGAGCATCATCAATACGCGGCAAGGGGTACAAGTCCTTCTTGGTCAAAGAGTTTAGTCAGCAATAGTCCATCACAATAAAATGACCCCCATCCTTCTTCTTTAAGATGAGTAGTGGGGAAGCCCAAGTACTTTGGGAAGGCGCCAGCAGTCCAGCATCTAGAAGTTGTTTGAGCTCTTTAGATACCTGGGCGTCTTCCACACAACTGCGGCAATATGGTTTAGCACGGAAGGGGGGCATTGCCAGTGTCTATCTGATGGATAACACCTTTGACTAACCCATAGTTGGTACTGTCCTTGGCAAAGATATCAGAAAATTGGTCTAGTAAACCTAACACCTCTTTCTGTTGAACTGGGGACAGTTGTGGAAAGTCTTGTGCAGTGAACAGAGATAAGACTTACGGCCCATCCTCTTGTAGGTTAAAGTCTTGAAACGTGCCAAAGGGATGAAGAGACAGGACGTCAGGAGCACCCAACAACTTGCCATATCCAACAACCTGTCCCCTATATATGGCCATTGGGATTGCAGTCAGGTTGGCTACCAACAACTGAACAGGGTCTTTATGAGAGACATCTAGGATCCCAGGACAGAGGTAAGGTTTATTGTGTCCTAAGAAGGGGGGAGAGTACAACTCCAAGAAGGTGCGGTCAGGTAGTTCATAAGATATCTGGGAGTCCAGGATGGCCTGAGACCCAGGTGATATGGTAACAGCAGACGTGAATAGGAGAGGAATCTCCTCAGATGCAGGACAAGCCATGGGTGGAAACTTCATGTTTGAAGAGTGGGTGCAATACTTGAGGTTGAAAACCCCAGTGGGATATTCCAAGGCGCAGGTCTTGAGGCGCTTCCCCAGAAATTTAACTGGCTCTTCAAAGATTAAGGGGACTTCATATCCTAGAATAGAGAGGTAGCCATTTTTCAAGCTGATTATCCCATTATATTCCCTAAGGAACTGGGTGCCAACTAGGATATTGTAACTCTTATTCTCCAGGACAACTGCTGGTGCGGCTAGGAGAAGCTTGCCAAACTGCATGGGCAGAGCGGAGTAAGCCCCTATGGCGCAGGTCATAGACAGTCCAGCTGTGCCATACAACTGGTGATAATTAAGGTCAGGGGCAAGTTTGAGTTTCTTCACAAGCTTGGAGGATACAACATCAACTGGCAAGCCAGTGTCTAGAACTGCCTTAATCTTCACTTTTTGAATGGATATCTCTACTTGAGTGGTAGTGCAGCCAAAGGGGGGAAGGACAGACAGGATATCTTGAGCCTCTGATAGTTTCTTATCCCACTTCTCAATCATACATCTTAATCCCGGGAACTCCTTATAAACATTCTGGAGGGGGAGCAAAACAGACACATTATTGAAGACAGCATCAGCAACCTCAGCAGCTTCTTATGACAACTCCACTAGCACGGGGGACCTCTTGGCCTGAGTGAGGTAAGGGCACAAAAAAATCTCTTTAGCCTCAGGCAGAGGCTTAGCAGTAGTTGTAGTCTTTCCTGAGCGTAACTTATAGGGAACTGCAATGGTTTTGGGAACAGCCAGAACAGAGTAACCATATGCATCAGTGTCATTAATATCAGAATCATCCAGGTCAGAGTCATTGGAGATATTGTAAAATAGGAGGAGGATAGGAGGAGCCTCATTATCAACAGGCTCAGATTCAGCCATAGAGGGAGGGGTTGGAAGAGACTGGGAAGAATAGTCAACCAAGAGCGTCTCTGCCTCTAGGTTGACTGTTTTTTTCCCGCCTTTTCCTTTGGATCAGCTCCTTTAACCCGCAGATTGGTGCAGACTTGAGAATGATGACCTATCTTACCACAGTTGTGGCAACCTTGGCGTTGAGGAGGATTCTGTGAATTCATAGTAAGAATTTGAGGACCACAGGAAGATGAGCCAGAGTTAGAAGCAGCTCAACTTTCCCTGACAACGGCATCAGAGTAGATAAGATGCATATCTTGCAACAACGTCTTTATGCTCTTCATGGAAGAGAGCATAGCCTTATGGGCTTTGAAGTGAAGGCACAGAAGTTGGTTAACCTTGAGGGCTTGAGCGCAAGCCATGTAGGCTTCATGGGCTGTCAACTGTCTGCTTGTAATCAATTGCTGTTCTTCCATGTAGAATCTGTCTAAGAGCTCAGCTAGTGTCTCCTTAGGCTTAAAAGCAATATGCATGAAGGCATCCTTTTTCACTTCCAGGCTAAGGTCACCACCAAAATCATCAATCAGAAGCTGCTTCATATCTTCCCACGTCTCAATGGAGGGTAGTTCTGGCACAACTAACTCTTGGCAGGTTGGGTGTAGACAGGTCAGAATGTGTTTCTTTTTGGCATCATCTGATGCTATTTGAATGGCAGTTTTATAGATAGTTAGGAAAGCTGAAATGGTTGAGGTTTGGGGGTCAAAGACTTGCTTAAAGGTAGGCTTAAAATGTGCCTTGGGAGTTGGACCACCATTGTTGCTATCAAGTACATTGATACGTGGGGAAACTTTGCCTCAGATTCCAAGGGGGGTTGTCTAGCCCATAGCTGGCAAACACTTTCTTCAAGGGTGGTAAGAGTCTCAACAGCACAGGCCTCAGTATTGGCAGCTTGAGTGGTCTGTTGTGCAGTAGCATCTAAGCGTTGACCTTGGGTGGTCACTATTGTGGAGAATTTAGCCAGACGTGAAGAAAGGGATGGCCCCACCAAGAGGCAAGGGGTGAATCTATCATTTGCAGATTTGATTACTTCATTCATCTCTTGTACGTCTCTATCCAGCTCAGTGTGGTCCCGCTTCAATTGATCCACCTCATTAGCTAGGGCAATTAATTCCCTAGCGCATTGGATTTGAGGTGCTCTAGATAAACCAGGGCAGCAGTCATCTTCATCAACCACCCCAACTGGACTAGCAGCTGTTGCCATCATTGCACGTAGGGCGGCAACTTATTGCTGTAGCTCTGCAACTTGGGTAGTCAGTTCAAGAACCTGGGGGTCAGGTTGAGGCGCCTCAGCAGGACGTCCCTGACTGCAAGTAACCAAATGTAGCTCTCAGATGGCGTCCCATATTCTCTGTTCCCTATCCACCAAGTCATCATAAGGGGGAAAGGGCAGAACATCTGGCTTGGGCATAGATAGCTCATTTACTTGGCTCTGGAGTTTGGCTATAGCAGCAGCGGTGGCTGCTCTCTCTTGTTCAAATGTGGTACTGAGTTCATTAAGGCCTCTAGCAGCAAAGTCCGCTACCTGCTGTAGCTGCTCAAAGGAATATGTACTGAAGGCATTGAGCTGTTGCACAAGTTGCTCAAAGTCAGTGAGATAAGCGTTTAAGGTGGAATACACCTGATTTTGCCAGGGTTGTTCAAGCTGGTGAAACCCGTGTAGACAATCTCACGTATTCAGGGATAGACTGGCGCATTTGTTCAATAGAATTAACCAAACATGCCTGGGAGGTGACAGAGTTGCGTTGATTGTCAGATACCAACAAAAACAGGGAATAAATCCACTGTTGATAGGCAGCAAACTGGTCCCAGTGATGAGTAACCGCAAATGCAGAGACAAGATTTCTTGGACGTGGAGCCCCAACACCATTTGATGGTGGGCCAAGGCAGGCTGCACAAAGGATGATAGTAAGTGCTCAGCAGAGCCAGCTGCTGAGAGGAGATGTTGTGGAACTTGAGGAGCCACAATTAATTTTTAGTATTCAGCCTGACTGAACTGCAACTGAAGGCAAGGGATGGCTCCTTCACAAGCTATCCCAAGGGCTACCAACATGACTTGATCTAAGTCAGGGGTACCCATGGGGTAAGCAACTAGGTGGGGACCATTCCCAAGGTTCAGTATTGTGGGGGTAATAGGCTGGTTGGCAATATCTTCCTCAATAGGAGGACTGGTTATTTCATGTGAAGTTGGCTCTTGTATAGGCGGAGGCAAAGGACCTGAAAACGTGGATGCAAAGGGGACAACCAGAGGGGCTTACAGCCCCTGTAGTAAACACCATTTTTGTTGTGTTCTGAGGCGCGGCACAGACACACAACAGGAAATCCTAACCTTAGGATTGGATTTGTACTAAGTCTTGGTTAGATGACAGGGAAGGCAAATAAATTTTTACCTTGCGGCCCTGGAAGAATAATCTCTACTAGTTGTGGCTAGAGAGAGGCGCAGAAGTACAGAAGACACCAAGACAAAAATGTGAATAAAACTTAATTTTATTGGAAAATAAGGAAATGGAATATATAGTGGTTGAGAATACCACAAAACACTACCAGGACAGTAGGATCACTTGCCACCAGCATTAGTGGGGCAAGTGAGTTGTGCAGGGATCAGGAAACCAAAAAATTGTATTTCCTGAATTGGTCATCAACTCAATTTGAGTAGAAAAAGCAAAAGCAAGAGATTTGTCCTTGAAATGCCCCACCAAAGGCAAAATAAAAATACTGTGAATAGTGGCATTCACAACATCAGGGATGGCAGCCAAAGCCGCAAAGACTGGGAGGGATCCTGTGGAGGTGGGCCAGTTGGGGGCCTGGTGGGGGCGGCACATCACGTTGATGGCAGGCGTCTTGGGAGACTTGGCTGTGGGGGCCTTATCCTGGGCGGGCTTGGAGACTGGAAGGTGGGCCACTACACCAGACTTGGGCTGGTAGGCAGTCTTGTCTCCAAGCTTGCAGGCCAACACAAATGCCTTCTCAAGGGAGGTAGGTGCTGGGTCCCACACACTCTTGTCAGCTGAAGCAGCATCCAAGGAGTTGCGGAACATGGCCACTGCCATCTTGGTAGGGAGATCCAGGGAGGCAGCTTTCACTGCAAAGCACTCAGCATGGGAGGCAAGATCAGGGGCGAGACCTTTGGAACAAAGGGTCTCAAATATAACTGAGGCCTTGGAACCCAGAGCGGCCACCACTGAGGGGACCAGTGTAAGGAGGGAGGAAGTATCCCCAAGCTCTTGGCTATGGCAAAGGAGAGTGCACACCCAGAGGTGTGCTTCTCTGTCAAGAGCATCCAAGAGGGCCACAGATTCCTGAGCGTCGGAGATGGGAGTGTCTGCGGACGCTGAGTCTGCAGAGAGGCGGAGCTGCAACTCTCCAAGGGCGTCCAGGACCTTCTCATGGTTGACCACAGAGGGGGGTGCAGGGTGATACCAGGGTAATATTCACCGCTGATGCAGCCGAGATAGCTGTGGAGGGAGAGGCAGACTTCTTGGTGAGACACAACTTGAAGGAAGACAGAAGTGACCACGCGGCCCACACCGAGAGAAACCCAGCAAGGAGGGATCCCAAGCTGGCACAGATAAGGGCAAGAAGCAAGCTCCACACCCAGTAGCAAAAGGCTTCAAAGGCAGAAGAAATGGGCTTGTCAATTATGTGAGAGAGGGGGGCTAAACTAACTAAGTTTGGCTCCCATCCCGGTGAGACAAACCACCAGGATGCAGCCCAGTGGAGAACTGGGACGGCCGCTCAAAGGGGGGAACACAGGGAGGACATGGAGGATAGCTGAGGGAAATAAGCTTTCAGTCTCATCAGGACCAGACCAGTGAGCAACCAGGGCCTACAAGTGGGGGTGGGAGGAGACAACACAGGAGCACACAAGGGCACCAAATCCCTCTTCCCCAAATTGGGAAAGGAGGGCATTGGCCCCTCCTCACCTGCAGGAGCAAAGGAGGCATGGTCAACATCATCCAAATCCAGGTCATCACAAGCCAAGCTTTTCACCACGGCCTCCCCAGAAAACAGAAGACCATTTGGGAGATTTAAGAGACTGGAGGGGTCCTTGCTCACAAGCCAAGCAGAAGAGGTGATTTTAAACCATAAGTCTGGTAAAGTCAACTATAGAAGCAACACAAATGGGGCCAAAGAAAACACAACAAATTTTAGGACTGGGAGTATCATAATAATGATCTCTGCAAAATTTGAGGGAGTTTGGTGGGATTTTAAAATTTTAAGCAATAAAAAAATAACCAACAAGGGCAGCCACAAGAAAAAACCAAAGAGGGAGCAACAGATATGGTTCAGGAAGCTTGATTGTGAACTCAGGCGTCTTGAGACAGGCAAAACAAAAGCGAGTTTGAAAATAGATAAATTAAAGAAAATTCAAGATAACAGTAGAGATTATATTGAAAATCAGTTAAAATTTCAAGTTTGAAAGCAGGTTTTAAGAGAAAGAGCAAAGAGAAACAACACCTATACGCCAACACCTTTACCAAGGATGTCTGAAGAGGTGCCAGGTTTGAAGTGGGTTGAGGTAAGGTAAATTTAAAGGGAATGGCTAACACTTTAATCTTTTAGATGACAAGGACTCAAAACTTGGTTTCAGTCCAAAAAAAATGATCAAAATTAAGTACAACAACCAAAACTTTAATAAATTTGAGAATTGACAAGCAGGGGACCCAAAATCTCCTGGCATTGTTAAAAGGGAATGGGTTGCTGGGGGTGGTCACATGACTAATTTGGCTTGCATTTGGTTGGCTGGGTGATAAAATTTGCTGGCCAGAGCCAGGGGTGCTGGAAAGTTTCAGGGTAATTTCTGTAGATCCATCTGATTGGCTTGAAGATACCTCAACTAGTTCAGGTTCATTTTTCTTTCTGTTCATAGATGTGGCCCTATTTGATTGGGCGTTCCTGATTGTTTTTAAGAGAGGATAATACCATGCTAACAAATAGTCCAAATTAACCAGTGTTTCTTCCCAGGCCAGGACAACCAAAGCTGGGGGTTATGCAGGGTATGTCAACACAAATCTTTCATCCACAGTGTGAGCTAAATCTTTTGAGTGAATTAAGTGGTTTTGCTGGACTTTGAGCGGTCTTTTTTGTGCAACAAGGAAAGACAGTCCTATCTAAGGCCAAAGGGGGCAGTGAATTTACACCTTACTGGTTTATTAGTAAAACACTGCCGCTTAACAAAAAGCACATATGCAATGGTATGATAATTCAGGCCAAAGTACCCAGGGCTGTACTTTAGACTTTCCTCTACAATCCCTATTATTTAGTTTTCATAAGTTACATATACAAATTTTAATTTTTTTAAATTTAAAAATAATCAATTTTGGCCTTAAAAAACCAACTCCAGAAAATATTAACCAAGCTTTATAAGTGATTTACATAGTGTTTTTCTACTTTAATGCTGACTGTCAGTATGTTGACGTCAAAATTAAAGCGTTTTTTTATGCTGAAAAACTAAATTAAATATTTTTGACTATTGTGACTACCAGAATGTTGACCTTTTATTTAAACATGGTTTTTTTCTATTCTTTACTAAAGAACTAGCTCTAAAATAACTTCCCATGCTTTTATAAACTATTTACTTGATAATAAAAAATAAAACAAATTGTTGTTATTTAATTTTATTCATGTTTCAACTGATTATTCTTACTTTATGAACTATACTCTAATTATTGTAGGACAAATCTTCCAAGAAGCCACAAAAAAACCCTATGTTAACTAAGAAAGTTCCCAAAGCCTCTGGAAAGGCCCAAAGTCCCTAACCTAACAAAAACCCAGCCAGAGAGCCCTCAAAGAAAGAGAAGACAAAGGAGAAGACCCTAGACCCTGAAAGCAAAGAGCCCTCCCCTGATCCCTCCTCTTCTCCAAGCTGGTAACAATCAGAAGGAGATGAGGTTCCACTAAACAAGCAAGGAAGAAAGAAGACACCCAAGAGTCCAGAACCCCAGTCAAGCCCAGATGAATCAAGCTCAAAGGAATCAAGCCCAAGGAATCAAGCTCATCCCAGTCCAAGAAGCGCAAGAATCCAACTCCAGATAATTCCCCTCCACCGCCCAACAAATCTGCACCTCCATCCTCCTCATCAAGTATCAATAAAGAAGATCCTGATGATTACCTGTCTGACTATCATCAAGCACTAATTGGCCCATGGGATCCCCTAAAGGTTCACAATATATGTAACGTCAAAGGAGAGTTTAAGCTCCCAAAGAAGTTCCCTCAGTTTCCCCCTCTAATGTCTGTCAAAGGAGGTGAAAGTTTATTCTGTGATGGCTATGTTTTCAATTGCAAAAATTAGAAGAGAGCAGTAAGAAGCAAGCATTATGTATGTGAAGATAGAAGCTGTGCTGCCAGAATCAATACAGAAGGATGGGATAAAGTCACTAGTGAAAAAGGAGAGCACACATGCAATGCTCCAATCAATCTTATTGAAAAGCTTCTAAATTAGTACCTCTACCAAATGGTACCAGTCTCCAAAGACGTCAAGGCTTCTTATATGGCAGTTAAGGCCACCACACACCTAAGTAATGAGAACCTGAAGCTCATCCCTGACCGCAACCAGTTAGTGAAGTACATATGTGACAAACGCTGTGACCTAGTCCCCCTTAAGAAATCTACCATGGTACAAGGAGAGTTAGTCTTGGCAGAGGAGTTAAAGATGTTCAATGTTGATGAGGTATTCCTTTTACATGATGATGGTCCTACATCAGAGGCAAGAATTATATGCTATGCTACACAACAGAACCTGGAGCAGTTAAGGGATTCAGAAACCTGGTTATTGATGGTACCTTTGCAGTATGCCCCCGCCTTTTTTACCAACTATGGGTTGTACATTTGCTTATTGAAGGCAAGGTGCTCCCATTTGCCTACTTTCTGCTTCCTGGGGCAACAGAAGAGATCTACACAAAGGCTTTTAAAATTCTTCAGGAGGGCATCAAAGCCCTACCCAATAATAAAAAGAGTCCCCCTGGCCATAACACTAGAGCCAATCCAGATGATGATGAAAAGGATGAAGCCACCCTTGCTGCAGAACAAGAAGCTCAAGATAAAGCACTTGGCCCCTCAACTATAATCATGGAATATGAAACTGCCCAGTATAAAATTTTGTAAACACCTTTGATGGAGAGGTCCAGGGGTGTTTTTCCATTATTGACAGGCTTTCAACAGGCAACTAAAGGGTCTACCTGAGCTCAGCAAGCTCCACCGTCTAGATACATCAGGAAAGTGCAAGTTCTTAATTCAGCAGTTTGTAGCACTAGCCTTTGTAAAGCCAGAGCATACTGGACAAGCCTTTGACCTCCTATGCCAGGATTCATATGCCAAGAAACATGAGGATGCCTTCTACCCTTTCATTGAATATTACAAACCACAGTGGATTGGACGTAAGGTCACTAAGCGCCGGAGCAAGCCCAGAGCCAAAGCCAACAGTGTCAGGGATCTAATCTTGGGCGGCTGGCCTGCCGTTTTTGGGGGTAAATTGGGCCGGGGTTTCTGTGGGCAGGGCCCACCACAAGAGAGGAGCTAACTTTAGAAGGTAGGAAGCAGACTTCCCCACCCAAGACCACGGGCCGGCGGCCGGTACAATGGTGTCCACCACCCCTGTGAGGGTGATGTACTGTAAAGTCTCATAGTTTGTGGTAGATGATTGTAAACTAAAGCTTTAATACTTTTTATATTTATGTTGATCAAATACAAAAAAGTAGGTAAGGTTTGTAGTAACAACTAGACCAGGGCTCCTAGAAGCTTGTAGGAAGTAAAATAAGGGCTGAGGCAATTGATTAATCCTAAGAAAATAAAGTAGAATCCAGTCTTAATGACTGAAGACTTGGTCAAAAAATTGATTTCTAAATCAGGGAATTGTTCACCACTAGTTGGAGAATTAAAACTATCAATAATTAAATTGTGTGTATTATTATAGAAACTACCTAACTGGTTAAATAGAAAATCAAAAGGAATCATAAGATCAAAAGTAAAAGTTAAAACTAGATTGGAAAAGAAAACACAAGCCACAAAAACTAACAAGTACCTTTTTTGAGGTGCAAGTCAAACAATCTTAATTTACTGTTGAGATTGGAAAACCAAGCCTTTTTATTTACTTGGTAGTGAGGTGCAGAATTGAGGTGAGATACATTAACCAAGATTGGTTACTGAAAATGATGGAAGGAAAGCAAAAGCAGAAACACATGTTTCTTGTGGTTTAAACTTAAAAAGTTAGTCACCAGCATAAAGGGGATAACAGAAGGACGGTAATGCTTGGCAGGAGGTCATAGCAAGAGCAAAAAGAAGATTAAGCAGGAAAAGCCTGGTCCAAAGATGCTGGCATAAGCCGGAAAAGAAAAAAGGTATTCAGATTTCAGATTTGAATATTATTAACTAACATTTTAGGTGCGCGGTTTGAAACTTGACCAGAAGAAAACAAGGTAAGCTTTGAACTTAAAACTGACCGTAAAAAATAGAAGGAATGTTGCCAGTCAAAGAGGAATGAATATAAGGAATATTTCTGAATAAAATGAGCCAATAATAACCCAATTCTTTCAAAAGTAATTAATGGAGTCCAAAAATACTAGCAGCAAAAAATAGAAAGGAGAATCCTGACATGTACACTATACCAAAAAGCTTGCTGGTATAATTAGTTGGAAGATTGGGTGAAGAGGCTGGCATTGGTTTGGGTGTTACAGGCGGTTCCATGTAGATATTATAAGTCAGGAGATAATTGAATTTTCCTCTAAATAGTTTGGGTGTAGAGAATATCCACGGGCCTTGGCGGTTGTATCTAATAGCGGATTGGATGCGGGCTAAAAGGTCAAGTTTGAGGATTTTCTCTGGTGTATAGTCCTTGTATTCAGGCTTCAAGGGATAATCAGTGAAGTGAACGGGCCCAAAGGGTACACCAGGTGGGCAGAAAACTGAGGGCAGTGGGGAAGGAGGGCCAGGAGATCTCAAACTGAATTGATAGACGGCAAATACAAAATACGGCAATAGCTGTATAAGCCAAAGTAACATAACCTTTATTCAAAAATGGCAATAAGTTTGGAGCGCAGGGTCCTTGGGTCTATATAGCACCCCACCTCCAAACTTAACATTTTCCATGGGAGGATCATCAGGGCATTGGGAAAGGCAGGGCCGGGGGAATTGGGTACTTGGGTCTAAAGGCAGCAAAATGGTACTCAGCCCGGGAGTTCTTTCATTGGTCGAGACTCCCAATTTAGCTACTTGATTATCTTGCTCTAGCGTTGTGGTCATGGGGCTGGGTTGCGGGCCGGTGCCTCTTCCTTGGGTTGGCTCTTGATTGGTTGCTGGTGTAGACTTCAAACTCATGAAGCTATTAGTTGCTGCCTGGTTGCCTCCATTGGGTGTCGTGATTGGCACTCCACTCGGTGCAATAATTTCCTTGGCTTGATCTGTTTCACTGGATGGGCCATCATCTTCAGTGTCAGCTCAAGGGGGCTCAACCAAAGAAAAATGCAGGGGGCAGTCCCGCAGTCCATAGGCCTGGTGGGCCGGGGGGATTCAGGTTCTGGGTTTGATTCCAGCTCTTGGGCCTGGGGTTCCAGAGGAGGAGAATTGTCAATCCTGAAAAACAGGGGAAGACTGCTGCATCCATCAGAGATATTGAGAATTGCCCATCCAATGTCATGGCTGGGTGTAGCATTGAACCAAGGAGACTGAGAAGGAGTTCACCCATCAGGATATCTTGACACTAAGGCCTAGTACAGAAAGGGCAAGGAGTGGGATAGGTACAGCATTCCGGCTGCAAGTGGGCAATAGGCACCTAGGTGAGGTACTACAACTTCAGCTAGACTAAGGACAGTCAGAATGACCATCCCATATCTGCTGTGGTCATAAAATGACCTCAGCAGAAGGTTGTGGGGTTGGAGGAGGAGTGGGAGGGTTGAAGCTGCTGGTCCATCCAGGGCTGGGCCCTGGTTGGTAGTCTATGGCTAAGGGTTCTACTGTATCTACTAATGGAAGTGCTGGTGACTGAATTGGTTGGTAAGGGATTGTCCAAGGTGATAATAGTATATGGTGTATTAAGGCAAAGACTACTCTGTGGACCATACACTTTATTTAACGTTGTCTGCGTCTTTCTTAATTAGAGGGAAATGGTTTTTATACCATTCATCTGGTCTTCCTTGGAAGCAACTACTGGCAGCTCCTTGATGGGCTCCAGTAGTCCAACCCTTGGTCATAGGTACTTTGGGAGTGGAGAAGGCATTCTCAGGAACAGGGGATAAGGTCCCAAGAATTTTGGACTGTGTAGATGGGAAGTTCTCTGGGCCTGGGTTATGGGATTGGCTGCCTAATTCATGGCTGGGGAAAACTCCATGGTCTGGGTTTGGCTCATCTGGTTTCATCTGAGGATTGCTGGTAGCTGATTGGCGGCTAATTATATCCTGCTCAATTATTTGGGGCTGGGGCTGCTTGGCAATTTGGACCTGCTTCTGGGCAGGGGAATTGTTAACTGCTTTTGAATATTCCTGGTTGAGTGGCTGCTCATCTGATCTTGACCCAATGAAATGGTTGGAAACTGCAGGCATTGTGAGGGTTTCAAAGGCTTGGGAATCTTCTTTGGCAGGGTTTGTATGATTGGAGGGGGAAATTGGCAAATCTTCCAGCAGGTGATGTTTCATTACATCAGTGGGCAAAGTGGCTTTATTCTTGGAGGTTGATTGCAGGTTGGCATGTGAATCAGGACTGGGAGGTGGGACCGGAGAGGAAACTTGGAACCTACTGAGACTGGCTGGATTTGTGTGGACTGGAACAGATTTGCTCTTCAAGTTATTCAACAGACCCAGTTGATACTGGATCTGCTGAATAACCCAGCAAAAGTCATTTACCAATTGATGAGAGCCACCCAGCTCATTTGTAGCATTGGAGCTGGTGGTTCCGCTACCGTTGGGGGCCGCTAGCCCCCTGGGCCAGTTTGCGAACTGGCCCTGGTCATTATAGTATCTTTTGTTATTGCTAACAAATTTAAACTGATCTCTCTTTGAGAGTCAGTTTCCACCCGCCCTGGTGGTTTGTGGGCGGTTCAAATACCCCAGCGGGTTTACGTGGTTGCCCGCATTTTTGCTTTGCAGTGATGGTCGCGGGTTTGATCCCCGGGCTTGTTAATTTTGAAATTGCGGCCCTTACATCCAAGAAGAAGAGAACCACCAAAGAGAAACAGTATCAAGAGAAGATCAAGGATATTGTCAAGGCCAAATATAAGCTTTCAGAGATTGAGGAATACATCAAGAAGATTGCCACAGTTCTTAATGGCAACCAGGTGATCACAGTCTAGCTTTCAATTAAATTTATTGAGTGTTGCCTAATTTTTTATATAGTTCTTATATGTTAAGTATAATATTTTTAAATAAATAGTTATTCTAAATAACTCATTAATAATTTATGATACTGTTTTTATAAAATAATTGATTTTTATTGATAGTTTGATGCTTTAGACTGTATTACATGGCCTATATTGGTATTTTACTAGTAAATTATATGTTTTTTGTAGTTTTCAATATAGAAAAAACTTTATATTACTGTTTCTGATTGTTATATTTTCCTATAATATGTGAAATGTTATTTAGTACCTTTTTGTGTATTGGATTTTTTTGTTTTTATAAGTGGGAAAAATTTATTATAGTAAAGATAGCTAATTTCATAGTGAATTATTTTTGAAGTGTATTTTTATGAATTTTTTTAATTTTCATATATAATTTTTTATGGACTTTTTAAAATCTCTGTTGTCACATTACCCTAAAAAGTATCTTGAAGCTTAATTTTTATTAAGTAAAATGTTCAGAAAACAGGTTTCTGCTTGTTAAAAAAGTGTCAACATTTAGTAGTCTGCATGAGTTAAAGCTTAATTCTGACTTAACAATGCTGTCAACATTAAAGTATTTTTAATTCTGATTGTCAACATATAGTAGTTGAATTGCGGAATGAGTTAATTCTGGTGGTTGCCTTAAAAGAATCTATATTTTATACTGGTACTTAGAATTTGTTTAAGTTTGAGTTCATTATGTTTACAGATGACTCAATTTTTGTTATCCTCACAGCTTTGAAAATGTCAAGTATATACTCAAGGGAAGTATATAAAACAAAATAAAGGGAGAAACTTAAGAAGATAATGATACTTTATTGTTATGAGTTTAGAGTATTATATAGTATCATGAGAAGCCACATACTGTCTAAGGCTGTGGTATCCCACCCCAGGACAAAACCCGGATTCTGTCCAAAGTATCTGAAAATGTGAAAGGTAATATATGTTCTATTTAACCCTGATTTTAAATATGATCTTCTGGAATGCTGGAAAAAAGAATATCTTTGTCTGGGGGTGGGACGCCGCAGCCCTAATACTGTCCATATATGTCATGGTAGTCATGGGGCTTATTCAAGTAATTGTTACTCTTAGGGTTCAAAAGGTTTGATCCCCATATAGGAAAGTCAGCTGATAAGAGTGCCACCGACTTAATGATTAGTTGGGAAATCACTAGAATAATTACTTTTCCAAGAGGGAGTAATCGAAGATGTTGCGACAAAAACTACTGTGCTATACATATTCTAAAAGTGCTGGATTTAAAAAAGGTTATTTTTTTGGAAAAAGTGATAAATTTTTCTTAGCCTTATTTAAGACAGAAAATCAAAGTGTCCTTGTCAGGTAATAAAAATGATTATTGCGATATCTTCATGCCTGTGAATTAGGCAGCCTGATTGGATCTTGGATCTTTTTCTCAAGGATAAGTTCAAACTTAAGCTCTTGCTTTCCATCCGGAATTATTTAAATTCTAAATCAAAGTAGAGGATTTGAGCCAGTTCGGATGAGAATTAAGAGCTCTACAGTTCAGACCCCCGCCAGCTAAATTGTATTAAAACTCAAATTTAGAGTCTTTATATTAGGCCTTTCCAACATTTTTCTGGGTCCCAAGGATTACTTTTCTCAGGTACACTTGCGCTTTGAAGATGGCATACGCTTTATTTTTGACACCATAAACTCAAGGTGCGAATATTTGAGTTGCTTTTTTAGCGTGATTGGTTTTATTCGGTCGAAAAAAAGGACAACTTGATTTAGTTTCCTTTCCTGGCGACTAATATTTCACAATGAAAAATCATAAAAATTTCAAAGAGGACCTCTCTGTTTTTCTTTCAAGAATCTACTTTATGCTCCTAATTTTGCACTTTGGGTTTGAATTTGTACATTTAATTTTTTAAACAAGAAGACATCAGAATAGACTAAAAATTAAAATAAAGTCGCGATTAAAAATAGAAAAATAATATCATGAATTCTTAAATAAATAACTAAAATACAAGATAAAGGGATTTTTTTAGAAAAAGCAACACCCAGCTTAAATTAAAAGCGGTTTAATAAATGGCGATTAAACGAAAGAGACCACCCTGCCCAAATTGTGGCTCCAAAAGATCTCGACCAACAGGACTAGGGACTTTTATTTGTAGCAGAGGGCATGTTTTAGCTGTAAATAGAAATAAGTTTGATTAGTGCTCAAAATATTGCCTTAGGGAATTGTGGAGGAAAGTACAAATGATGGGTTCGAGGAAACTAGATATCAACAGCACCGACGACGTCAAGCTCTTCGAATCAAGGCATCAACCAAATCAAAGATCCGTAAGTAAGCTGTTCTTATAGCTGATAAACAGAAATATTTGGCGGAGATGAAGCCAAGCTGGGATTCATCAAGGCCTTTCAATTCATCCTTAGAGGTCAAGTTAAATTTTTGATAAACACATGTGGAGTGCCTACAGAATTGGAGGTGAGTTCCCTTTAAGCCCATCTAATCGGTAGGCTGTGGTTCGTAAACTTTGGGGGTTTTATCTTGAATTCAATCCTAAATTGCAGATCAATTGGGATAAGATCAATGGGCCCACTGTAGAAGAGCCATCTTTACAAATTCCCGACCACGACATGGCTCCAGATTCCGAATCAGATGATCTTGACTCTTGCAGCAGCCAAGCCTCAACAGATTTGTCTGAGGATGAGCCCAGCGCCATTAAGCCTCTAACCCATCGGCTTGAAAATTTTACTCTCCGCTGGACACTTGTTTTTCTTTATCTTGGATGTCAGTATATCCGCTGTCCCATCTTGGCTGGCGATATTCTACATTTAGCTGCTCTCAACAAACTCCCTTACTTAAATGCATATTCGCTAATTCCAAAAGAGCTGCAGTTTATTGATGCAATGCCTCTGAGGCTCGCGGCAAAGCTGCCCAACCTCCGCCAATTCCACAGATCAACCAGACTTATGCAGCGGATGCTTAAAAGTAGATATGATGTTTCTGTTCCTCCTCCGGCTTTCCCCATTATCGCGTGTCGTCTTTTGGAGCATTTTCGATTGCCCGGTACAAACCATATTTTTTGTTTCTTATTTGATAGCTCGATTGTATCTTATCATGAAGAATATGGCTCGAGACGCAGACATTGATTTGAGTAATTGTCACGAAAGGACTCCTGAAAGCACTGTAGCTGCTCTACTTGCCATTGCCTTTAAATATATCTATGGCCTCAACGGCAAGAGCCGGTAATAATCACTTAGCCTTGCTCATCTCCTACAGCCAATTACATCCCACCTTTTCCGATTTACCGTCTTTAGAAGGCATGTTGGCTTCGATGGAGCTTGCTAACCAGAGAGCCAAGTATGAAATCATTCCTAGCGATTCCAGGTATGTAGCTTGTTGATTGCAGCTAAGAATCTAGCGAACTGTTACGCTTTATTTGGGCTCGACCTAATTTTGTATCATCCATCCTCGGCGATGCTTTTAAGCGTCCGTTGGATAAGAAAACAGGTGTGTGTAAAGGAGACCCCCATTTTAAAGATTTATAGGTGCATCTGAAGCTATAGTTTCATTTACTGGGCTCACAGAGGATTTTATCTCTAACATTCAAGATATCTCGCTTCAAGTTTCACCAGAGGTTGGCTCAAGCCCGCAGATATCTAGCCCAAGTGCCAGAGGAGAGCATACATTGAATTATCATTTAGAGACTTTTCCATATAATCAATCTCCTGAGGTTTGTTTGTTAGCAAAACATATTGCTATGCACTTCTTAGATGGCGATTGTACCCTACTTCTGTATAGTATATGTGCTATAGAAAAGCGCCTTATTTGTTGCAATCACAAAGCTTGATTGTGCCTTTTTTCAGCGACTATTGTAAACTTCAACACAGAGACTAAAGATCATTAATAGATTTGCTTTTAAAAATTGCATTGTAGTTTTTCCCTTTCAGCCTGAGTAATTTACTTTTTTAAATTCGTGCTAATTGCTATAATGTAAACAGATCTTTTAAATGGCTCTACTACCATTTTCTTACTTTTTATTATGGTAGCTTCTACTTTCAGCTGGCTAATATATTTCTTAAATCCAATGAAGTACAAACTCTTTTTTATCTCTAACTGATATTCTTCTAAGTTGAAATATTGGCTGATAATAGCAAGTATATACTTCTGAAAGTATATAATGCATGATAAGGGGAAGTTTTAGAAGATATTGCCAAATTCATTGAAATATAAGAGCTTTATATGGCTGAAAATATGCTTCATCATGTCCATGTATATTATGGGGTTTTGAAAGAGAAGTCTATCTGAAAAGTTAAGGAGTTGATCCTAGTATAGCATCCAGATTAAGTCTTGAGGCCATCTTCTACTCGATAGTTGAGTCATTTCTCAGGGAAATGATTTCCCAAGAGGGAGTAATCAAAGATGTTACAGAATCTCTCTCTGGGGTATTGGAAGGTGGAGACTTGGGTAATTTTCTTGGGGTTATCTGGGAGTCAAGCTTGGTATTAATCCAGTTTGGCTTTAGAAGCTAGTAGGTGTGAGTCACTTTAGGCTTTTCTTGCTTTGCATAACCAGAGTTGATCATGGTGCATCAGTTTGAGGGTTGTTTGAGATCCTATGCTTTTAAAAAAGTAGGTGTTGTTGCATCTGAATTTCATGACTATTTAAAGTCTTGCCCATAGTGGCGCAAGGTTGTAAACTAAGGTGTGTAAAGCATTCAGGTTAAGGTTTAGGTGGTAAAAAAAGGTAGGAACAGTCTGTAACATAACTTTACAGAAACCAGCTAAAAACCTGTGCTGAGTTACAAAAGGTGTAATGGAGTTTAAAGCCCCCAAACAAAGAAGATGAAATAAAGCATTTAGTAATGATCTATTGGCTACTAAAGGAATATCAATATTGGGGCATTCCCCATCAGCAAATTGATACATGTAACTATTAAAGGATTCCTTAATGGAAAATAATGGATACAACAAGCCTAAGGCTTGTTGTTTAACAACTTTCATTTTTAACTAAGGGGGGAAAAGTGTTATTCCTAACTAATACTAAAAAAATAAAAAGCAAAATTATTAAATTTATAAAGTTAATTTTTTTTAAAAGATTGAAGGTATGAAATCACTTAGAATTTTGGTTTAAAGCCTACTCTTCACAAGCTCTTTATTTATAGGCAAAGTTCATCCAAGTTGAACAGTGATAGGCAGAGGAGAACAACAGCCAAGAGAAGGGGCAGCTGGAGAAAAATAAGAGCAGAACCTGGAGGAGTAGGGGAAACAGAAGTACAGCAGCAGCCACAGATCAGCAACGCCAGCTGGGGAAGAGCAGTTGATTATGTAACAGGAGTTTCAAAAGGTAGATGAAGTTTAAAGAAAATCTTCTAAATAACAATAGAAAATAGAAAACTATTTAAATAACTAAGAGAAGAATAGGACAATGGCTGTTCAAAGAGCAAATTGATGTAAACACAAAGGTAATAGCTTTAAAATACTTAATTATTATCTTTTTACTTAAAATTTCATTATTAAAAAATCTAAGAAAGATTAAAATAAAACAAAACAAAAATAAATAAAATAAGATAAACTAAAGAGCCTGCCCTTCAGGGCAGGGCATGACAGACTATACCTCATTCTCTTAGGCCAGGTTGGGTTCTGTGTAAGTCATGACTGACTGCCTAGATTTTATCTCCAACTTGGAATGTGATCCCTTTTTTTTGACTTGTTCTTTTTCTCTTCATATTTGTTCCTCTTGGGCTCTTTGTAATCTGAGTTTTCTCTTTTTGGTACTTTTCTTGGTAGTGGCAAATGAGGTCCCAAGTTGCTACTAACAATAATTTGTTTTTGCCTATAAGCTATTTCATGCAAGTTTTTATCTGTGTTTTAATTTATTTGAAACCAGCAAAATATGCATTATTTGGAGAATTTCTGTCCAGAGTAATGGATTATTGGCTGACAGTTTGTTTTGAACTCCAACCAGTAAGCTATTCAATCTTTAAACTCTACCATTTGCCTGTGGGTAATAGGAGCTGCTGGTTGCATATTGAACACCATTCTTTGTAAATTAAACCTTGGTGCCATTTGAGGTGATTTGCTTTCCCCTATCTGTGATAAGAAGTCCAGTTTTATCAAGTTTAAAAATTATCTCATTACCAATAAAGCTCCATATGGGCACACTTGAATAAATCAAACTTGTGAAAATCAAAGGAGGTAAGATTAAAAAAGAAAGTCAAATTGATATTCAAATCAAACCGCTAATATAGACATGAAAAAAAGAGTTTTCCAAATAAGAATCATTGCTAAAATAAGATGATTTGATAAAATAATATTATGAATTATGATTTCAAAGAATTAAAAACTCCATCATAAAAATGAATAAAGAACTTGGTTCTAGTATTTTTATATTCTATGAAAAAGCTATACATTATGACAATAAATTTTTTTAGTATAGATAAAAAGATATTTTTAAAAACCAGGTCTAAAGAAGCTATTATAGTAAAATCATATTACTGGAAAAGAGATTTTGAATCTCTCAACTTCCTGTCAGAAACACCTTTCAATAGTTTCTGCCAACACTCAGAAAGTGATTGGGAATAATTAACTGGTCAATCCAGATCAAAATAGTCAAATGAAACATTTATTAATCCTAAAAGCAATTTATTAGATAGTAGTAAATGTTCTAAATTACCGGAATTCAGTAAAATTCTATCTTATGAGGATAGCACTCTGCTGAGTACAGGAATTGAACCTAAGACTTCTCAGAAAATTGACAGTCACCAAAAGGATGTTAGTGAAATATAATTAAGTTTGAACCATTTGTTAACTGAATTTAAGGCTTCTATCCAATCATTTCAACTGATTACAACTAAAAATAATGTCACAACATCTTTGATTACTCCCTCTTGGGAAAGTAATTCCCTGAGTAACTACCCAAATGATTCCCTGGTTAATCATTAAGTTGGTGACACTCTTATCATTTGTCCATCTATTAAAGGGGATCAAACATTTTGAGTCCTAAGCAGAACACTACTTGCACAAGCCCCATGACTGCTATGATGTGCATGGATAACATGTGGCTTCTCATGATACTATATAATACTCTAAACTCATATCCAATAAAGTATCATTCTCTTCTTAATTTTCCCCTTTATCTTGTTTATTATACTTCCAAGAAGTATATACCAGACAATAGCCAATTGTCGTAACTGTGCTGTTTTAGCAAAGTTACAAGGGGAAAATATTTAGAAGCTAGATAATAATCTTTATTGAGAGATAGTGATTATATAGTTCATGTGAATCAAGGATAACAGGAACAAGATTGGTGATCACACAGTTGGATGGAAGAAGGGGGTGGCTTGATCCTGATAATGAGTCAAGCGCCAAATCAAGGTATCCACCGTAAAGGGTCATCTGTTCATGTTGTTGGATTTGGTAATTCAAGTTGACTTCCTAGTCTGGATTCGGGTGACCAGATAATCAGATTGCAGGTCGCAAATTGGCTTGGTTGTAACCTTGCTGGCAGGTTGAGCCTGCGGTTTTGACCCCCCCCCGACTGAAGGTCGGCCTCCACTGGGGGCAGGTTGTCAGGGAGGTTGTCAGGAGCCTGGGCACCATATTGAACTAGTTGTTGTTCTGTGGCGGGCAGGGCGGTTTCTTGTTGCTTCTGTCTTGCTTTACAGGGCCGTAGGCAATCATGGTGTAGGGTCTTGTCTTGTTTACGTTTTCCAAGTCCTTGCACAAGGTAAGTGTTATTGTCGTTTACCTTCAGAATGATTGCTGGCCCTACTTTTTTCAGGTTGTAACTTGCTCTTGTCAACATTCATGACCCATACTTTGTCCCCAACTTCATGTCTATTGCGGATGGGGACAAATGTCTTTTGCAGACATTCATTCTCTTTGGCTGTTTGCTTGCTGTGAGCCTCTACTACTTGAGGATCTGAGTGTAGGGGGCTTCACTTGGAATTTCCAGTTTAGGTCTTGTCAATGCTTGAATGATATTTGGCTGTGTGCTGTATACCAGTTCAAACAGACCTTTTACAGTGGATATGTTCACTTGGGTTTGACACACAAGTAATGCAGTCAGTAGCTGCTTATACCAGTCTTCAAGTCTCCCAGCGGTGAGTTTGGCTAGGGCTTGCACAAGGCTGCCATTAAGCCGCTCTACACGTCCATTGACCTGTGGGTGGTATGGTGTTGTTACAGTGTGTTTGACCCCATTCTTGGTGAGGTATACATTGGTGTCTTTGGAGGTCAACTCTTTGCCTCCATTGGTTATCAGGAGTTCTGGCTTTCCAAACTAGCTGATCATTTCTTTGCCAATAAATTGTCAAACGTCATTACTGGTGTGTGCCCTCACTGCTTGGGCTACTGGCTATCTTGTTGTGAAGTCAATGGCGGTGATGATGTATTTCTTGTCATTGTGTTTCCCTGGCATGGGGCCAACAATGTCAAGAGCCCATACTTTGAAAGGTAGCTATGTGCAAATGGGGAGTACTGACTTTGGTGGGGTTTTGATTTTGGCAAACTTTTTCATACCTCACATTGGTCTAGAACTTCCTGGACATTGCGGTATAAGGTTGGCCACCAGGCTTTATGCTTTAAGAACTCATATAGATTTTGGCTCTTGGTATGTCCAAGATCTCTGTGATAGCAAAGGATAGTGTCAACTTGCTGGTGTGTGGGGATGTAGGGAATGGTTGTACCGTCCGTCATCTTTCTGTGAAGGGTCCCGTATACATCAGCAAAGAGGTGTTCATTATTGATTACTGTTTCTTTGGTTATGTTGGTGGTGCCCGTGGGGAACCCTTTGTCTTTTGTATGTAGCACTAAGAGAGGCCAGTCTGGGTCAAGCCCATTCTATCCTATTGAAGCACAGACATACAGCTGGGACAGGGCGTCTGCCATGGCAAGCTTGGCCCCAGGCTTGTACTGGATGAGCATGTTAAATCTCTCCAATAGTTCCATCCACTGTGCTTCGCGGCATAATAGGTTTGCTTGAGTCTTGAAATAGATGAGTGACTTGTGGTCGGTTAGTGCTGTGAATTCTTCCTGTCATTATAGGTAGCAACACCACTTGACTAGGCAGTGCACAATAGCCAGCAGTTCCTTGTTGTGGATAGGGTATCAACACTTGCCATCTGTCAGTTTTTGCAATTTGTAGGCTACGGGCAGAAAGTCACTATCACTATTCTTAATTTGTAGTACTCCCCCAATGGATGCATCTGAGGCGTTGATTTCCATCTGGTATTCCCTGTCACGTTTGGGGTATTGTAGGATGGGAGTTTTTGTAAGCTTTTTTTGAGGTGTCCAAAGAAGAGGTCACATTGGGGTGGCCACACAAACTTAGACTTGGCGCCTGTTATGGCAGATAAGGGGGCAGTCAAGACGCCACAGTCGGGAATAAAGCGTCATACATAGGCCACCATTCCCAAGAAGGTGCGGAGTTCCAACTTATCCTTGGGGGTGGCATCTTGCAGATGGCCTGTATCTTTTGACTGTCAGGTTTGATGCCGTTTTTTGAGACTGTGTCCCAAGAAGGGTAGTTGCTCACAGAAGAACTGGCATTTGGAGGGCTTGGCCAACAGTTTGTGTTGTGCCAAGGTTGCAAAGACTTCTTCCAGGTCTTTGTGGTGTTGTTCCACCAAGGGTCTGTAGACAATAATATTGTCCAGGTACACTAGGGCATGTTTGCCTATGTGTGGCACAAACACTTTGTTCATGAAGGTTATGAAGGTAGACAGGGCATTGGTCATGCCAAAGTTGAGTACCACACATTCATAGGAACTGTATTTAGTGCAGAAAGCCGTTTTGGTAATGTCTTCCTCCTTGATATGAATCTGATTGTAGCCTGCTGTTAGATTAATCTTGGAGAAGACAGTGGCTCCTCCCTAGGCATCAAAGAGGTTGTCAATCAGTGGCAGCAGGTAACAATTCTTAATGGTAACTTTGTTTAGGGCGCGGTAGTCTGTGACCAGGCGTAAGGTACCGTCCTTTTTAGCCACAAAGAATATGGCGGCCCCAAAGGGAGACTGTGAGGGGCGGATAAGTTCTTTTTCCAATGTCTCCTTGAGATAGGTGTGTAGGGTGTCATCCTTGTTTGGGGTCAGCCTGTAGATGGGGCGTGCCTTGGGTACAGCCCCCTTGAGTTGAATGGAGCGTTGGATATGCTTCTCAGGGGGCAGCACAGGTAACGCTTCCTAAAAGATTTCTGGATGGCGGGCCACAATGTTGCGGTCCTGAGGTGTGGAGGTATCCTGGTAGTCTTTGAAGTGTATGATCTCATACTGACAGGAGTCCCAGTCAATTGCCTTCAGGTCTTTCTTTTTGTTCTGGGTCTCTGTGATGTGTACAGAGACGTGGTCACGTAGGAGTTGGTCCACGGAGTCAGGGCAGATATGATGGTTGACACCTTTACGCTTGATGGTCAACACTGAGGTCGCCCAGTCTATGTGAGGGTTGTTTTTCCGTAACCATCTAGTCCCAGTACAATGTCAAGCTTAGGGAAGTCAATGACGGGACCTTGGATGGTGGAGTGGAGGTTCTCAAGCATGACAGAGAAGGTGGCAGTTTCCTTTGTCACAGCAAATTGGTGTTCATCAGCCAGGACCACATTTTTAATCTGCAAAGGATTAGTGGCCAGCTTGAACTTATCCACAAAGCTACTGTTGACTAGGGTTTGATCTGCGCCTGAGTCCAAAATTGCTGAGCCTGTGTAACTGCAAAAGTGGAAAGGATAGGACATCAATTTATTGGGATGTCTGGCAATGGTGTATAGTACCAGGTCCTCCAAGGGCACTTGGATCATTGGGCATTGGTCTACATCATCAGGTTGGTATTCATTGTTGGGCAAGTCAGGAGTTGCGTGGGGAGAGCTTGGCTTGCTTAGTGCTCTCCCCGGGCTTTTCCCTCATATTGGTTGCCTTGTGTGGCAGTGCCACAGAAATGGGTACAGTTTGACTGGCCATTGTTTCCATTTCCATTCCCATTTGAACCTGTGGGTTTGTGGTTAGGTTGTTCCTGTTGCCTCCAGGAGGTGGTTGAGCAGAGCGCCTGCTTGGATGGTAATCCTTGGGTCTTTCTTGTTTCCCAGTCTGTGCCTTGTGCAGAGTGTTGGATGTTTGTTGCGCTTTTTCCGCTTCACAGTACAGGCTTTGCAGGTTGTTCACTTGATCCAGGTTCACATGCCTCATCACGTGTAACTTGAGGGCGTTGTAGTACATGAGGTGTGTGGCTGGGGTGTTAAAGGCTATGTCAGATGGAGCACAAAGACAGAGTTCCTTGTAGGCGCGGGTGATTTGATTTAACAGTGCCTGTCTGGGTCAGGTTCTTTACTTGGCGTATGATCATGAGCCCTGTATCTTTAAGCATGAACCTTGCCAGGAAATCTTGCTTAAAGGTATCCCAGTTCTTGCCAGTGTGCTCTTTGTGCCATTTGTTGCACCAGGTGCCAGCGTCATGGGTCAGGAGAATGGAAATCTCTGTGATCCAAAATTGCTGTGGGCATTCCATCTGAGCCAGCTTGCTCTGGGCGGACTGGATCCATGCAACAGTGTTGTTGTCATTGGCCCCAGCAAAGGGTTCCAAGGCGGCGCTTTGTAGCCTTTGCGCTACATAGGCAGGCATGGTGGTTTCATCAGCTGGTTGCGGCATCAAGGAGGGAGCCTGAAAGAAACCTTGCTCAGACATTGTGTTGAAGGCAGATAGTGGGATTACCGTGTTTTGGTATAGGATGAAACCATTGGGTATCTTGGTACCAGGAGTATACAGAGTCCAGTTGGGCAGGAGGCCAGACATGATTCTGTCAAGGATTTGTTGGCCGTGGCGTGTGCGGGCAACAGGCGTAATTTTTCAAGATAAGGTAGGATGGAGAGCCTACCTGTGCTACAATGTCGTAACTGTGCTGTTTTAGCAAAGTTACCAGGGGGAAATATTTAGAAGATAGATAATAATCTTTATTTAGAGATAGCAAATATATAGTTCATGTTAATCAAGGATAACAGGAACAAGATTGGTGATCACACGGCTGGATGGAAGAAGGGGGTGGCTTGATCCTGATAATGAGTCAAGCGCCAAATCAAGGTATCCACTGTAAAGAATCATCATCTGTTCATATTGTTGGATTTGGTAATTTGAGTTGACTTCCTAGTCTGGCTTTAGGTGACTGGATAAGTGGATTGCGGATCACAAACCCGCTTGGTTGGAACCTTGCTGGCGGGTTGAGCCTGCGGTTTCAACACAATCAAGATGTACCACTGTTAAATCCACCTTCCCAGAGAATCAAGGCTCCATTCTTTCTTGTGATCAAACAGGCCACTATTTGGCAACTGTTTTGGATGGTTGTTACAACCACCAGAAGATCCCCAAGCTGAGTTTAACTCAAGCAGCTGGGTAATCCAATCTAGTTGTTTGAGAGTTCAGTTTGGGGATCATAGGGGCTTTAAAAATGATAATTGTATTATTTAAAGTTAAAATCTACTCCTGCTCAGCTCTCCCTTTCAAATTACCCCAAAGTCTACTCCAGGTGCACCTAACTGCATTTTTAAGGCCCAATATGCTATATAAGGCCTGAGATTTTTATAATATTATTTTTTCAGTCAATAAAGACTTTTCCCAACCAGCTTTTAACTTCTTGCACTTGCTCTTGCTCTTCCAGTGTTCTCCAAAGAAACATGGTATTACCCAAGTCCCCCCAATGGGAGCTCTTTGGGTATAAATGTTTGGTTTGGCTACTCCTTCTGCAGGCCCTTGGGGCCAGCATTTTGTTAGAAACTAGAGCTGACTCTAGTTTTTCCACTCCTCCTCAGTACCTTGAGAAATCTTGGCACCACATAATACCTGGAGTTTGGTACACTGCTACTCCTCCGTTCCATAATCCCTCTCTGAAGGAGAAGCCTCAAATATAAAATAATATCCCCAAGATCAAGTTCCAGCTATCTTACATCTCTTGGCATCAGCTTTCCTAGTGAGCTATCTGGGGGCCTACATCTTCTTGGGCCAATTTAATCCTTTTCTGGGAAGATACTGTCTACTTGGGGGATCTTTCATATGGTAATGGTTTCTGTTCCTGTAGGTACCTTGATTAAAGGTCTAAATCTGTCAGCTATCATACACCACATTTAGGGTATGTTTCCTAGTACATGGGTTCCTGACACTTCCATTTGGTCATCCTCATCCTTCTCTTCACCAATAAGATAGTCCAGTGACAAGAAATTTTGCCACACTATCTCCCCCACTCATAATTTATACTTGAAAATTGGCAGGATCAAGCCACAATATCTTTAGCTTAAAAGACAAATTATATCTCAATAAAATTATTGTCTTCTTGTCTATTTCTTGCTTCTCCTCCATAGATTACCTTGCTGTCACTGGTCACATATTGTACTGATCATGCCTTAATCAAAATTCCAATTACCATGAACCTCTCACCAATATGAGTATCCTTAACTAAGCCAACTCTTTAGACACCTAGAAGAACATCTTCTGCCCCTACAATATTTATGATGATATTCCTACCAGGCACACTGTGTTTAAAGTTTATGGCATGCCCAAAGCATGGGATAAAGCCATCTAACACAGTTGTATTCTAAACCTCACTACTTCAAAAGCCACATGTGAAATTCATTTTTCCAAGTACATCAGCATAGAAAAATTATTTAAAAAAACAAAACAAAGAAAATGATCTAAATTAGCTTAATCACTTACCAGATAAACTTTGTTTTAGATACATTCCCTGTAAAAGCTGGCTTCTGGAAGCCAGAAAGTATCTCTTTGAAGCTTCTGCCAACTTTTTTCATTTGGGTGAGCTCTCAAACCAATGTCCATCTCAACAACTGTCATGAATGACAATTTTTCCAACCATATGGATCAAAACACTGATTGTTGGTCAAACTTTGATTGGTGTGACCTATGATCTGCCTGTCCATCCACTGTTTTTGTATCTTGAATCCACCTGTGATTGCCCCAGAGCTCCCCCTATAGCAGAGATGTTGTGTTCTGAGGCGCGGCACAGACACACAACGGGAAATCCTAACCTTAGGATTGGATTTGTACTTGTGGCCCTGGATGAATAATCTCTACTAGGCGTGGCTAGAGAGAGGCGCAGAAGTACAGAAGACACAAAGACAAAGATGTGAATAGAACTTAATTTTATTGGTAATTATGGAAATGGAATATATAGTGGTGGAGAATACCACAAAACACTACCAGGACGGTAGGATCACTTGCCACAAGCATGAGTGGGGCAAGTGAGTTGCGCAGAGTCAGGAAACCAAACAATCATATTTCCTGAAGTGGAAGCCAGTTCATTTTGAGAGTCAAAAGCAAAAGCAAGAGATCCGTCTTCAAAATGGCCCACCACAGGCAAAATCAAAACATGGTGAATGCTGTTATTCAAGATAAGAGAGATCCTCTCTGTACTGAAAAATGATACCACTGAGCCAGTGCAAAATCACCACACCTATGCTGAAGTGACATCCTTAATAATTGGCTCCTTGGTGGTACCCACAGGGGTGGCCAAGGAAAATGCCTTGGAATACTGTTGCTAACCACTGGGCTAAATGCCAACATCTAGTCTGTCCACAAGAATAACATCCAAGAAATAATTCTATTGTCATTCTTATTGAGCCCACCAATGAGCAACCTCTCTTCCCCAGTGCTGTTTTTTATCCCAGACTCAAGAAAGTCTACCCAGCCAACTTTCAGATACCTGACCTCAAAATTCTCAACCCGTAATTTTGAAGCCTGGTGATGAGGGAGATGTATTAATCCAGGCTCCACACCAAGATTTATTGCTATTATAAAATAAAAATTATGAGCCACTAATTCATATAACTCTTATTATATTTAATTCTAGTAATATTACACTTAAACACTGTTCCTACCATCCTAGCTGTCCCTCTAACTCACCAAATTTCAGCCACATAGCCCAAAATTTCCTGGTCTCTGGTTCTCTCCTTGAACCAGTTCATCTTACAGAATATCTCATCAAGCCAGCCTTCCAAGAGTTTACCATAAAAAAAATCCTGTTATCTAATCTCTTGGCCCACACTAAAAACCCACCAGGATAGATTGTGAAGGAATCTGGTACAACATCAATCCACATTTATTTAACAGTACATACAGTTACCTTCCAGCTTATCAGGTCCCTATCAATCTTATCCCACCCCAAAACTGATATACCTGCCTTTAATACTATCCCAGTAAACAATTATAATAATATATTTGAAATCATATATATCATCTTCACTGGAGTGATTGAAACTATGATTTCTGTAGATTGCTCTGATCCTGGGTAGGAAATCCTTATGCTATGTCTCCAAATTAGCACCTACCTTCTTATAGGCCCTGTCTGTCCTATACTGCTACTGAAGGGTCAGTCACCATAGGATGATATCCTGATAAAGTTTAGCCTTGGATACCAAGTTTATTTCTCACATCTATTCCTGCTGGTTCTCACTTAATCCTAACGTGGTGGGTTCAGATAAGATTTGATATGCTGGAATCAAAGTGTGGGTATTGAATTCTTGTTTGATCTTCACATTGGGCAATGTGCTGGGTTAAAGCTGAGGATATTGGCAAAGTGGTTATCACTTTCTTTGATAATTGTATTTGAACCAGAAACACAATAGATCTTTATGCCAGCTAGATTATCTTCCTGAAAAAAGCCTGATCTCTCAGTAGTAAATTAGCATTTTATGATCAGTCCTGATAATAAAGGGATGATTTGATGAGCAAGAGATGAGATTTCCCATAAAGCATATATGCAACTACTTTCAATAACTCTTTGTCATATACCAGATAGTCTAGCTTGTGAGAGTTCATCTTCTGGGATAAGTAAGCAATAAGCCACTCTTGATCTTCTTTATCTTCTTGTAGTAAAAAAGCAACTGGATATTTGAAGGTGTCATTGAAAAAAATGAAGGGGTTAACTCTCACAGCCCATACCAGAGTCTGAATGGACTCCCACAGGTGAGGCAGGCTGGGCCTGGAAGACCATGTACACAATAAGCGCGTTACAGACCAGGTAGTTGAGAGCAGTGACTAAAGGGTGCCAACTCCTAGTATGGGGCACAACTTGGTCAGCCAGCCCAATACTGTGATATAGAAAAACTCCAACTTACTAAAGTCCTGGGCAGGAGGCGCATTGGGGAGGAGAGGAACAGTAGGAATCTCCTTCATAGCAGGCAGCAGGTCCAGATGATGGGGGTGGAAATAATCCAAGTCAAGAGCACATGGTGGTTTGACTGAAGCAGCAGGAGTGTAACTAGAAGGATATGGATAGGCAAGTTGATATTGTGTTGTGGATTCCCAAATAGATGCAAAGAGAATAATTAAATTTGAGCAAAAATAGACAATTCCTGCAATAAGATAATAATTTCTGGGCGTAAACATGCTTTATTAAGATGTCAACAGTGAAGAGGGCTTCTCCTCCTCACTACTTATACTTACTGGGAATTATGTGGCCTTTTGTGCCACCAGAGAACTGATGGCATCAATTTGAGTTGAATTTACAATTTTTACCAGAATTTGCGTACTTGGGCAAGGGGGTGAGAGCTCATTGGCTGTTATAACATTTACCTTTCTTGAACTGTAGCATGCCGAGGTACCACAGTTATTTATAGATCCCACAAGTGATTGAGAGCCCAATTGTGCAATTGAACAATCACACTCCCAATGTACCATTTCCTAATAGGTGAGTGGCCCAAATTTGATAATAGGCTTGAAGCCTGGGATTTGAGGCTTGTGTGCCTCTCAAATCCCAGGCCGTTTTGCTGGTCAAAAGGGAGGTTTTCTTGCCCTGTGTCAGGAAACCAGGCATATGTGGAGGCATTGGGCGGCTCAGGATGGGGTTGGGCCAAGCCAGCGGGTAAAGCCCACCATAGAATGGGTGCTAACTTGATAATGTAAGACATGGATTGCCCAAGTAAGGACCAGGGTCCAGAGGTAGGGACCATGAAATCCACCTTTACTGTCAAAGTAATATAGAGTACTCCAAACAGTTGAGTGGACGTGGTCTCTGTAGTGGTGGGGGTCTCCATTGGGCGTTTGGGCTGTGGGGTTAAGGGTGGAGTCATGGGAACAAAGTAGGCAGGTAGATAATTGTACTTGTCTTTGAACAATCTTGGCAGCCTTTTGTACCACTTTTCTTCATGTTCTATGTATTCAGCTTCTCTAGTCCTGGCTAAGGGGTCAGTAATAAGGATGGTCTCCAAGTTGTACTCCACGTAGGTTGGGTTGGGAGGGTATTTGGTAAAATGCACAGGTCCAAAGGGGGCTCCTGGGGGACGGTATAGTGCCTGGGTAGGATCAACAGGTTGGTCTCCAGAGGGGGGGTTGCCTGATGATCTACTTGAATGGAGTTAAGATGGAAGATCACTAAGACTAGGTAAGGTAAGAATTGTTCAAACCAAAGGTTCATAAAAATTTATTATCAAAAATGATGATGTGGTCATCACCATACTGCCGGGGTTTTTATACCATGGGACTTTGCTCCTTTAATTTTTGCAGGGATCAGGTTTGCAGACAAGGCACTGGCGGGGCATGGATCTTGGCTTAGAGTCTTGAGGGCGGCAGATCCAGGTTGTGCCTGCTCTGGAAAATAGAATTGGCAATTGCTTTGTTCCGCCGCCACTGTTCACTATGTCACCTGAGTAGTTCAATTGTACTACCCCTTCTGGAAGGAAGGCTGGCAGTTGCTGGTGGTCATTGGCAGAGTTAAAAATAGGTTTTGTTTTAACCTCCTTAAGGCAAGCTGCAACCTTTGCATAGGTTTGGATCTTTGGTGGCTCAAGGTTGGCATCAATTTGGTGACTATTTGAGGAATTGTCCTTGGGAGACTGGTGGGCCTCAGAGTAATTTGTCAACTTAGGTTTGCAATTTAGCAAGTGGGCGGGTTCCCGTCCACTTTGTGTGACTTGAGTAGTCTTTGAAGGGTCAGGGTTTGATTCCAGGGTTTCCAATGTTGATTTTTAAACCACAGTGTTGGCTCTTGGCAGGTTGGCAGTAGGTCCTTCCCTGACCTCTATTAACTAGGTTACATCTCCTTTGTAGGTATGGGTCTTCATTGGCACCAGTTTGGAGGCAGACTGGTAACTATTCATGGAATCCTCTGTAGTAGGCCAGCAGGTTGAGGGTAATTTAACAATTTGAGCCTGTGACTTAATGGATTGGCAGGTCCTGGACTGTCCTGGAGGGTTTGATCCACTTTCAGGGAACTGGGGTTCAACTCTTGGGTTTTCAATACAAGTATTGAAATGTCATTCATGACACCCTGAAAGATACTTTGTGTGGGTTCCCACGCTGTGGTTTTTTTCACCTCTAGGCAGGCCAGATGACTGTCCAGGGCAATCTGGGCCCTGACATCATCCCCTATAATAGTTGAGATTGCAGAGCACAACTATTTATTCCAAGACTTATATTACTTCAGCAGGGTGACAGCATTCTCCAGGTTGGATTCTGGTTCCCAAGTATTCTCTTCATGGGGGTATCTTTTCCATTTGACCAGGAAGTGAGGTTTTTGGTATTGGAGTTTGTGTCCCAGGATGGCTTCAAGCTTGTGTTCTGTGAAGCTTCCTATTTTGATGGGTGGGGGAGCCGTTTTCACTATCTGGTGCGGGAGAGAAGATCCTTTCTTTTTTTTATAACAGGGAGTGGTGGAATACGTTGAGAATCTTCCATCCAGGGGCAATTCTAGTTGGTAGGCTATGGTACCAATGTATTATAAGACTTTGTAAGGACCTGTTTGTTGGGGAATCAAGCTAGCGCAAGGAGCAGTGGTCTTGATGTTCTTTGCGCTGAGGTACACAAGTTCTCCTACTTCAATTGGGGGCCAGGGCTTTGTTTCTTGTTGACAAGACCTTGTATACTTGTACTGCTCTTCTCAGGTTCTTGGCACATTCTTCTTGGCACGTGTGGATGTTGCTGACCCATTCTTGTCCTTTAAGGTTGTTGGCTTCCTCTGTGGGGGGACATCCCATGTGGGGTTGGATCTGTAGCTGGCTTTGAAGGGGGACATACCAGTGGAGCTATGGTCTTGGTTGTTGTACGCAAACTGAGCCATTGGTAGGTGGGTTACCCAATTGTTCTGTTACAAGTTAACATAGCATTGTAAGTACTGTTTGAGGACCTGGTTTACTCTCTTGGTCTGTCTGTTGCTCTGGGGGTGATATGCAGTAGACAACAATCTTTTTATTCACAAGTCCTTTTGGATTTGGGCCCAAAACTTGGAGGTGAATTGTGGGCCTCTGTCTGAGACCACTTCTTTTGGGAGTCTGTGGTTCATAAATACTCAGTTCCAGAATAGAGTGGTAGTTTCTTTTGCAGTTACTTTGGTCATTGTTGGAATGAAGTGAACCATTTTGGTGAACCAATTGACAATTACAAGGATGACATTGAATCCTTTTGAATTATTTAGCTCCACAATATAGTCCATAGAAACTGACTTCCAAGGGCCTTCTTCAATCTGAAGAGGCTGTAGTAATCCTTCTGGCTTTCCTTGCTTAGGCTTGGCACGTCCACATGTCTCACAGCCACTGAGGTATCCTTCAATTTATGGCTTCATCCTTGGCCACAGGTAGGTTCTCTTGATCCCTTTGAGAGTCTTTGTATGCCCAGGGTGTCCTGAAATGGGGGAGTTGTGGTATTCCTTCAGTATCTCTAAGCGCAGTGGACCCTCTGGTAAGTAGGTGTGTCTGTGTAGCTGCAGGGTGTTTTCATGTAGGGAGTAACCAGTTCAGTAGTATTAACTGTTGATATATTTCTTTAAGTCTTCCATGATGAAGATGCAGTGCTGGTCTACGGTCTGAGCTAGTTGGATTTCTTCTCTTCTTCTGGCTAGTCCCAGGAATAGGAGCATTGGATCAATCATGTTTGGGGAAATCAAGGATTTAGTGTTGAATTCTTCAATCACTTTGGCGCTAGGAAAAAATCAGCTCTTTGGCTTAGGGCATCCGGTACAATGTTAATCTTGACAGTCTTGTAGCTGATTGATAAGTTGTAATCTGCTAGGAATAGGGCCCATCTAGCTTGTTGCTGATTCAGTTGTTGTGTTTGAAGAAGTATGCCAGCTTCTTGTGATTGGTCATGATTCTCATTGGGTGGTTGGTGTCACACAAGTATCTTCTCCAATGTTTCAAGGACTGGATGATAGCAAGCATCTTTTTATTGTAAATGGGGTAGTTCAACTCAGGCAGAGTGAGCTTCCTCAAGTAGTAAGCTGCAGGGTGCAGCTTACTATCATTTCCCTCCTGAAGCAACACCCCTCCCAATACAAATCCAGAGGCGTCTATTTCCACGATGAAGGGCTTATTGTAAACTGGCATTGCCAAGACAGGGGTGGAAACAAAGGTATTCTTTAGCAACTCAAAGGCAGATCTGGCGGCGTCATCCCACACAAAAGGATGTTTCTCAGAGGTAAGGCGGGTCAAGGGAAAGCAGATAGAAGAAAAATTCAGACAAATTCCCCGCAGAAGTTTGCCAGGACCAGGGAACTTCTGACCTCCTTGCGGTTCTTAGGTTCAGGCCATGACATCACGGCCTCTATTTTATCAGGTGTCATTGCAAAACCTCCTTTCAGTACATTGTTTCCCAGGAACTCTAATTCCTCTTGGAAGAGCTCACATTTCTGGAGTTTAACAAAGAGTACATGTTCCTTGAAGCGTTGGAGGACAGCTTGAAGGTGTTCAAAATGTTCCTCAGGGGTGCAACTGTAAATGAGGATGTCATCTAAGTAGGCTACACAACACTGGTCTTTGAGTCCTCTCAAGACCACATCTGCCATAGTTTGAAAGGTGCTGGGCACGTTGCACAACCCAAATGGCATAACCAAGTATTTGTAGAGACCTTGTCTAGTCTTGAAGGCGGACTTTTATTTGTCACCAGGCCTGATCCAGATCTGGTTAAAGGCATCCCTCAAATCAACTTATGAGAAGATGTTGGCTCCTGAAAGCTGGTATGGGAGGTCTTCAGCATTGGGTACAGGGTATCTGTTTTTCACTATTATTCTGTTTAGGTCCTGGTAATTAACACAAGGATGTAGGTTGCCTCCCTTCTTTTTAACAAACAATAAGGGGAACAAAAAAGGAGATTTGGAGATGCATATATATCCCTTCTTCAAAATCTTGTCCAGGTACTCTCTTAAGGCAACTTGTTCCTTCATGTTACAACTGTAGACAGGTCTATGCTTAGGTTGGGTTTTGAGGAGGAGGTCAATGGCGTGGTCAAACTGACTGTGTTTAGGCAAGGTGGTGGCTTCTTCTTCTGAGAAGACAGACTCCCAAGGCTTCAAACATTTTGGGATCTCAGCTTTGCAGGATTCCATGGTGATTTTGTTTAACTCAGGGGTCTGCTGGGGGTTCAGGAAGGGGACCTCTAAGGTTTGGCTCTCATGAGTGACAGTCACTTGATTTTCTTATAGTCCAAGTTCAATTGGTGGTCAACCCACCATTCAAAACCTATCACTACAGGTTTGGGAAGCTTCTCCATGATGTGGAATCTGGTGGGCAGGAGTCTCTAATTTAACTTCAGGGAGACACACTCTTTGCATTTGTGGAACAGGTCTGTTGTCTTGTTACCCAAGGTTACTAGTCAATAGTTTCCCTGGATTGGTACACCCAGTTTCTTATCTAGGCTATGTTCCATGTAATTGAGGGTTGCCCCACTGTCTAGGAGGGCTACAGTATTCACCTCATGGTCATGATAACATAAAGTAGTATCAATGATAGGATAAGACTGGGAAGCATTGTTTATTGCTGAGATGGTGGCTCCTTGGGTTCTGTTGGAGTGGCTAGTGCAATCCTTAGATAAATGGCCACTCTGGTGGCAATAGAAGCATATCCCACTTCTGATGTGGTGTTGGTACTCTTTGGGGGTCATGTTCAAACAGGGCCTACTTGCACCAGGGGTTTGGTTGTTCTGGGGTTGGCCATTGTGGTATCCTTGTGGTTGGCTGAAGTCCATGCCTCTGGCAATAGCCAGGAGTTTGTCTCTGGGGAGGTCACATTGGTGGTGTCTCATTAGGCTGGCATGGTATGGGTTCAAACCTTTTCTGAAATTCAAACCTGATATGCTGTCAGGAATTTTGGCTGCCTCTGCCAGGCATAGGAATTGTTGTATGTAGGTCTCCAGGTTGTCCCTTCCTTGGATCAGGCGGATGAGACCCATATAGGCTTGGATCTTGGCCCCAGCAGGAGTAGTTGCAGAGTTCATTCTCTCCAGTAATTGGTTGTAGGAGATTATGAGGTCTGGGTCTTCCTCAAGGCTGGTCAAGAAGATTTCTCTGGCATCATCCTTCATTTGGGCAGCCACCATCATAACCTTCTGATTGTTGTCTCTGATGCTCTTGGGGTGGGCACAGAACAATGCATTTATCATGATCATTCCTTTTCTGAAACCAGCCAAGTCCATTTTGGGCAGATCAGGAAAGGTTGTGGGGGCAGCGGTATTCTGGTTCAAGGTGGAGATGGTCACAGTCTGGACCTGGGATGGCTTGGCAATAATTTCTTCTTGGCATTCTTTTGTTTCTTGTTTCTTGGTAAAGTACTGTCTTATGTAGTAAGCTGAAGTCATAAATAAAAGCATACAAGATGCCCCTATAATCAAAGAAGAATAGGGGCCCAGGGTTACTAGTTTAGATATGGTTGACATACTGTCACGGCCCATATCAGAGTATGGTTGGGCTCCCACAGGGGAGGCAGGCTGGGCCTGGAAGGCCATGTACACAATAGGCACTATAAGGACCAGCTAGTTGAGAGCAGTGGCTAGGGGGCGCCAACTCCCAGTATGGGGCACAACTTGGTCAGCCAGCCCCAATACTGTGATATAGAAAAACTCCAACTTACTGAAGTCCTGGGCAGGAGGCGTGTTGGGGAGGGGAGGAGCAGTAGGAATCTCCTTCATAGCAGGCAGCAGGTCCAGATGATGGGGGTGGAAATAATCCAAGTCAAGAGCACAGGGTGGTTTGAATGAAGCAGCAGGAGTGTAACCAGGAGGATATGGATAGGCAAGTTGATATTGTGTTGTGGATTCCCAAATAGATGCAAAGAGAATAATTAAATTTGAGCAAAAATAGACAATTCCTGCAATCAGATAATAATTTCTGGGCATAAACTTGCTTTATTAAGATGTCAACAGTTAAGAGTGCTTCTTCCCCTCACTACTTATACTTACTGGGGATTCTGTGGCCTTTTGTGCCACCAGAGAACTGATGGCATCAATTTGAGTTGAATTTACAATTTTACCAGAATTTGCATACTTGGGCAAGGGGGTGAGAGCTCATTGGTTGCTATAACATGAATCTTTCTTGAACTTCAGCATGCCAAGGTACCACAGTTGTTTATAGATCCCACAAGTGATTCAGCGCCTGATTGTGCAATTGAAAAATTGTGCTCCCAATGTACCATTTCCTGACAGGTGAGTGGCCCAAATTTGATAATAGGCCCAAACCCAGGGGTTTGAGGCTTGTGTGCCTCTCAAATCCTGGGCCATTTGCTAGTCAAAAGGGGGTTTTCTCGCCCTGGAAGATACTTTGTATTGGTTCCCATGCTGTGGGCTTTTTCACCTCTACGCAGACCAGCTGACTGTCCAGGGCAATCTGGGCCCTGACATTAACTAATTGAAATGTCTTAGAGCAGTGGGGGATAGCATTGTGGATTTTACTGTTTTTAAGGCTGCAAAACACTGGGGTTTCCATACAAGTTGTTGTTTCTCATTTACTGAGTACATTGGAGTTACTGTTTCTGAAAGTTGTGAGGTGCATCTTTTTAAATAATTGTAATTATAAAATTAATTCTGAGCTGAGAGACTTTAATGAGGGTTTGCCTATCTGCTATTGCATATATATTATAAGAAGACATGACATGACCTGCCTCTAAGATATTTTTTCTAAAGGAAAGATACTTTGCTTTTGAATTATTCACATTTGATTAGTTTGATCACCAATTTGGCTTTGTAGATTATTTCTACAAATGTGCTGAGATGGGTTTTGTGAGACTCCTTGTCTGAGGAATAAAAAGGCGTTTTCCCTGCCAGTACTAAGAATTTAAGTCTCAATATTCTTCCTATTTTGTCAATATAAGGCCAAGACTTCTTTTTTGATTTTTTTTCTCCTTTAACATCTTTGATCACCTATATTTTTTGAATAATAAACCATTTCAGCCCAAATTAATGTCAGTCAAAAGCCCTTTATTCCAGCTTTCAGAATCCTACTTTTTGATAATATATTTTTGATTCAAAATTATGAGTTAATATTATTTAAACATAATTACCTTGTTCTCTGCTTTTTATAGAATTAGGTGCCACAAGTGACAGTAATTTATTACTGATTCTCAAGTTAGAAAACCATACACAGGATTCAAACCCTGAATCCCTACAGGCCGCCAGCCTGGCAGCCCACTTTTTTCTGGGCTAGAGCCAGGAACATATTTGACCTCAGAAAAACCTCCAAAACCTAAATATGAGGCGCTTTCCACAATTAAACTTTGCCCTCTGAGGGATCCTCTTAGCCTAGTCAATAGGAGAAATGACCCAAGCAATACCCCTGTAATAACTGGGGTCACTGCCAATGAAGTGCTGCAGGAATTTCTATGAGGACAAGGGCTGCCAAATGATGACAAATCTCATGTCTCAAAGAAGAAAATTGAGATTCCCTGTTCCAGCCCAGCCAATGATGAATTGTCTATGTTAGATGCCACCAATGATTTTCAAACCCTGATAAATTCTACCACCCAGCCCAAAGGATTGTGCAAAATTTTTCCCATGGCTGATGGGCATACTTATACTCTGGGGTTGCCAGTAAGTTGCCCATTACCATTTTTTCAATAAAGTTTTATGAACTACTGGTTCACTCAGGTCATCACATACCTAATTTTGGCACTTTTTCATTTGAAGACTGATTTCCACTTCTCTGTCCCCTTTACCAGCCAAACCCAAGGAACAACAGACAAGCCTCCCAAGTTATACTGTCTACCAGGAGCACCCCTTGGCCTGATACATTTTACAGAATATCTCCCAAATCCTGCTTACTCTAAGTTTACATTAGAAGAAATTCTAATTTATAACCCCAAAGCCTGTATCAGAGACCCTGAACTTGTTGGACATAAAGGCACCTGGTACACCAAGCAGCCACTATTATTCTGCAACAAATACAGCTACCTGACTGCATACTTAGTCCCCATGAATCCTCCCCTGACCCACCACCCAAATGCCTGTAAGAAAAAGTGGCCAACACCAAATCAACTTCCACCCAACCTTTTGAAGTCATTTATATAACACTCACAGGCATGGTTGACTCCATAATGCCTGCCAAAAGCCCCTTGGCCTTACTTGGTAAATCTCTCCCCTACATTGTAAAGTTAGCTCCCATCCTGTGGTGGGCCCTTCTTTCAGGAATCCATCCAGTGATGTGTTCTGGAGAACTGGTGGCCAGGCGGCCTATGGGTTCAGAGGGAAGAGTCCACCACAGGATAGGGACCAACTTTACAATATACAAGAGAGATTTTCCAAGAATAGCCCAAGGCCTGCTGGAGGGCACCATAGAATCAATTAGTCCTGTAGGGGTGATTCACAGGACAACAAAAATCTGAGTTGATGTGGATTCTCTGGGTGCTGCTGGTTCTTACAGGCGGTTGGGCTGCAGGGTTAATGTAGAAGTCATGGGGACTATATACACAGGCAGTTGGTTATACTTGTTGAAAAATACAAAGGGATGTATGGTGATCTACTTTACTTCACAGCCAATGAGCTCAGTTTCTCTATTTTGGGCTTCTGGGCTGTATAGGAAGATATCTTCAAGAGTAAACTCAGTGTAGTCTGGGTTTAGAGGATGCTCAGTGAAATGAACGGGCCCTACGGGACTCTAGGGGACAGTGTAACTTGGACAACTGGTCTGTAGCTTCTTGGGAATGATTGTCTGCAGGGGCAAGGTCAGAGTGATCAAACTGTATATAATAAAGTGCTAAAAGGAGGTAAGGTATAACCTGAGTGAACCAAAGGTTCATAACACTTTATTATAATGATAGAGATAAGCATCTTCCCAGCATCTCCAGGGTATAAGTATGCTCATCAAACTTGAGAAAACTTTTGCAATTTCTTGTGGCCCAAGGAGTGGCACTGACCAGGGTTTGTACATTCATGGGGGTGCCCAAAATTGTTAAGTCTTCATTGGCTGGGTATGGGCGGGGAATCTCAAATTTCTCTTTTGATGCAATGAATTTGTCATCTCTTTGCAGGTCTTGGTCTTGGGGTAATGTGGGTGATGTCTCATTGCAGCAGCCCAGGAGATTGTGGGGACATCATTTGGGTTGTTGATCTCATTGGCTGAGCCAAGGGAATTCTCTAAGAGTCAGGGTTTGAGTGTAGAAGGTAACCCACTGGCGGGTCTTGGAGGTTTCTCCAAAGTCAAATCTGTTTTTGGTTTGAGCCCAGAAAAATGCAGGTTGGCAGGATGATGGCCCGCAGGGGTCTAAGGTTTGAATCCCAGAAATGGGATTCTACCTTGCTTATTCATAATAGAAAACTGTCACTTGTGACACCTTTCCACTGGGCCCGCAGGCTGTCTGTCCGCAAGTTCTCCTGAACCTGCCACATGCTGGTTCCCTGACATTAGGTATAATAGCCATCACATTTCTATTATTTCAAGAAACTCAATCTCCTCCTGTTTGGTCTTATCAATAAAGCTATTGTATTGATCATAGTTGTATCTTTTTTATCTGTGGGAAATAATAATTTATTGCTGATAGTTGACACAGGCCTTGATACAACTGTAGCTGCCGTTAAAAAATTATAAAGTCTTACATTTACATAGGCTTTAGTAAATACTCCAATAAAATCCCAAGTAAATTATCAATCATTCTTTGGAAGAAGTCAGTGGCATTATTGGCACAAATTACATGACACAGTACTGAAAATACCCTTCCTAGTTATGAAAGCTTTCAACAATTCCTGACCCTCCTTAATAAAAATATTTTTAAAAGAATTGAAGAGATCCAGTTTTTAGAAGAATTTAGCTTTCTCTACACATCTAGAAGTCTGTGATTCAATGAGTAGAGGGTAGAGATCTGGTACTGTGACATTTCTTCAGTTTTCATAATCAATGCAAGGCCTAAGAGTACCATCTGCTTTTTAAACAAACAACAAGGAAAGCATATTGGACAAGACTTCTAGAAAATGAAAATTTTATCCAAAAAAATCTTTAGTACAGATTTCTAAGCATTAATCTCCATTAATAATCATAAGATAGATAAGAGATGCAATCTTTATAAATTTCACTGTTATATTTAAGCTGAAATAAAATTTTATGTGCTTTATAAATTCAATAGCACTTTTAGTATAAAAAGCTGCAAAAAAGTGAGATAAAAATGTAGTTGAGTACTCAGGTATTAAACTGTCCCCTCTCTCAAATTAACCTCCACTAGTTGAAAATCTTATTTTTTATTGGTATTAAAGGAGTATTAATGATGAACTCAACAGGATGATGTATCTTCAGAATTTAATTCTCAGGTATAGAATCCAGCCAAATATTTTCAGCATTATACTCCCAATATTACTGGGTACATGAGCTATTTCATGATAGCAAACTTGACAGAAAATTGATGACCACTAATCACAAAAGGAAGGGGCTTTCTCAGCTGATAAGAAGGTACATCAATCAGAATATCACCCTTAGCAATCAAGCCATGGAAGTATTCCAGAACCAACTGGCCTAAAAACTTTTGAGTAATGAAGTTATATGTAGTCTCTGTGTCTAAAAATATGATAATTAAAAAGTCACCTGCATACTGCCTGGTTGGATTATAAGAGCTGTATCTTGTTGTGAAATGATTGCTTTGAAACAACTAAGCTATATACCAAATTCCTTGATTTCAGCTTTTTAATGGGTATTTCCACAATCAAATTGGCTTACTTGCACTTGAGTTATATGACATAACTGGTCTTATTTCTGAAGTCACATGATGCTCTCTCAGAGCAAATATATAATGCTTCTATCCCTTCTATTATTCCTCACTTGGAATTCTAATTTTTAAATAAACTTGTCTTTGGTTTATATTTAACTGTATCTTTAACCACATGAAGTTTAATTTAGATTTCCAATAACTTTATATTTTAATCACTTGATTTCCCCTTGGGTTGGCTAGAGAGATGGGTAGGTTGCTACTGTAAATGACAAACTCTTGTTTAAAATGCTCATAGAATAATCTCAGCTACAGGATTCAAACCCCAAAACCCCGCAGGCTAGAAGCCTGCATTTTTCTGGGCCAAACCAGAGCCAAATCTGACTTTGGTGAATCTCCTGAGACCCATCAATCTAAAGTACCAGCGCCTATGCCTCTCCTGCAAAAGGATTCTGTTGATCCTGCCAATGGGAGTGCAGGCTTGGCTAATGATCCCAAGATAACTAGGGCCACCACAGCTGGGGAATCAAAGAAAGTTTCTGTGGAATGCAGACCACCCAAGGATGACCAATCATGCAACTCAAAAAGGGAATTTTAGTCTTCTCATTTTGACCCAGCCAATGAAAGATCCCCATGCAAGATGCCACCAAGGGTTGCCTAACCCTGGTAGATGGTACCACCTGGCCCAAGGGGGATTAAAAAACTATTGTCATGGCAGTTGGGCATACTTATACCCTGGGGCTTTCAGGAAGTTGCCCATTGTCATTCTTACAATAAAGTTTTATGATCCTTTGGTTCATGCAGGTCTTACCCTACATCCTTTTAGCACTTTATCATTTTCAGTTTGATCTTCCCAGTGTTGTAACTGTGCTGTTTTGGCAGAGTTACACGGGGAAAAATATTTAGAAGATAGATAATAATCTTTATTGAGAGATAGTAATTATATAGTTCATGTGAATCAAGGATAACAGGAACAAGATTGGTGATCACACAGCTGGACAGAAGAAGGGGGTGGCTTGATCCTGATAATTAGTCAAGCGCCAAATCAAGGTATCCACCGTAAAGGATCATCATCCGTTCATGTTGTTGGATTTGGTAATTTGAGTTGACTTCCTAGTCTGGCTTTGGGTGACTGTATAATTGGGTTGTGGGTCACAAACCTGCTTGGTTGGAACCTTGCTGGCGGGTTGAGCCTGCGGTTTTGACATCCCCCCCCAACTGAAGGTCGGCCTTCTCTGGGGGAAGGTTGTCAGGAGCCCAGCGCTGTATTGAACTAGTTATTGCTTGGTGGCGGGCAAGGCAGTTTCTTGTTGCTTCTGTCTTGCTTTACAGGGTTGTAGGCAATCATGGTATAGGGTCTTGTCTTGCTTACGTTTTCCAAGCCCTTGCACAAGGTACATGTTATTGTTGTTTACCTTTAGAATGATTGATGGCCCTACTTTTTCAGGTTGTAACTTGCTCTTGTCAACGTTCATGACCCATACTTTGTCCCCAACTTCATGTCTATTGCAGATGGGGGCAAATGTCTTCTGCAGACGTTCATTCTCTTTGGCTGTTTGCTTGCTGTTAGCCTCTACTACTTGAGGGTCTGAGTGTGGGGGACTTCACTTGGAATTTCCAGCTTAGGTCCTGTCAATGCTTGAATGATATTGGGCTGTGTACTGTATATCAGTTCAAACGGGCTTTTTCCGGTGGATCTGTTCACTTGGGTTTGACACACAAGTAATGCAGTTGGTAGCTGCTTATATCAGTCTTCAGGTCTCCTGACGGTGAGTTTGGCTAGGGCTTGCATGAGGCTACCATTAAGCCGCTCTACGCGTCCATTGGTCTGTGGGTGGTATGGTGTTGTTACAGTGTGTTTGACCCCATTCTTGGTGAGGTATACATTGGTGTCTTTGGAGGTCAACTCTTTGCCTCCATCAGTTATCAGGAGTTATGGCTTTCCAAACTTGCTGATTATTTCTTTGCCAATAAATTGTTGAACGTCATTACTGGTGTGTGCCTTCACTGCTTGGGCTACTGGCCATCTTGTCGCAAAGTCAATGGCAGTGATGATGTATTTTTTGTCATTGTGCTTTCCTGGCATGGGGCTAACAATGTCAAGAGCCCATACTTTGAAAGGTAGTTGGGTGCAAATGGGGAGTACTGACTTTGGTGGGGTTTTGCTTTTGGTAAAATTTTTGCATACCTCACATTGGTCTAGAACTTCCTGGACATTGCGGTATAAGGTTGGCCAACAGACTTTATGCTTTAGGAATTCATATAGATTTTTGCTCTTGGTATGTTCAAGATCTCTGTGGTAGCAAAGGATGGTGTCAACTTGCTGATGTGTGGGGATGTAGGGAATGGTTGTACCATCTGTCATTTTTCTATGAAGGGTCCTGTATACGTCAGCAAAGAGGTGTTTATTCTTGATGACCATTTCTTTGGTGATGTTGGTTGTGCCCGCAGGGAATCCTTTGTCTTTTGTACGTAGCACTAAGAGAGGCCAGTCTGGGTCAAGCCCATTCTTTCCTCTTGAAGCACAGACATACAGCCAGGACAGGGCGTCTGCCATGGCAAGCTTGGCCCCAGGCTTGTACTGGATGAGCATGTTAAATCTCTCCAATAGTTCCATCCACTGCACTTGGCGGCGTGACAGATTTGCTTGCGTCTTGAAATAGATGAGCAACTTGTGATCAGTTAGTGCTGTGAATTCTTCCTGCTGTTCTAGGTAACAGCGCCATTTGACTAGGCAGTGCACAATAGCCAGCAGTTCCTTGTTGTAGATAGGGTATCAACACTTGCCATCTGTCAGTTTTTGCAATTTTTAGGCTACAGACAGGAAGTTGCTGTCATTGTTTTTGATTTGTAGTACTCCCCCAATGGATGCATCTGAGGCGTTGGTTTCCATCTGGTATTCCCTGTCTTGTTTGGGGTATTATAGAATGAGAGCTGCCGTGAGCTTTTCTTTGAGGCGTCTAAAGCAGAGGTCACATTGGGGGGTCCACACAAACTTAGACTTGGCGCCTGTTATGGCAGACAAGGGGGTAGTCAAGACGCCACAGCTGGTATGAAGCGTTGTACATAGGCCACCATTCCCAAGAAGGTGTGGAGTTCTGACTTATCCTTGGGGGGTGGCATCTTGCAGATGGCCTGTATCTTTTGACTGTCAGGTTTGGTGCCGTCTTTTGAGACTATGTGTCCCAAGAAGGGTAGTTGCTCTCAGAAGAACTGGCATTTGGAGGGCTTGGCCAACAGTTTGTGTTGTGCCAAGGTTGCAAAGACTGCCTCTAGGTCTTTGTGGTGTTGTTTCACTAAGGGGCTGTAGACAAGAATATTGTCCAGGTACAATAGGGCATGCTTGCCTATGTGGGGCGCAAATACTTTGTTCATGAAGGTTACAAAGGTGGACAGGGCATTGGTCATGCCAAAGTTGAGTACCACACATTTGTATGAGTCGTATTTAGTGCGGAAAGCCGTTTTGGGAATGTCTTCCTCCTTGATATGAATCTGATTGTAGCCTGCTGTTAGATCAATCTTGGAGAAGACAGTGGCTCCTCCCAAGGCATCAAAGAGGTTGTCAATCAGTGGCAGCGGGTAACAATTTATAATGGTAACTTTGTTTAGGGTGCAGTAGTCTGTGACCAGGCGTAAGGTACTGTCCTTTTTAGCCACAAAGAATACAGCGGCCCCAAAGGGAGACTGTGAGGAGCGGATAAGTCCTTTTTCTAATGCCTCCTTGAGATAGGCGCGTAGGGTGTTGTCCTTGTTTGGGGTCAGCCTGTAGATGGGGCGTGCCTTGGGTACAGCCCCCTTGAGTTGAATGGAGCATTGGATATACTTCTCAGGAGGCAGCCCAGGTAACACTTCCTAAAAGATTTCTGGATGGTGGGCCACAATGTTGCAGTCCTGAGGTGTGGAGGTATCCTGGTGGTCTTTGAAGTGTATGATCTCATACTGAAAGGAGTCCCAGTCAATTGCCTTCAGGTTTTTCTTCTTGTCCAAGGTCTATGTGATGCGTACAAAGACGTGGTCACATAGGAGTTGGTCCACAGAGTCAGGGTACATCTGGTGGTCAAAGCCTTCACGCTTGATGGTCAACACGGAGGTTGCCCAGTCCACATGGGGGTTGTTTTTCCGTAACCAGTCTAGTCCCAGTACAATGTCAAACTCAGGGAAGTCAATGACGGGACCTTGGATGCTGGAGTGGAGGTTTTCAAGCATGACAGAGAAGGGGGCAGTTTCCTTTGTCATGGCAAAGTGGTGTTCATCAGCCAGGACCACGTTTTTAATCCGCAAAGGATTAGTGACCAGCTTGAAATTATCCACATACTACTGTTGATCAAGGTTCAATCTGCGCCCAAGTCCAGGAGTGCTGAGCCTGTGTAACTGCAAAAGCGGAAAGGATAGGTTATCAATTTATTGGGATGTCTGGCAATGGTGTATAGTACCAGGTCCTCCAAGGGCACTTGAATCATTGGGCATTGGTCTACGTCCTTGGGTTGATATTCATTGTTGGGCAAGTCAGGAGTTGCGTGGGGAGAGCTTGGCTTGCTTAGTGCTATTTCCGGGCTTTTTTTCTCATCTTGGTTACCTTGTGTGGTGGTGACACAGAAAAGGGTGCAATTTGACTGGCCATTGTTTCCATTTCCATGCCCATTTGAGCCCGTGGGTTTATGGTTGGCGTTGTTCCTGTTGCCTCCGGGAGGTGGTCAAGCAGAGCGCCTGCTTGGATGGGAATCCTTGGGCCTTTCTTGTTTCCCAGTCTGTGCCTTGTGCAGAGCGTTGGATGTTTGTTCTGATTTTTTCACTTCACAGTACAGGCTTTTCAGGTTGGTCATTTGATTCAGGTTCACATGTCTCATCACGTGCAACTTGAGGGCGTTGTAGTACATGAGGTGTGTAGCTGGGGTGTCAAAGGCCATGTCAGATGGAGCACAAAGAAAGAGTTCTTTAACAGTGCCTGTCTGAGTCAGGTTCTTTACTTGGTGTATGATCATGAGCGCTGTATCCTTAAGCACAAACCTTGCCAGGAAATCTTGCTTAAAAGTATCCCAGTTCTTGCCAGTGTGCTCTTTGTGCCTTTTGTTGCACCAGGTACCAGTGTCATGGGTCATGAGAATGGAAATCTCTGCAATCCAAATTGCTGTGGGCATTTCATCTGAGCCAGCTTGCTCTGGGCGTACTGGATCCATGCAGCAGTGTTGTTGTCATTGGCCCCAGCAAAGGGTTCCAAGGCGGCGCTTTGTAGCCTTTGCGCTACATAGGCAGGCATGGTGGTTTCATCAGCTGGTTGCGGCATCAAGGAGGGAGCCTGAAAGAAACCTTGCTCAGACATTGTGTTGAAGGCAGATAGTGGGATTACCGTGTTTTGGTATAGGATGAAACCATTGGGTATCTTGGTACCAGGAGTATACAGAGTCCAGTTGGGCGGGAGGCCAGACATGATTCTGTCAAGGATTTGTTGGCTGCAGTGTGTGTGGGCAATATGCAGAATTTTTTCAAGATAAGGTAGGATGGAGAACCTACCTGTGCTACTAATGTTGTAACTGTGCTGTTTTAGCAGAGTTACTGGGGAAAAATATTTAGAAGATAGATAATAATCTTTATTGAGAGATAGAAAATATATAGTTCATGTTAATCAAGGATAACAGGAACAAGATTGGTGATCACACGGCTGGATGGAAGAAGGGGGTGGCTTGATTCTGATAATGAGTCAAGTGCCAAATTGAGGTATCCACTGTAAAGGATCATCATCTGTTCATGTTGTTGGATTTGATAATTTGAGTTGACTTCCTAGTCTGGCTTCAGGTGACCAGATAACTGGGTTGCAGGTCACAAACCCGCTTGGTTGGAACCTTGCTGGTGGGTCAAGCCTGCAGTTTTGACACCAGGTCCACCCCCGCTTCCCATCAAGCCCAAGAAAACGCAGATCAACTGCCCAAGTTATACTGTCTCTCAGGTCACCATATAGCCTGTTACATTTTATAGAGTACCCTTCCAACCCAGATTACTCAGAATTTACCTTAGAGGAGATCCTAATTTACAACCCAGAAGCTTTTACCAGATAAAAATAGCTTATTGGTTTTGAAGAAACTTGGATCACTGTGCTGCCCCTGCTATTTTGCAACAAATATAACCACATGCCCGCGTATTTGGTACCAATGTACCCTCCCTTTATCCTGCGGCCCAACCACCCATAAGAATGTGTTGCTACTAGTGAGTCCACCTTCACCCAGAAATTTGGAGTCATGTACATCATCCTCACTGGCTTAATTGATTCCTTGGTGCCCATCAGAGGACCCTGGGCCATCCTTGGGAAGTCACTATCCTACATTGTAAAGTTAGCCCCCATCCTGTGATGGGCCCTTCCTTCTGGGCCTGTGGGCTGTCTTCTTGCAAGTTCTCAGGAACCTACCACAGGATGCATCCCTGAAAGTTTCCTCAACTGGCCCCTCTAGATGAAACTTGTATGGGACTTCTCTGAAGTCAACCTACAAGCTTATTTAAGTTAGTTAGTCTGGTTTTAGTAATGAAAACCTTAATAAGCCTGCTTTTATTACAACCAACACTGTATCTTAAAAGCACCTTACCAAAAAAAAGAAAACAACACCACATAAATAAAAAATTAACCATAAGAGGCTTTATTAGAAAGCACAGTATCATTGACAGTTGTTTAACAGAAGATTCACCTCAGGCCCAGGAGGTTCTACCCTTACTCTAGAAAAAAAGAAGAAAGCAGCAAGTTGGTTTGATTGATGAGAACAGAGGAAAGAGTGGGCTCATCCCATTTATGGGTGGCTAAATACTGATCAACTAATTTATAAACTTTATTGAAAAGCATGGGATATTCTTTAAAAAAACAAAGCATATTGCCAGTAACAGTGTTAAAGTTGTGTAAATTGTCACTGAATGAGAATGAAATTGATGTGGGTATTATTTACATATTAACATCAAGATCACTAAGAGAAAATTGAACTTTTACTTCAAACCAATGAATCTTCAAAATTGGGGAATACAACTGGCAACCAAAACTTCCCCATATACGGCCAGTAGAAAATGCAAGTGAGAAACAGAAAAGAAATGATTACTTGACAAGGGAGATAAAGATATGTGGGTCTTCACTGAAGAGTTCTGAAGCCAAGCTAGAAACAGATGGGAGTAAGAAGTAACTGAAGGGGCTTTAAGCCCTGTGTACTTAACCGTTAGAACAATTTTCTTGAGCTGAGATAGTCTTTATTGCAGGTAGATAATAATATCTGAAAACAAGTTTTCAGTTTGGGGAGGGGGAGCTTAAAAGGACACATTGAATTTTTCTCACTTCTGATTGGCCAGGAGCAGTAGTTTCTTTTCTTCCACTACTTTTTTACCAGGCTCATTCATGATTTCATAATTTGAGCTCTCCAGGCAACCACAATCATATAAGGGGTGGAAGTATCTCAATTTTGAAGCTGTAAAATTTTCTGGGCAGAGTACCACTGGTTCAAGATAGGTTTTAACAGGTGCAACCACAATTAATTTCTGTCAATTACTAAATTTCAGTCTTTAATATCCTTCAAAGGCTTAGCACTTTCTGTCCTCTTTGAGTCTTTTATTAGGGAAATCAATTATAGGCAAATATTTTACTATCATGACAAACAAGGGGTTTAATAAGGGAGCCTTTATCACAGAGAAGTGGAATTTTTAAGGATGCAAGATTCATATAAAAGCAATCAAGAACATCTGGATCAACTTTCTTTGAGACAGAAGAAAACTGATTGACTGTAAATATTACCTTCTTTGATCAATATAAAACTTCTCCCTCACTGATTATGATGAAAATATGTGCACTAGATAGAGATTTGTTCATGTCAAAGAGTAGATGAGATATTTCAGCTAGCAATATAAGTGAACTTTCACCTTTTTATTAACAGAAACTGCAGTTACAGCTTGCTGCAAGCTTGTGTCTTGTTAATGAAACAATTTGATAGTGAGAAGGGAAAGCTTGGAAGTTCTTGCTCCAGGAGTAGATGCAACAATACAGACAGCTGTAAAAGTAACATCAGGAAGATCAGCAATCATCAATGAAGTGTGAGGGAAACTGTGCTGAGAAGTGCTTTTTGCTGTGCCTAAGAGTTGCTGAATTTTGGCATCCCATTACTATATGTATATTCCCAAAGGGGTAACTCTTGACCACTTTGGTCCAAGCTTAACAAAGAGCAGAGACTATTTCTACTTCTGACAGTGGAGAAGAGCTTGATAAATTACTTAAATTTGGGGTGCAATCTGCATAAAAGTGGCAGCTTTAGTGTGCAAAGAATAACCTCTTGTAATCTAGAAAGTAGTAGCTAGTTAATTTATTGGCAGAGATGAGAGAAAGCAAGTAATAGGAAGCATAAAAATGGTTGGTGCCACCTAAAAAATAAGGACCAAGTGCAGGTTTCTAGAAAGGAGTTAGCAAGAATAAGGCTAAAAAGTTTAATATTGTAGTTGATCTGATTTCACTGTTTCAGGATAGTTACTAACTCTTATGCTGCTGAAGGGGGAGGAAATGGGCAGTCAGCTTTGGGAATCCAGAATAGGAGGCGCAAAATTAGAGAGAGGGCATGACTGGTGATTTTAGTAGTACAAAGGGACAAGTAAACTAGAAGGTATAGTAAAATTATAATAAAACTAGCAATAATGAAGAATAGCATAATGTAATTCAAAACTGCTGCATCAAAAAAACAAGTGAGGGATCTTACCAGAAAGAGTTGAAAGCCTCAACCAAATTTGAAGATGATTAGCTTAATAGTTTCCTGGTAGATTCTCTTCAAAATTCATTATTATTGGTAAAATGGGGAATGAAATACCAAATGCAAAAAAATGACAGCTAACAAAAACTGTAGGGCTGTGATTCTCAGATCATGATCACCAAGAATAGGAATTGGGAGAATTAGACCAAAGAAAAATATTAAAAGTACAAGAATAGAAGTGAGTGAGAAATTGACACTGGGCTCTGCAAGTAAATTATCTCATAATTTGGGTCCACATTTTCTTCAATTTCAACTTATGAGGACCCTGAAAACAGTTCATTGGCTGAAGACACAGCAAAATCAACTATATGTGCCACAAAAAACCAAACATCAACATAATCCAAAAGCAGCTTAGTTTTCTGAAAATAATTGTTTTGCAAACCTGAAAAGCTGGGGCTTAAATATCAGGTATAGTGTTTATTAAACTACTGAAATAATCACTACAGATTTTCAGTTATAATAGGATTGGAATTCAATGCTGCTGTGATCAGGGGTGATTATTTTCACCATGCCTCCAGAAGTGAGTAAAAATGAGCAATTTAATAAATAGATTTTTCCCCAAATAACACCAACTTACCAGTTCCCTTTGTTTTTGAGCCTTTCTGATCCTTTTTAGTGATTCTTACTGGATCTTTGCATATTTTGCCACAACTGCTTATTGTTGATATTTTAGTTTAAAGCAGCCAAAATTTTGTGGGGCTGTCTTGGCTTCAGGCTCACCTGGTTTTTTTTCTTTTAATTGCAGGCAATTCTGACTACAAGGGATTGATAAGGCACATCTTTTATCCAGAGACTGATGACTCCTTGATTCACTATGACTCCTTTATTTTGAAGGCTAAGTGGTTGTTTAATTGATATACCAATTCATCAATTTTGTGGGAGGGTTAGGCTTGGTTGGCTCAATTTCCCTATTCATAAGCTCAAACCTTATCAAACCCTATATCTAGGTATTGAAAAAAATTCTCTTGATAAACTATTTTTTCTTTTACATAACAACCAGGTTGTGTATCTTCATGTGGTGTCAAGCCTGTATACTAAACATTTTGTTGAGTGCTGGGTTCATGAAACCTTGGAGGTACTTGCTTGGTTGAAAAAAAGAACTTCTCAAACTCTTCTTTTTTTGGCTTATGAATGCTCTAGAAGGAGACTTATAGCTGTTGGGCCTCTGAGGGGTGATTAGACTGAAAAACTGAATTTTTGTGAGTTCTTGGGCCAGTTGATAGAAGATAATAAGGTTGGGAGATACAGTGTCACAGTGTGACAATCAAGCCCAATGGGGTTCTGAAAGAGCACAGCAGATAGTTCTGTGTAGTGAGCGGTAAAATAAAGGGTGATATATTTTGCATTAAAAACCTTATTGCACTGCCTGAACAACTTGTTGTGCTCAAAATTGCTAGTATTTATAAGGAAATAAGATCTTATTTGCAAAATTTTGTTAATCTTTATAAACATCATGTATTGCTTCTAATTTAGATAAATACAGGTGGCTGGAGTGTGTGATGCCACTGTAGTGAGCACCACTTGTTATGATTTGGCTATCTTTGTAGCTTTCTACAGAATTAATATTGTTGGGCATATACAGCTTTGAAACACTTGAGAATGTGAGAATTCTGAAAGTATCAGCCATTTTAAAATTGGGAAATATATTTTATTTTTTATTTTTCTTATACAAGTAGGAAGGGAAATATTGCTAATGAGGCATGTTTAACTTCTATTTTTTAGCTTATAGCCTTCTTTTGGGCTACTTCTAGACTTTGAGCAATGTCTTAAAAACATTCTACCACATCATTTTTAGGCCATTTATATTCCAGGTTTGGCTCTTATACTACAGTAGCTGACAATATTTTCTACCACTTACCTAGCACAGATGACCCTTGCTAGCATGATCATATAATGGCCATTCAGGTTCACTTCTTCCTGTTTAGTCATAGTGTTTTATATTAGTCAAAGTAGTTGCCCCTAATTGTCAATTAAATAGTTTAAATTGCTAACTAGGGCACAGGGGCACCTACAACTATTTGAGTTGGCACTGCAGCACCTGATAATTTTGATAGACAGCATGGCAGTATGATCAAAAATAATAAGTATGCCCCTGTGGCAATTTGGACCACACTTTGGTGCTTTTTATAGTATCAACTTTATAGGATCTACATAAGCAATTTATATTGCGGGCTCCATCATAATTGTCTAACATGCCTGGTCAACAATCTCAACAAGTGATCTGAGGCCAATCATGTCAGTAGCTAATTTCCAGTGATGTAGTTCATCTTCATCTGTTAAATAATTAATCTGCTCTCAAATGTTACAAATAGAGAACATGTTATTGGGCCCAGATAGACTGGCTCTTTCTCTCTAGCTTTTGTACCATGGCCTAATATTTAGGGTTCTAGGCCCCACTAGAAAACCTAGCTATTAAAGCTGTGGTTTACTGGGAATTGGAATCATTTCACATCACCCCCAGCTAATTTGACCTCACTATGGAGGCTTCTAACTCCCATACTTAGTGTTGCCCTTCATTTTTGTGAGCTTAAATTATGATTTTTTTCTCCAAACTTACCTTATTTTCAAAAATGCTCAACTTATCCTTAGAAGTGCCTCTGGTTGTTATTAATGCATCTCTCTAGATGGGCTTTATTTCCCCACTATACTGATCTACATGCTATGGCAACAGATTCCTACCTGACAAGCCAGGCTTTGTTAGCTTAACCCACCTCTCTCCCAGGGAGAGCCATCTTCCCATTCTTATTTTTAAATGGTATTTGGTTTTAATAAAGGCATAGATAATATACCACCACTATCATAAATATAAAGATCCTTTTGGATTAAGTATATTGAATAAGAAAAGTTAGAAGATATTGTTGATTTCATCAAAGAGAGAGAGCTTTTTATAGATAAATATTGTATCACTGTTTATCTAAATAAACTTAGTGTTATTGTAACAGTTCTTTTAGAAGCTGGGGGCTTATACTGATAATGCATTAGACCTGGATTGAGATTCTAGAGGCTTACCTGTGATGGCTTCAGAAATAATTCTGGAGAAAATGCTTGCTTGGGAAAGAGCAATAAAAATTATTTTAAGATTTAGGAACAATGGCTAAGTTAACTTAGCAAGTGTGGTTTTGTGAATGAATATTTGAGGGCTTGAGTGTATCAAATTTTTTAAAAGTGGTGAAACTCCTTTAAATTGCTTATTTGATTTAAAAAAGTTGAGAAAAGCGTAGATGGCTATTTCTAAAGTATCCAATATTTACAAAAGCTTATATTAAAAAGCTTACAGTAGTTTTAAAAGCTATGGCAACAAGCAAAAATTCTTCAGATTTAAACAAAATCCAAGTCTCAGGTTAAAATATATACTCTTTTAACAGGGTTTATTGGTGTTAATGGGCAAAATGGGTCAAGACAGCAACAAAAAGCTCACACGCAAAGAGAAACCATTCAAAATATAATCCAAAATACATTGATTCACAAACAAAATGGTGTGAGTTGACTTTTGGTGTACATATGTTTACTATGTGAATTGGCAACAAAATACACCCAAGCAAGGTGTGTCAAAACTCAATCCAAAAATGCAACACAATAGCAACTCACAATGTAAACAAATCACTCACACAATGTGTGCAATGGATTGTAATCATGAATGATACTGTCAGGGATCCAGTCTCAGGCAGCCGGCCTGTCATTTTTGGGGATAACTTGGGCCAGGTTTCTGGCAGGCAGGGCCCACTACAAGATAGGAGCTAACTTGAGAAGGTAAGACATGGACTTCCCCACCCAAGACCAGGGGCTGCCGGCCGGTATAATGGTGTCCACCACCCCTGTGAGGGTGATGTACACTATACCAAAAAGCTTGCCGGTGTGGTCGGTTGGTAAGTCGGGTGAAGACGTGGGCATCAGTTTGGGTGTTACTGGCGGTTCCATATAGATATTGTAGGCCGGGAGATAGTTAAACTTTCCTCTAAACAGTTTGGGTGTAGAGAATATCCACAGGCCTTGGCAGTTGTATCTGACAGCGGATTGGATGCAGGCTAATGGATCTAGTTCAATAATTTTCTCTGGCGTGTAGTCCTTGTACTCGGGTTTTAAAGGATACTCGGTGAAATGGACAGGCCCAAAGGGTACACCAACTGGACAGAATACTGCGGGCGGTGGGGCAGGCGGACCAGAAGATCTTGAGCTGAACTGATAGACAGCAAATACAAAACACGGTAATAGCTGTATAAGCCAAAATAACATAACCTTTATTTCAAAATGGCAATTAGTTTGGAGGGCCTGGTCCTTGGGTCTATATAGCACCCCACCTCCAAACTTAGTATTTTTTGTGTGAGTCATCAGGGCATTGGGAAAGGCAGGGCCAGGGGAATTGGGGAATTGGGGACTTGGGTCTAAAGACAGCAAAATGGCGCTCAGCCCAGGAGTTCTTTCATTGGTTGTGACTCCCAATTTAGCCACCTGATTATCTTGCTCTAGCGTTGTGGACATGGGGCCAGGTCATGGGCCGGTGCCTCTTCCTTGGGTTGGCTCTTGATTGGTTGCTGGTGAAGACTTCAAACTCATGAAGCTAATAGTTGTTGCCTGGTTGCCTCCATTAGGTGTTGTGATTGGCATTCCACTTAGTGCAATAATTTCCTCAGCTTGATCTACTTTTCTGGGCGGGTTGTCTTCTTCAACATCAGCTTGCAGGGGCTCAATCCCAGAAAAATGCGGGCGGTCAATCTCGCGGTCCTCTGGCCCAGCGGCCCAGGGGAATCCAGGTTCTGGGTTTGATTCCCGCTCCTGGGCCTGAAGTTCCAGAGGGTAAAAATTGTCAATCCTGACAGATACCAAGGTATCTAAAATAAGACACAAGATCTGAAACATAAATTTTAAAAATATTGTGTTGGGTGTTTGAATTTGGCAGTAAAATCTGGGAAAAAGAGTGGAAATTATTTCAGGTATTCTAAAATGGGTGTTGTAAAACCAAAAACAACTAATTAAGAAATAAAAAATCTATAATTGGGATATTGGGTGGGAAAAAAATAATAATTGAATATCCATAAACAGATAAAAGCAAAAATTAAAATTAGAGAGTAACTTAATTAATCTTTATTTAATATTTTATTAAATTCTAAAAATGGAAGGAACACAACAACAGACTATCATTGCACCTGTTGTGTGCTGCAGTCGCAGTCGCCCCCGCGGGTCAAAGAATAGACTTAGTACAACACAAGTGCCTACTCAAGAGGGAGGTGGGAGAGGAGAGTTCCATAGTGACGCTGCACTGACACAGCCGGTTCAGGGAGCACAAGCTGCTAGGGTGCAGAGCATCAAACCTTGGGTTCCAAAGCTAACCTGGAAGCCCACCAAGGTTACCACAACAAAAATGGTTAGAAACAAGGAGGTAAAACTTACTTTGTATGTGTTTGACATTGTGTACCGGCAAGAGTTGGTCCCGTCAGCTATGCTGGAGAAGGTGAAGCCTGTACTTGATACTAGCTATGAGCCCTACGTCAGTGATGGCAATCAGGATGATGACAAGGAGCCCCAGTTCTACCAAACTGATGAGGGACAGCTGGTGCTAAAGAAAGTTGCAGCCTTCTACAACAAGGTGCCCATGCCTTGCAAGCCTGTCATCAATCAGGATCCTGGCTTGTCTGAACCCACAAAGCCCGCCCAGAAGCACATCCCTGACATCAAACGCATCATCCTGCTTAAGCTAATGCAGGAATTGGGTGACTACAAGGTGGCCACGGCCCTTGTTGGGGTGGATCCCAAGTACGCCAGCAAGACCTTCAACAAGTTCATTGATACTGACTGAGTCCTTGCCGCAGAGAAATCCTTGCGCATTTCCACTATGCTCACCAATGAGCACAAATGGGAAATCCACCAGTGGATCACCCAGAACTGCCATCTTAAACTGGCAAATATACAGGCTATGATCAAGTCCGCTTTTGGGATCAAGGCCTCAATTTCCTTTTACTACCATCTGGTCAAGGGAATGCAATTTTCCTGGAAAAAACTCGGGGTATCCCCATATAATTGGAACAGCCCAGCCAATATTGAGACCCGGGAAAACTACGCAGAGGCGTATACTGCCCTCAAAGCCAAGGGGACAGTCAAATTTCACTATATTGACAAATCAGCATTTGCCTTGTTGATGCACAATGAGTATGGGTATGTCCCCAGAGGCTCCAATGATGGGGTGGCTTGGTGTGCTGCAGTCCGCGCCACAGCCTATTCAATGGGGGCTCTCCTTGGTCCAAAGGGGGTTGAGCTCTACCAAATGATACTAGGCTCCCACAATAGCCGGACCTTCCTGTCATTTCTCCAATTGGTCCAGGAGCACCTGAGGCGCACGAGCCCGGGCTTCACCAACGTAATTGTGTTGGACAACGTTGGTCTCCACAAGGTGGCTGACATTCTTGAAGAATTTCCATCAATTGACACAAGCATTGCAGTGGGCCCCCAGCAATTGGCCACAGCAAATATGCGCCTTCTCTTCCTCCCCGCCTATTTGCCCTTCCTAAATCCCATCGAGGAAGTCTTTGGGTGGCTCAAACAATTTGTCAAGCGAGGAACCCCAACTGGGACTGAGGATCTGTTTGATTTGCTGCAGGCCGGGATCCATACCCTCCCAGCTGAGACTGTGGCCAAATTCTATGGCCACACTGATTTGTTCATCCCCGCGTGCCTAGCCAAACAGCCAATCAATTAAAGGCTTAGTGTGTCCAATTTTTTATGTTCTCTAATTTATTATTCACATTTATTAATTATCATTTTATATTTAGATGTTTCTACGCCCGCAATCACATTCAGAAGATCCATCAATAGATGTAATTAATTTATTTATTTTAGAGTATATTATTATGCCATCTAAGGGTATCCCAAACGCTTGATACTGGATTACGTGAACGCATTAATATCACTTTTGGAAAATAAATATAATAATCTAAAAAAAGTTAATGTAATGTGTCCAAATCAAAAGTAGATTTTATTGAAATATATTATTATGCTTTTATTAAGATCTTCTCTGGGATATATTCTGCAGATCTTGTTTGCTAAAATAATAATTAGAAAAATTTATTATAATAAAAATATTATAAATTACAATGGAATTATTTGGAAGAGAGAATTTATTAAAATTGCCTATAGTGAGTTTGGCGGTATGTACCCACCCCACAATGGAGGTGGCGCACAACCTCCACTGCCACACTGTGGACAGTGGATACACCCTGGTTAAAATATTCTTGCCTGCTGGTAAATGGGAGGATGGTGAGGTGGGAATGGAGGAGCAGCTTTTCTGGCAGGGCTGCAAACCCAAAGATGCCAGCCAGGACCAAGGCGTCCTGGATGACGTGATCCACCAAGTCGTACCCAGGGGGACCTTCTTCCCATCCAGGGAGAGCCTGGCCTTGTCAATCCCCAGAAGGACCCTGTCCAGGTCCTCAACCAACGCACCCATCCCAAAGTAAAAGAGGAACCCCAGGTAAACAACAAGGTGAAGCCTTTGCTGGGCAAAGGCTTCTGTAAACTCTCACAGTTTGTTGTATACTGCGCTTATTTTTTTCTCATGTTTAGTTTTGCCGAAGGTAAGATCCATAGCTTCTGGGACCCCCGTCTTGCCGGCACTCCAGGCCAACCCAAAGTTGGCAAAGAGGATTTTTGTCTTCTTGATGGCTGTTGTGTCTGCAACAGCCAGTTTTTCTACCGCGTGCCTGGAGTTCTCCAGCAAGTAAGACAGGGTGTGCTCCACCAGAAAGCAGAAGCAAGCAGCCGCATGAGCCCGGCCTATCTCTGGTACATTCTTGAATGGGAGCGTCACCAGGACGTCCCAAACAAGCTCAATGGAGTTTACACAGTAAACTCCACTGAGTGATACCAGGTCCAGGCGGACCAGTTGGGCATCCTTGTGGGCAGTAACTTCCCACTTGGATGCCCCCTCTCCATGTGTCAGCCCAGCCAATGCCTCCCTGGACATAGGAAAGGACCTGTGAATACGGTCTTAAAGCTCCCACAAGACAGGGGGAGACAGGAAAAGCTGCTTAGCCACATGAGTGGCGTAGTTGGCATAGAATGTGGCGGGGACAAAAGGGACCAGGACCCAGCGGAGTTCACCATCAACTTCTTCTAAAAAAAGGTAAGTATTTGGAAATTTTTATTAATTATTATTTTAGGTTACCTTCTGCAGTCTCCTCCTTGCCCACAGCCTTGGCAGGCTTTGCTATTCTCGGTGTAACCAGTTGTGCTGGCTGCTCAGTGTCATCTGTTTGGGTACATTTTGCGGGTCTTAGGTGGGCATACATTTCTGGGTCATCTGTCCAGACAGACGGCGCGGAGAGGGCAAAGGACTTGAATTGAAGGCCTTCTACAACGTGCTTCTGGACATTTAAAAGTTGCTCAATTGTTGTTTTGGGGGTGTCTGGAATCTTGGCCATGAGTGCTTTGGCGGACACCTTTTCAATTTTTTCCCCTTCAAGGACAGCAGACTTAACTCTTGCTTTGACCTTGTGGTTAATCTCTTTAATTTTGGCAATCACCAAGCGAGGTCTTTTAGCAGCTTCTCCAATTCTCTCATTTTATTTTTTTACTAACTTTTTCATATGTTTTTATAGCTTTTGCCCCAATAAATTCTGTATTATTTTGATACTGTTGCCTCTTTGTTTATTCCTTTTTGTTTTTCCGTTTATCACATTATCCCATCTTTTTACCCATTGTGTATATGTTTTACGCTCATCTCAATATGTGTTCTTTGCTTTGTGTTGGCATTGTTTCCTTGATTATCATATTATTTTAGCACCCAACCATAGCCCTTTGTGAAAACATTAACAACAATTTGGTGATCAGCTAAATTTGAATTAGAAAATTATAGGTTAACTTTTTTAGATAAAGTTGTTACTGATCCGAGTTCAAAACCTTAATGATAAAATTTAAGCCAATCAGGAGTCAAGTGATAAAGTGATTGTTGTGACATAAAGGGTCATTCAATAATTCTTTGATGCATGTGCGCTAATTAATATGATTGGCTGGATGTTTTGCCATTGTACGCCATTGCTGTTGTGGCAAGTTGTTGATGGACTAGTGCCTAATCAACTGCTGGGTTAGCACTAATCCATCAACAACTTGCCACAGCAGCAATGGCGTACAATAGCAAAACATCCAGCCAATCATATTAATTAGCGCACATGCATCAAAGAATTATTGTATGACCCTTTATGTCACAACAATCACTTTATCACTTGACTCCTGATTGGCTTAAAGTTTATCATTAAGGTTTTGAATTCAGATCAGTAACAACTTTATCTAAAAAAAGTTAACCTATAATTTTCTAATTCAAATTTAGCTGATCACCAAATTATTGTTAATGTTTTCACAAGGGGCTATGGTTGGGTGCTAAAAATAACTGTGTTCAGGATCTAGATACACACCTTAGTAAATATATGATTTTATAGAAATAAGCTGAACATAAAGAATAAAACCAACTATAAACAAAGAGAACATGAACAATTGAAATTCAAAAAAATAATATAAATAGAAAATGTTTGGTGACAGGGGTTTATTGGGGCGGGGAAGAGTGATGCCTAGTAGGCAGAATGGCGCGGGAAGGAGGACGTAGAGGCGATGCTGGCCTGGGGAGTCTGGGATTGGGTGGGTTGGGTTTGTGGGCGAGGGGTGTTGGTGGCGGGGGTGGAGGCAGGAGGATTGTGCGTGATGGCCGCTATAACCGCTCATTGTACTCCTCATCAGTCATTGGCTGGATGGGCTGGTAGGTGGCTGTGGCACAGGGTGAGAGGCGCTTATCCTTGCGTGATTGGTTGCCTATGTTCACATGGAAAACCATTTGCACAAACAAGTCAGCCACCATTTGGTGACCAAAGAGAAAATTATGATCAAGGACCCCAAGATAGAGGTCGTTGAAAGCCTGAGGGCAACACTCTGTAGTGTATCTCCAATATTAAAGAACACAACATCTGCCTGATGGACGTTGGCGTGACCAGCTGGGTACACGGAGGCCTGGTGCCCGCGTTCCTGGATGGCCTCAAGGGCAGTGGAGCTTTCCTCCATCTGATGGCTCAAGAAAACCCGGTATTTGGAATTTGAGCCATCCCAGGAGTTGAACAATCCACCGAGGATGTGACTGTATGAGTACCTATTGATGAAATCAGGGTTTGCCTGATAGTAGACAAAACCCTTGGCTGAAACAGCCAGAAATGCACTAATGAAAGTCCCCTTCTTGACCTTCTTCCTTCCATTCTTAGTGGTGGCTTTTTCTTGGGTGCCAAAATCATCAGAAGCTATGGATAGCTTATAGTAAGAGATGAACATGACATCATCTGACAGACTAGTCAGGCATTGGACCAGGGTGGATTCAATGGCGGGATCATATGAGGAATCCTCAGCGCCATCCCATTAGTCGCCGGCAAAATTGGTAAGAACCCATATGGAAGCCACCTTCCCATACATCCAGAGCTGCACCATGCGCTCGGAGACCCATATGTTATGATGCGCAAGCTGCTTCCGGACCTGGGTCAAGGGAAGCTTGGGGTCCCACTGGAGGAGGTCAAGTATTATTGGGTAGGCCTCGGTTATCTGGGACTCCGTGGCCTTCTTTGGCTTCTTGGCCGTCCCAATCAGATTCCCCTTATTCATTAGGTTGTTGAACTCCCGCATTATGGTGGCTCGGGTAAATTGCAACTGGGCAGCAATCTGATCCCAGGACAGACCCTGCAGGTTGAATGCCACAATTTCCTGAAGAATTTGGGCGGTGATGATTCGTCGCTTGGGGCGCTGGGCTGGGGGAGCTGAAGCCTGATTGGCTGAGGGGGGAGCAGGTTGGCTGGTGGCAGAAAGATGTTCCAAATCAGGGTTGCCATCCTGATTGGTTAGTTGACAGGCAGCTTGTGCAGGGATGGGTGTGGGAGCAGGGGCAGAGCTAGACGCTAAGTGACTCTCAAACAAGTCAAAGCCATAGGGGTCGGTGGTAAGGTACAGGTCAGCTTCCTCATTACCCGCCAAATAAGGCTTGGGTGTAAACAGGTGCCTCCTTGTTCTGAGCCTTGCCTCCATTGAAGCGGGCTTGGCTGCTGGCGCGGTTGAAGATGTTGCTATTGAAACCATTGTAAAAAACCTAGGATAAAATCACTAAAAGTAGAAATTTTAAAATTTAATGAATTATTTTTATTGTAATCTCAAGTCTATATTTGGAAGGTTCTCAAAACCTTTTCATACAAATCTGGAGCCATGAAAATGGATAAAATACCTCTGGTCCTAAATTGGATAGCTGTTGATTGGCTGTTAAACTATTATTTTTTTATTTTAGGCTGCTCATACTACACATCTTGTGTGAGTTCATTTCGTTTCATGCTTGTGTAATCTCGCTTCTAGATTGCTCCAATTTTGTTTCACTTTAGTCCTTCTGTCGGTGCCTCATATGAATCCTGCTTAGATTATAATATACTCCGGAATAGCATCCATCCATTTCAGTTGTTGTGTCAGTTCATTTCGTTTGTGGTTTGAACTACACTGCTTGATGTTTGATATAATTTCGTATGATGGGGTAGTGAAATTTTGTTTTTGGTTTGACAGTTCATTTATTAACCGAAAATATTTAAATTAATTGAATTCTAAATCTTGCGCGACTTGGATTTTGTTTAAATCTGAAGAATTTTTGCTTGTTGCCATAGCTTTTAAAACTACTGTATGTTTAAGGCACTTCATTCATATCAAAAGTCATTTAAAGCTATAGAAATTACCTCAGCCTGCTTTTTTAATTCGGACAAGAAAAATGCTTTGTGTTATAAATTAAACAATGATATAGAGTTGCAGGTGACTTAAAAACCTAATCCCAAGAAACCAACCAATAAAAGGAGCATCTTTAACTCTTGCTTTCATATTATTCAGCTTTACATTCTTTTTTTGGTTAATCCTTAATGTTCAAAACCACTTTTCACCATTTTTTAATATTGGTATGTCACTTTTCCCTGATATTTATGGACTTTTATAACGCTAGCCTAGACTCAAAAATTACAAGTATAAAAAACACATTTGGTTTCTTTAGAGTTTACATCTATAAAGTACATCTTAATAGATTCGCTTATTTTAATGAAAAATACTGAAAACCAGAGTTAAAAGTTGAATGACTATGCTTGCTTTACTTTAAAAGAAAAGTATTTTGAGGTCAAATAGAAATGGTAGTCATGTTTTAGCTTTTTAAAATATCAAAGGATGGAATGGGTTTATACACATTTAGTCAATCGGTTTTGACAGACTTAACTTTTTTCAAAAAAATAGCAATATGCATGACACCAGCACAGAAAAAGAGCCTGGCTTCTAAATATAAGCAATGGTCATGATGATTCTACGAAAGTTAATTATAAAAATGTTTAAATACATATTTCTATTAGCAAAAGTATATCGATAGCATTGTTTTTTGAGGTTCGAGAGAAGATTGAAATCATTTCAGTTCAAAGAGAAACGTGGCTTATTAATACTACAGCTGGAGTCTGCCTTAGATGTGAATGAATTGCTAATAAATATCTATATCAAATGGAGATCACACCTATATGTATTTGAAGAATCTTGAATTGCCTAAAAGCCATTTGACTTTTCAAAATGGTAGCAGATCACAACCTTAATGAGTATCCTATTTCAATATCAAGTTGTTACACCTCTACAATTTACAATACCTTTGAATTTTTATTCTTCGAGCTTTTAAAAGTTTGATTAAAAATGGAATCATCAAACTCTGCTGGTCATAGTCATGCACAATCAGAAGCATTGGCTCAAAAATATTTAGTTGCTAATATAACTTACCCGACTATCAAAAGCAGAATGCTTCCCTCGAATGCAGCAGAAACTCTAATTAAAGCCAACCAGCTTTCAGGAAAACTTGCCTTTAATTGGCAGGAAATTAAAAACCCAAAAGGTTTGCTTGATCGATAGCTTCAACCTAACCTTTTTAGGTGGTCAATGTTTTTTAGTGTTCATGTCTTCTAAGTTGGATGAGACACCACCTGATGAGTAAAGTTAACTTAAAGCTCAAATTCTAACTTTCAGTAGCCTGTTTTGGTCAAGTCCAGAGATATCTAATGCCACTTCTCTCCCTGATGGAAAGGTATTTCTCATCCTCTCAGTCTATTTTATTTTTGTACTCAACTTTACAAGATTCTTAACATCTACGAAAAATTTGGGGGGAAATGTTCTGAGGATCCCAATGTCAATCTTACAAGGAGGAGATATTTTATTGATAACAAAAATCCTAGTCAAATCCAGCTATTACATTATATAGACTCGACTGATGACGAAATAGGTAAAATATCGTTGCTTTTTCAGCTTGACTAAGAATTGCTACTTACATTCTCTATGTGACTTTCTCTTTAATAGATCTTTCGCATCTCACTAATTCCTCTCAAACAAACACAATGCAGTCTCAAAATAACCAGCCAATTCGGCCTTATTTACAACCTCACTCGGATTATTCTAATAGAGGCATCTCGTCAGCTGAAAATCAGAATTTTATTAGACCGAATGGCATGCCACAATATGCCAACCAAAATCCTGCGTATGCATATTCGGGGATGGATGCCTCTAAGCTTCCACCTAAAGCCTTACCAAAACGCAAAATTGCCAAACAAACTGTATGCCCCTTTTCTCTGCAATTATAATTAACTTCTCAACAGCCTGCTAAAACAACTAGGGACACCCTTCCTTCAATAGCTGCAACAGGAATGAATCCTCTTCCCCCACCTTCTCATGGAGGTACATCAATCTGCTGTTTGTTTCTTATGCTTTGTAGATGAGATTGATTTATTTTCTGCTCGTGATGTTGCTCTCTTTCGATACAAGCGTAACCACGATCATCTGGCTGAGCTTTTTTCCCACAAAACTCAAAGTAGTTCTTTTCCCCTTCGCTCGCTAACTCTGCATAGAAACCATCAACAAAATGAAAGGCCCTTTGCTAAGTGCTTCTGCGCTTTCGTTCTTTAAGCAACGAGCAGTAAGTGTAGGTTCAACATGCCTTTTAATACTTTGCAGGCGGAAAATACTGCCGAAATCAAGAGAATCACGTCGCGTGCCAAACCTGTTAATCTGAGCTCCTTTTTATTCGAACAGATAGAAAGAGTCAAAAAGGCATCTCGCTGCGAGGTAGGGTCAACTTGAATTACCACTTATGTTTTCAGGATATCAATGCCAGCAGAAGCCTTGTCCATGAGAAAGTAGGGGAGCTTGTCGATCGAAGGCATCGTTTCCGTCCCGTCACCTTGAGTCCAGGGGCCTCAAACTTACCTTCAGAAGATTCCACTAGCTTTATTAAACTCTAAGGGATTATCCACAAACTCTCACTATAACCCATAATCTTTTGAACTTGACTCCTATAAACCGTTGCGTCAAGTCTGATAAAGCACGTAGTTTATCACAGTTCTTCGGAAGTCTGGAGCTTGTCACAACCATTTTTAAAAATTACAACATATTGAAGTTGGCTAACATTTCATATAAGCATGGCAGTTTTCAAAGAAGGTCTTTAGGTGAGAGTAACTATAGAATACTAATATGCATGTAAGAATGCCCTAGAAGTCCATCAGGTTTGATAAAATTCCCAGACTATGTCGATGGCCTAAATTCATCTCTAGGAAAAACTAAATTAAATCATGGTTATTGGTCTGACTTGAACTTAACTTTCCTTTTATTCCTTTCGCTTCAACTAGTGAAGCTTCTCAATTTTATGTGAACCTTGCATATCAACTGCCAGGATTTCAAGGCTACATGTCTAAGCCTCTTAATTTAGCCATAATAAACATCAACAACATAAACAATAAAATAATAAGATGCTATAAATAAATGTGGAAGTATAACTCTAAGGATTGCTTATTTGATTTTACTGTACCTTTCCATTGTTTGAACTAAACAATTCAAAACAAGTTCAGAGCAAGCAACAGTTGTACATTAGTCTACTCATCAATGAAGCAGACTTTTTATGATATAAAAGGTAAAATCCCCACAAACTTGGCTGCTACTTTAAGGATTAGACTATTTTCTAATAGACATAATATCCAACTTGTAGCCCATGTTGACTGCTTTTAAAAAGTAGCTTATTTCAGATTTAAACCTTTAAAGAGAAAATACCCAATAAAAAATATTTTTGTTTGCTGCAAACCATCAAGTTGATTCTAAGAGACGTAGCATTATCTTAATAAAGCAGATTAATATCTATTTATGTCAAGTATATACTTCTATGAAGTATAATAAACAAAAAAGGGAAATTTGAGAAGAGACTTGTGGTGAATGCTCTAACAGGTTGTCAGGCTTAAGCAGAATTTAGATATGTGAGCACCAGGCAAGGTGGAGTACAACATAATCTGCCTTGCCAGTATAAAACTGATGAGTTTTTCCATATTATAAATATGAAGATCATAGTATTAACAACAGAAGAAGAGATTCAGCTGTTGGTTAGCAACAGGACAGGATACAGAGTCAGAGTATAGTAGTCAGTTGGATACCAGATAGACAATATATACTTTGGGAAGGATTCGGTTGTTGGTCAGCAATAAGACAACAGAGTCAGAACAGGGTTGGCAGAGGAATGGGTGTATGTTAATCAGTCAGAATCTGGACAGACAATGGATGCTGGGAAAGGGGAAGAGAGGTGTCAGGAATATTTCTGACATAACCAGATTCTAACTGAAGAAAAATGCTGAAAACAAATAATAGAATGCCCAAATAAGGGGGAAAATTTGATAAAGAATTTCCCCCATTATCAGGGGAAAAGAAAAATCAATTATTGGGAAAAACATATTTTGGTGAAAACTGGAATGATTTATCATCCGGGCAGGCGCCCGCCGCCAGCCCCCAGGCCACCTGCTCACTCCCTGGGCCCCAGCCAACGGCCAGCCACCCATCCAGACCCCAGGCCCCATTCCCCAGCCAATCATGAGCCACCATCCCTGAAAACTAATCAGAAAAGTCCCTGATGAAAAGGGAAAATATTGGGAATAATTTGTGCCCTGAGGAAGAAGGAGAAACTCAAAATTTAAGAACCAATCCCAATTCTAAACTTTCAGAAGAAAGGGCAAATCTGGTTTCAAAGGCTAAAAATAATGCGACCCCCAAACAATGGGATTTGAAGGACCACAGCACTTACCTAAGCCTAGACCCCAGCCAAGCTGGACTTCCCAACCCAAAAATAGATTTGGGAAGTCCCAAGAGTTGTAATCACCACCTGACCACATGCCCAGAGGAAATTATTGGCTCCAAGCAGAATTGTCTAAAACCTCAGCAGATTGCACAGGAACAAGGGTTGGGCCATCCTTTCAAACATCAATTCCCAATTCCCTTGACCAAACTTCTGGGGTCTCCAGTCCCTTGCTTTTACTCCCACTTGCAAAATTTTGCAAATGGGGGAACACTATAAATAAAGGATCTCCTCTCAGTAATAGCTTGTGCTATTATTGAGATTAATACCCTCAATAAAAGTGAAATTCAACTTACAACTAAAAGTTAAAACTATCAATCAGCCACTGCCAACCCTCCAATCCAAGGAAGATGAACCACCTCATCTTCACAGCTGTGCTCACAGCTTGCCTTGGGATTGGAGGCTACCAACCAGGTTCAGAGTTCTTTGGACCCTCCCCTGATGGACTAGGTCATGACCCCCACTACAACCCTGGTCAACTGAACTCATCTCAAACTGGACCCTGGCCTTCCTTGGTGTCTCCACATTTGACACTCTCTATTGCAATGTACACATTCATGTACTACATCTTAACCTACTTTTCCTGGAGTTTTGGTAGATATAACATACATGCAAAGCTCTTCTGCTGGCTAATGACTGTGTATCCTATTGTTACTGCCTTGACTGGGTTCCAGTTCACCAACCTGATGCCCTACATCTTGCCAGTGGTACCTACCGTAACTGGGTATTACAAGAGGATTCAGAATCAATAAGTGACATACAGAAGACTTATGGTTCCTAGGTGTCTCTATATTAACAGTACTTAAGACACGGGCTCAACATCTGTTTATAGCTTACAGGAGCTATCATAGGTTGTACAGACCCAAGGTCTGAACCTCTGCAAAGGCAGTTGACAAGTAACTTATTAAACTTAAAGGACAAACAACATTATGCAGTTTAAAATAAAAGGCCTTTAAGTTATTGCATAAGTCAAGTGAATATTATATAGGCATTTATGAGATGATAGCCAACTGATATATTGATCAACAATATGGAATATTGATGATCAATCAAGTTAGTTGCTACAGTTTCATGTGAAGATTACAACTGACAAGAGTGGCTGTAAGTTAGATCAGCAGCCTTGGTTGAAAACTGTTTGTTCCAAAGGCAATTGTGGCAGATTGGGTATAATTGTAATACCCAGACATTGTAGGCACTACTTGAAGAAGGTATGGCAGAAGATTGGAGAAATGGAAGCCAGTTAAGGCGGTGACAATTGAATAGATGATCATCAACCACTGTAAGACCTTGGCGTGGATGTTGTATCTCCCAAAGCTTCCCACAAAGTAGGTCAGCACATAGTACATATAGGTATACACCACAATGGACAGGGTGGAGTGTGGAGATACCAGGGGAGGCCAGAAACCAGTGTTGGAAGAGTTGAGCTGTCCAGGATCATAGTGGTAGTCATGACCTAGCCCTTCTGGTGAAGGGCCAAAGAGCTCTGGTCCCTGTTGATATCCTCTAATCCCAAGGCAAGCTTTGAGCACAGCTGTGAAGATGAGGTGATTAATCTTCCTTGGATTGGAGGTGGTTGGCTGGGGCAAACTGATTAAAGTTGACTTAAGGGTGTTAAGTAGGATTAGCTTTATTGAGGGTATTAAACTCAATAATAGCACAAGCTATTACTTAGGAGGGATCCTTTATTTATAGTGCTTTTCCCTGTGCAAAGATTTGCAATTGTGAGTGCAAGGCAGGAGATGGGAGATCCCAGAAGTTTGGAAGGTAGGGATGGCAGTTTGAACTTAGAAAGATGGCCAAACTCTTGTTCTTCTGCTATCTGTGGCTGGTTTGGAAATTCTTGAGATGAACCAATAATTTTAGGTTGTCCTGGTGCTAGATGAGAGATGGGAGTCAAATTGCTCTCATGATCTATTTTGGTTTCAGAAACATTGTTTTGGATAGAGTTTGGCTCTGCCCATGTGGCCTGGGCCCTAGATTTCAATTGGTTAGTGGTAGACTTATTTTTAAAATGTGAACCCTTAATTTCTCCTTCTTCTGTGGTGTGGTTGTGTTCTAGAATTTTGGCCTTGCAGCCAAGTACTTTTCTGATTGGCTGTAGTGGTTGGGGCCTTCTGATTGGTTGGGGAGTGGGTACTGGGCCCCAGGTGGGTGGCTGGCAGTTGGTTGGAACCCAGGGAGCATTTGGGTAGGAAGGAGGCTGGCAGGTGACCCGCTGGCAACTGGCTGGCGGCAGGGGGCTGGCAGGCAAGCAAGCAGGAGGCTGACTGCGGGCCCGCTGGTGGCTGGACGGGGCCTGGCTGGTGGGTGGGCAGGGGGGTTGGCAGATTGTGCTGGCGGGCGTGATGGGCACCTGCGCAACTGTGGCAGGCACCTGCCCAGATGATAAATTGATCCAGCATTGAGTAAGTCTTGTTTTCACCTCTGTTTTATTTTTATTTTCCCCAATTAAAGGGGGAAATCCTCATTAAATTGGGCATTTTGACAGAAAATTCCTCTATTCTTTTCCAGCATTGCACCCCAGTAAAGATCTGGTTTATTTCAAGGGTATTCCTGACAATAGTCTGGATAGATTATGGAACAGACAGTTTAACAAATCACTCATACTTCATCTAAGCAACAGATATGACATATTGAATGGCCTGGCCAACATCTTTGACTTATAGACTTGTATGGCTGACATATAAAGCCTAAATCTTTACATGGACAACAGGTAATACCTATAGCATTTTATGTCCAACAGGTATGACCTATAGCCTTGAATGGGTAATAGGCATGACCTATAGTCTTGTATGGCCAACATTTATTACCTATAGACCTTTCTGTGTCAGGGAGCCAACCTGCAGCAGGTTCAGGAGAACTTGTGAGCAGACAGCCCGCAGGCCCAGAGGGAAAAGCCCACCACAGGATGGGAGCTAACTTTATAAAATAGGGATACAATTTTCCAAGAAAGGCCCAAGGCATATTGATGGGCACAATAGAATCAACTAGTCCAGTAAGTGTTATGTAGAGGGCACCAAATAGTTGAGTTGAAGTTGATTCATTAGCAACCACAGTTTCTTGTGGGTGGCTGGGCTACAGGGTTATGGGGGTGTCATGGGCCCTAAGTAGGCAGGCAGATAGTTGAATTTGTCCTGGAATAGTCTTGGCTGCTTAATATACTAGGCGTCTTCACAACCAATGAGTTCAGGATCTTGGGTTCTGGCTTTGGGGTTGGCTATTAGAACTTCTTCTAAATTGAACTCTAAATGGGAAGGATTGGGAGTATATTATATGAAATGTAAAAGGCTGTAAGGTGCTCCTGGGGGACATTATAACTCAGGCAGTTTGTCCGCGGTCTCTTGGGGTTGACTGGTAGAAGGAGCAGAGCCAGATAAATCAATCTGTAAGTAAAAAATGCTAGATAAGGTATGGGATGAAGTGAGAGAACTAGAGGTTCATAACATTTTATTGCAAAAATGATGATGGGCAACTTTCTGGCAATATCAGGAATTCAGTCTTGGGCAGCCAGCCTGTTGGTTTCAGGGGTCACTTGGACTGGGGATTTTGCGGATAAATCCCACCACAAGAGAGAAGATAACTTAAACATATATGAGAGGGATTTCCCCACCCAGGACCACAGGCTGACAGCCAGGATTATAGTGCCAATCACCCCTGTTAGGGTGATGTACACAATCCTGAACAGCTTGCCAGTGTGATTAGTTAGGAGATCAGGTGAGGAGGCGGGCATTGGCTTGGGGGTCACAGGCAGTTCCATGTGGAGTTTATAGACAGGCAGGTAGGCTGGCTGGTAGTTGAATTTGCCTCTAAACAACTTGGGTGTTGAGAATATCCAAGGGCCTTTATGGTTGTATCTAACTGCAGATTGTATGCAGGTCAAGGGATCTAGTTCAAGGATCTTTTTAGGGTATAATCCTTATATTCAGGTTGCAAAAGGCACTAAGTGAAATAAACAGGGCCAAAGGGAACACCTGGAGGACAGAAATCTGCAGGCAGAGGGACAGGAGGGATGAGAGATCTTGTACTGATTTGATAGATGGCAAGGGCAAAATAAGGCAGTAGCTGTGTAAGCCAAAATAACATAACCTTTATAAAAAATGGCAATAAGTTTGGAGCACGGGGTACTTTGGTCTATATAGCATCCCACTTCCAAACTTAATATTTTCCAAGGGGGGTTTATCAGGACATAGAGTAAGGTAGGCCCAGGGGTTCTGGGTGCTCTGATTAAAAGGCAGAAAAATAAAACCCTGGCTGGGAGTTCTTTCATTGGTCAGAGATCTCAAATTGATTATTTGATGTCTAAACTGCAGGCTTGACCCGCCAGAAAGGTTCCAACCAAGCGGGTTTTTGACCCGCAATCCAATTATCCGGTCACTTGAAGCCAGACTAGGAAGTCAACTCAAATTGCCAAATCCAACAACATGAACAGATGATGATCATTTAGGGTGGATACCTCAGTTTGGTGCTTGACTCATTATCAGGATCAAGCCACCCCCCTCTTCCATCCAACTGTGTGATCAACACAATCATATTCCTGTTATCCTTAATTCACAATGACTATATAATCACTATCTCTCAATAAAGATTATTATCTAGTTTCTAAATATGTTTCTCCTTGTAACTCTGCTAAAACAGCACAGTTACAACATTGATTATCTTGCTCTAGGGTTGTGGTCATGGGGTTGGGCTGCAGGCCCGTGCCTTCTTCTGGGGATGGCTCTTGATTTACCACTAGTGTAGAATTCAAGCTCAGAAGCTAATGGTTGAAGTTTTGTTGCCTCCATTAGGCGCCTTGATTACTCCTCCGTTTGGAATGATGATTCCTTTGGATGGCTTGTTTCACCATTTAGGCCATCATTCTTGGCCTCATCTTGTGGGGGTTTGACCCCAGGGAAACACAGGCAGGCAGCCCCTTGGTCCCCAGGCCCGGCGGCCCCAGGGATTTAGGTTCAGGGTTCAAATCCCGTCCTTCAGCCTGGGTTTCAAGGGTAAGAGAATTGTCAATTCTGCAGGCAACCTCAGATTATAAGTATGCCCATCTACCATGGGAGAACTTTTAAAATACTTCAGTCTGGGTGATAGCATTTGCCAAGGTTTGTAAATCTTCTATCACATTGGAAATTGTTGGCTTGTCATTGGGTGGGCTTGGGTGAGGAAACTTGGTTTCCCTCTTCAAGGAAGAGGATTTGTCATCATCTGGTGGGCCTTATTAGAAATTGCGCCATTAATGCTATTTTGATATGGCCTTCAAATAATGATAAATGCAAAGAGTTGACTGGTTTTGCTTTCAAGTTTGGGAATTCCTCGCTTTCTGTAAATGGGTCTGTGCCAATATCCACCCATTCCAGAATACCATACCTTCCCTTGTCTGATCCTGGTATGACCTCATCCCAACGTGACCCCTTCTGCCACTCTGTCTACCTAATGAGTGGTCACCAACCCTTGTCTACTATTTAAGTAGAATCATTTCTCCCAATAAAGACAAGTTTACCCACATTTGTGTTGGCTTTAATAATCTTCAATCTTTTTCCTGTCCTTTCTGTCAAAAGGAACTTCACATCTTGTATTCCAGGAAATAAAGGTATGTGCCCTTAATTTTGCCCTGAAGGCTAGCCCAAGGCTAGCTTCAAACCTCAAATCTTTTTTATAAAGATTTCCCGTCATGTCCTCCTGGATGTTGTCCTAGGACTGGTTGACTATTAAAGGAGGACTTATAATAGATATATTAATAAAGCTTATTTATTAAGAAAAGGAATGAGGGGATTATATAGTCACTCATTCCATCTTCAGGATGAACAAAGGGCAACATGAACAGTCATGTGAACATTCAGGAAAGGTTCTATTGATCCTAGTATATCATATGAGGGATCTACAGAGATCAGGTGATACTGGATAAGTCTCAGAATAAGGTTCAAGTCCCTAGTTTCAGAGATATGAGCTCAACAAGGCAGGCACTGGTTTGGAGCTTGATAAGAGGAACAATGTATTATTATCCAGTAATAGAATCACAAACACTGCTGTATCTCTGGAAGTACTGAAGATTGGATCAAAGTAGAATAAATCTTTCTAGAGTAGTTTTTTATGGAGAGTGTGATGGTGCAATAATATTGATAGGCTAAATATTGGCTAAGCCCGAATTGATAGCATCAATGATATTGCATATATGGATCAAATTAGTACTAAGTATATCATAGTGAGATATCTTAATACCAAAATTCACAACAAAAAGCAAGCTTGTGCTTCCTCCTGCTCCCTGCTCCACTATGGCACTGTGGCAATGCATACTATCCCTGATCTTTGTCCTGGGTATGCTTCTGAAGACCTATATTCCTTCCTCTTGGATTTTGGTCTCCCCCCGCGCTGATGCAGTTCATGGATATAATTGGTGTGTTGATCAACCAGTTCATCTAACCTGCCCTGGTTCACCATCAACTTGCATTAGGATCCCAGAACCAACTTATAAATGCTTTAGTCACTGCTGTCTCAAACAACCATGCTCAGAATATGGCATATCAAGAATGGTCCCACAGTCTCTTTGTGTGTATTTCCAATAACCAGCGCAACTCAGTGGCCTCCCAGAAGTACTTGACCGCCTCACTAAATTCCCTTTGTTCCTTGCTCCCTGGATACATCAAAGATTGACTATGCAAATTGGATTAGCATCAAGCAGCGTGGTGTGGACAGATTGAGGCCTCTCTGCTAAAGCATTGCCAGGATTTTGAGACTCTGGTTAGCAAACTTAACCAATTCCAAGAACATATTAATTCTCAAATCAAATTGGTGGAGCTCATATTAATACTTGGGGCCTCCATCTGCAGCATCAATATGGTCTGGATAAGGCTGCCCTAGGCAATACTCTATATCAAGTGCAAAGTTATGTGGATGATAGAGTAGCGTCTATTGAGGTGACTCCTCCCGCCCCTCTTGTTGAGGTCCCATCTGACTTTGAAGCCAAGATATGGGAAGCAATAGCAGAGCTCAAGGCTATCACTTGGCGCCAATATTCTGTTCAGAACCCCCCTCCAGTCAAACCTATGCCTGACCCTTGCATTTCTTTGCTCACTGATCAAGTAGCTACTTTGCGCGCCAAAATTGAGTATTTAAGGCAACACCTCTCTAATTCTGAGGACTTGTCCTCTGAGTCTGAAAGTGAAGAGGAAACCAAAGTTGTTAATACTCCCGCTCAGGACAACCATGGTTACTGCCCTGGTTTGGAAGGCCAACCCCGGGTCAACTGTGCCCTTGCCCTGGATTAGCTAGCAGCAGTAACAAATGATGTTGCTGATAGGCAGGATGCACTGGAAAGGGAGGTACAAAACCTCTCTCTCTTGAAAGAGACAATTAATGGACAGGTTATCTCCTTGGTTGCTCAGATCACTTCTCTGACCACTCTCCTCAATAGGATTTCAGGCACCCTATTGGTGCAACACATTAATATTGATGAATTTGGAGCTGCTGCCACCACCGCTAGAGATATCAGTGGGCAAAACAGCTCTACCTTGGATACCCTAGAGGAGAACCTTTGAGTCCTCTGGACTAGACAACCTGCAGCTGAATCTTATTTTGAGGGCAATCCCCACATTAAAATCCTTAACCCAGGTGACAACAACCAATCCACCTCATTGTTCATTGACCCCAATTATAAGCCTTCATTCAAACAGATATTTGACCCTAAAACCTCTATATTGTGGCCTTTCTGACAATTTACAAGACTGCAATGTGTAGGGCCACTAATGAACTCAAAAAAGAAACATATCCTCACCTGTCTTCATCCCACATGCCAAGAGGTGGTGGTCCCCAAACTCCCCTCCTTTGTCACTTGGGAGGACATAAAGCGCCTCCTTATTGAGGAGTTTAGAGGATATCTTAGCTTGGAGGTCAAGAAGGATGCATTCATGCACATTGCCTTTAAGCCCAAGGAAACCCTGGCTGAGTTTGCAGATTGCTTATACATTGAAGGCCAACAGTTAATCACCAGTCAACAGTTAACCCCTCAGGAAGCTTACACAGCTTGTTCAAATGCTTTGAAAGTGAACCAGCTTCTATGCCTACACTTTAAGGCACTGTCGTGAATAACAGCATTCACCATGTTTAAATTTTGCCTTTGTTGGGCCATTTTGAGGACAAATCTCTTGCTTTATCTTTTGACTCTCAAAATGAACTGGCTTCTGCTTCAGGAAGTATGATTGTTTGGTTTCCTGGCTCTGCACAACTCACTTGCCCCACTCATGCTTGTGGCGAGTGATCCTACTGTCCTGGTAGTGTTTTGTGGTATTCCTAACCACTATATATTCCATTTCATATTCACCAATAAAAATTAAGTTATATTCACATTTTTGTATTTGTGTCTTCTGTACTTCTGCGCCTCTCTCTAGCCACGCCTAGTAGAGATTATTCATCCAGGGCTGCAAGGTAAACACTATTGCCTTCCCTGTCATCTAACCAAGACTTAGTACAAATCCAATTCTAAGGTTAGGATTCCCCGTTGTGTGTCTGTGCCGCGCCTCAGAACACAACAAAAATGGTGCTCACTACAGGGGCTGTAAGCCCCTCAGTTATCCCTTTTGCATCTATGTTTGAAGGTCCCTTGTCTCTGCCTATTTGGGAGTCAACCTCGCCTGAAATTACCAGCCCTCCTATTGAAGACATTGCCAACCCGCCTATTGTCCCTACTGTACTAAACCTTGGGAATGGTCCCTGCCTAGTTGATTACCCTATGGGTACCCCTGACTTGGAACAAGTCATGGCAGTAGCCCTTGGGATAGCTCAGGACGGGGCCATCCCTTGCCTTCAGCTACAGTTTAGCCGTGCCAAATACTATGAGTTAATTGTGGCCCCTCAGTTTCCACAACACCTCCTCCCAGTGGCTGGCTCCGCTGATCATCTGCTGTCATCCTTTGTACAGCCCGCCTTGGCCCATCACCAGATGGTGTTGGGACTCCACATTCAAGAAATCTTGTCTCTACAAGCAGCTGTTACCCATCATTGGGACCAGTTTGCTGCCTACAAACAGTGGATTCATTCCCTGTTCTCCCTGGTATCTGATAATCAGCGTGATTTGGTCACCTCTCAAACACGTATAGTCAATTCCATTGAGCAAATACGCCAGTCCATCCCTGAGTACGTTAGGAAGCAACTACATTAGTTTCACCAGTTAGTACAACCCTGGCAAACTCAAGTAGACTCCACCCTAAACGCTTATCTCTCCAACTTTGAGCGCCTAGTGCAACAGCTCAATGCATTTAGTGTCTATTTCTTTGAGCCATTGCAACAGGTAGCTGACCTTGCCACCCAAGGTCTAAATGAGCTTGGTGCAGAATTCAATCAAGAAAGAGCTACCACTGCCGCTGCTATTACCAAACTTCAGAGTCAGGTGAATGAGCTGTCCTCTCCCAAACCTGATGCTCCGCCTTCTCCTCCTGCTGATGATCTGGTGGACAGAGAGCAGAGAATCTGGGAAGCCATCCGGGAATTACGTGCTTCCACTTGTAGCCAAGGACGTCCTACTGAAATGCCTCAACCTGATCCCCAGGTTCTTGCGCTGACTGCTCAGGTTGCTGAACTACAGCAGGAAATCACTGCTTTACGTGAGATAGTGACAGCTGCTGCTAGTCCACGTAGGGTTAATGAGGAAGATGAATGTTGTCCTGGTTTGGTGGGGGCTCCTCAAATGCACTGTGCCAGAGAGTTGATTGCCCTAGCTAATGAGGTGGACCATTTCAAACAAGACCAGACTGAGTTGGACAGAGACGTACAGGAGATGAATGAGCTGATTGATTTGGTAAACAACAGGTTTGCCCCTTGCCTATCAGTAGACCATCCCTTACTTTGCAACTGGCTGAACTCTCCATGGTTGTCACTACCCAAGGACAACGCCTAGATGTTATTGAACGACAGACTGCTCTAGCCAACACTATGGGTGCCAGAACTATCAAGACTCTGATGACCCTTGAAAAAAGTGTTTGACAACTGTGGGCTAGACAACCCCCCTCCAAATCTGAAGCTGAGTTCTCCCCGCGCATAAATGTACTCAATAGCAACAATGGTGGTCCAACTCCTAAGCACACTTTAAGCCTACTTTTAAGCAAGTGTTTGATCCTAAAAACTCAACTATTGCAGTCTTCTTAACTATTTACAAGACTGCTATGAGACAAGCATCAGATGAAGTTAAGAAAGAACATATTCTGACTTGCCTACACCCGACCTGTCAGGAGGTAGTTGTTCCAGAGCTGCCCTCCATTGAGACCTGGGAGGACATGAAACAACTCTTGATTGACAAGTTTGGTGGTGATCTTAGCCTGGAGGTGAAAAAGGATGCTTTCATGCACATATCCTTCAAGCCCAAAGAGACATTAGCTGAATTTGCCAACAGATTTTACATGGAGGGACAACAGTTAATAACAAGCAGACAATTGACAGCGCATGAAGCATATATGGCCTGCGCCCAGGCCCTCAAGGTGAATTAACTCCTATGCCTCCATTTCAAGGCCCACAAGGATATGCTGTCCTTCATGAAAAGCATAAAAACACTGCTCCAAGATATGCATCTTACCCATTCTGGGGCAGTTGTTTGGGAAAGTTGTGCCGCTTTCAACTCTGGCTCCTCTTTTTGCAGCCCTTGTATCCTCACTATGAACTCCCAGAATCCTCCTTGACGTCAGGGTTGCCACAACTGTGGTCAGATAGGCCACCACTCTTGCTTCTGCACTAATCCGCGGGTTGAAGGAGCTGATCCCAAGGATCAGTCGGGAAAAGAACAGTCAACCTAGAGGCAGAGACGCTCTTGGTTGAAAATTCTTCCCAGTCTCCTCCTACACCCCTGCCTGCTACTGACTCTGAGCCTGCTGATGATGAATCTCCTCCTATCCTCCTCCTGTTCCATGACATTTCTGACAATTCTGATGTGGATGAATCTGATGTTGAAGACCATGATGCATACAGGTATTCTGTTCTTGCCGTCCCTGAGACTATTTCTGTTCCCTACAAGCTTCAATCTGGGAAGACTACAACAACCACCAAGCCCTTGTCTGAGGCCAAAGCAGTTGTCTCCAGCCTTTATCTTACTCAGGCAAAACAGTCCCCTGTATTAGTGGAATCATCAGAGGAAGCCACTGAAGTTGCAGACGCCGTTTTCAAGAATATATCTGTCTCACTCCCTCTCCAAACTGTATATAAGGAGTTTCCAGGACTACAATGCATGATTGAGAAATGGGACAAGGAACTAGCTGAGGCACAGGATATCTTGGCTGTTCTGCCACCCTTTGGATGCACCACCACCCAAGTAGAGATATCTATCCAAAAGGTCAAGATCAAAGCTGTCCTGGACACCGGTTCTCCTGTCAATGTTGTTTCTTCTAAACTGATGAAGAAACTTAAGCTGGCCCCTGATCTCAACTACCATCAATCCTATGGCACTGCTGGTCTCTCCATGACTTGCGCCATTGGTGCGTACTCTGCCTTACCAATGCAATTTGGTAAACTCCTGTTGGCTGCGCCGGCTGTTGTTCTAGAAAATGAGAGCTATGACCTTTTGGTTGGTACCCAGTTCCTTCAGGAATATAATGGGATCATCAACCTAAAGGATGGTTATCTTTCTATCCTAGGGTACAAAGTCCCTCTGATCTTTGAGGAGTCCATCAAAGTTCCCGGTAAACGTTTGAAGACATGTACTCTGGAGTACCCCACTGGGGTTTTCTCCCTAAAATATTGAACCCATTCTACCAACATGAAGTGTCCTCCCATGGCTTGTCCTGAAACTAAGGGAATCCCTCTCATGGCCACGTCTGCTATCACCATCCCCCAGGCTCTCAGGCTATCCTAGACTCCCAGATATCATATGAACTACCTGAACGGACTTTCTTAGAGCTGTATTCCCCTCCTTTTCTGGGGCGTAACAAGCCTTACCTTTGTCCTGGAATTCTGGACGTCTCCCATAAGGATCCTGTTCAATTACTAGTTGCCAACCTTACTGTGCTTCCTATGACTGTATCCAGAGGACAGGTCGTTGGTTACGGAAAGTTGTTAAATGCTCCTAACGTCTTGTCTCTTCACCCCTTTGTAATGTTTCAATACTTTAATCTACCCAAAGACAAGCCTCAAGTCCTATCTCTGTTCACTGCCCAAGACTTCCCTCAGTTGTCCCCAGTCCAACAGAAAGAGGTGCTTGATTTACTAGACCAGTTCTCAGACATCTTTGCTAAAGATAGTACTGATTATGGGCTAGCCAAAGGTGTGATACATCAGATTGACACAGGAGATGCTCCCCCTTTTTGTGCCAAGCCATACCGCCGCAGCCAAGTGGAAGATGCACAGGTTTCTAAGGAGCTCAAACAACTGCTGGACGCTGGACTGCTAGCTCCCTCTCAGAGTCCTTGGGCTTCTCCTCTGCTCATCTTAAAGAAAAAGGATGGTGGACACCGGATTGTGATGGACTATTGAAGGTTGAATTCTCTAACCAAGAAAGATTCCTATCCCTTACCACGCATTGATGACGCCCTTTGACGCCTTGGAGGTTCTAAGTTTTTCTCTGCCATGGATTTGGCGTCTAGCTACTGGCAAGTTGACCTCTCTCCTGAAGACCGTCAGAAGGCTGCACTCATCACATCATAATGATTGTTTGAACCTACTTGCATGCTGCAAGGGCTCTGTAATGCCCTGGCAACTTTCCAGAGGGCAATGGTTTCCATCCTGAGTGACTTGAAGTTGTCGTGTGTCTTAGTCTATCTAGATGATATAACAGTCTTCAGCGCAACTTTCACTGATCACCTAGCCCATCTTAAAGAGGTGTTCATAAAGATCCAAGAAGCTGGCCTCAAGTTAAAACCTTCTAAGTGTGCTTTCTTTAAAGAGCACTTTGAATTCCTGGGCCATGAAGTAACCCAAACGGGAATTTGTCCAATGACCAAGAAGGTTGAAGCCATTGAAAAAATGCTTCCGCCCGCCAACCTCTGAGAAGTACAAGTCTTTCTGGGCATGATGGGTTACTATAGACAATTCATCCCTGATTTTGCTGATACTAGTGAACCCCTGGTCCAACTATTGCGTAATGTCCCTTTCAAATGGACCGCCAGTCAACAGCAAGCCTTCAAGACTCTAAAGCGGAAACTCAAAGAAGCACCCATTTTAGTGTACCCCAATTACAATAAGGAATTCATCTTGTACACTGATGCTAGTGACCTTGCTATTGGGGCTATCTTGGATCAACTCAACAATGAGGGTATGGACCACCCTGTAGCCTATACTTCCTGTGTGCTAAATAAGCATGAAAAGAATTATAGCATTACAGAGAAGGAATGCCTCACTGTGCTACATGCAGTCAAACAATTCCGCCACTACGTATATGGTACCCATTTCACTGTTGTCTCTGACCACGCTTTGCTCAAATGGTTACAACAACTTAAGGAACCTGAAGGACGCTTAGCTAGATGGGCCCTCTGCCTGCAAGGTTATGACTTCACTGTGCTCCATTGCCCCGGGATTTAACATCAGAACGCTGACGGGCTATCCCAAATGCCCATCCTTGCCCTACATCCTGCTGAGGCAGATTGCCTGTACAAGCTAATTGGCTACCCTTCTTCCTGGGAAAGTGAGACATAAGAGGTTTGACTTGCCCTGTCCAAATTGTCTGAAGAACCCTCATACATGACAACCAACTCTTCAAGAAGGTGCGGGGTCAATACCTACCATACGTGCGCCCCAGTCTTTGCCTCTCCTTGGTGTTGCAAGCCCATAAAGAGACTGGCTATGGAAGCATTGCCAAGACCTTTAACTGGCTTCAGAAGAATTACTTATGGGAGAATCTTTGCCTGTGGATCCCAGATGTCATAGCTAGTTGCCATGACTGCCAACTCCAGAGGCCCCGAGCTGCTTCTCACGAGTTCAAATTGGTTCCCCCTCAACACGCATCTCATACTGTCAGCATTGATACTGTAGGTCCTCTCCCCCGCTCACACTCCAGATGCCGCTTTATCTTGATTGCCGTTGACCACTTCAGCAAGTGGGTAGAAGCTCGCCCTACTAAAGACATCACTGCTAAGACTACCGCTGCCTTCCTGCTGCAGGATGTTTTCTACCGCCATGGCTGTCCTCAAGTGCTGTTATCAGACAACAGAACCAACTTCAATGCCAAACTTGTAACCTCTGTTGTTGAAGCTCTAGGAACTCACCAGTCTTTCTCTGCCCCCTATAATCCTTCCACTAATGGGGCAGTTGAGCGTGCCAACTTGACACTGGTTTCTATCATGAGGAAACTCACCTACTCTAACACCGCCAATTGGGATCTATACTTACCTGCTGCACTCTTTGCCTATTGTCTGAGCAGGCACCAGATCACAGGGTACTCCCCCTTTGCCATGTTGTATGGGCGTGAAGCCACCACTCCATCACTCTTGGGGGTTCCCCTGCTCTCCTCTTATAAGGCCAGGAACCCTGACAACCACATCAAAGACTTAGTCAACTGCATCATTGATATACAGGCCACTGCCTACACTTCCACCTAAAAGACTAAGATGCTCAAGCTCTCTCCTGACAACGCTGGGCGCTCCCCCTTGCCTGAGTTTGCTGTTGGTGACCATGTCCTATATTATCAACACTGTGTGGGTGGGCGCGCGCACAAACTAGACTCCCTATGGATTGGTCCTTTAGAGGTGACTTTCAAATGAGGGTCTGAGTACAATGTAAAGCTCCTCACCAGTGGTTGTCCTTTTGCCTGTGTACATGCCAAGTTCCTCTGCAAGTATCACCCCCCAAAGGCCAATCTAGAGGGGGGCAATGTTGTGAATAACAGCATTCACCATGTTTTGATTTTGCCTTTGTTGGGCCATTTTGAGGACGAATCTCTTGCTTTTGCTTTCAACTCTCAAAATGAACTGGCTTCTGCTTCAGGAAGTATGATTGTTTGGTTTCCTGGCTCTGCGCAACTCACTTGCCCCACTCATGCTTGTGGCAAGTGATCCTACTGTCCTGGTAGTGTTTTGTGGTATTCCTAACCACTATATATTCCATTTCATATCACCAATAAAAATTAAGTTATATTCACATTTTTTTCTTTGTGTCTTCTGTACTTCCGCCCCTCTCTCTAGCCACGCCTAGTAGAGATTATTCATCCAGGGCTGCAAGGTAAACACTATTGCCTTCCCTGTCATCTAACCAAGACTTAGTACAAATCCAATCCTAAGGTTAGGATTCCCCATTGTGTGTCTGTGCTGCGCCTCAGAACACGACAGGCACATAAGGCTTCACTCACTTCCATGATAGAGTATTAAGACGCTCTTGCAAGACATGCATTTGACCCATGGGGGTACAGTGGTACATGAAAATAAAGCCAGTAATTCTGGGACTACTTCTTGTACGCTGTGCATTATGACGCTGGGTGCAGGTAGACAGACTACAAGGCAAGGTTGTCACAACTGTGGCTGTCAAAACTGCAGGCTTGACCCTCCAGCAAGGTTCCAACCAAGCAGGTTTGTGACCCGCAATCCAATTACCCAGCCACTCAAAGCCAAACCCGGAAGTCAACTTGGATTACCAAATCAATCAACATGAACAGATGATGATCCTTTACGGTGGATACCTCAATTTGGCACTTGACTCATTATCAGAATCAAGCCACCCCCTTCTTCCATCCAGCCGTGTGATCACCAATCATGTTCCTGCTATCCATTGATTCACAATAGCTATATAATCACTATCTCACAATAAAGATTATTATCAATCCTCTAAATATTTTTCCCCTTGTAACTCTGCCAAAACAGCACAGTTACAACATTGGTAGCAGAGGTAGACTCTCCATCCTACCTTATCTTGAAAAATTCCGCCTGTTGCCTGCACACGCCGCAGCCAACAAATCCTCGACAGAATTATGTCTGGCCTCCCACCCAACTGGACTCTGTATACCCCTGGTACCAAGATACCTGATGGTTTTGTCCTCTACCAAAACACAGTGATCCTGCTACCCGCCTTCAACGCCATGTCTGCACAAGGTTTCTTTCAGGCACCTCCCTTGATGCTGCAACCAGCTGACAAAACCACCATGCCCGCCTATGTAGCACAAAGACTTTGCAGCGCTGCCTTGGAACCCTTTGTGGGGGCCAACAACAACAATGCTGCCGCATGGATCCAGTCTGCCCAAAGCAAGTTGGCTCAGATGGAGTGCCCACAGCGTTTTTGGATTGCGGAGATTTCCATTTGTCTGACCCATGACGCTGGCACTTGGTGTGACAAGTGGCACAAAGAGCACACTGACAAGAACTGGGACACTTTAAAACAGGGCTTCTTGGCAAGATTTGTGCTTAAGGATACGGCACTCATGATCATACACCAAGTAAAGAACCTAACCCAGACAGGCACCGTCAAAGAACTCACTCACACCTACAAGGAACTCTGTCTCTGCGCCTCATCTGACATGGCCTTTGACACTCCAGCAACACACCTCATGTACTATGACGCTCTCAAGTTGCACGTAATGAAACATGTGAACCTGGACCAAGTTACCAACCTACAAAGCCTGTATTGTGAAGCAGAAAAAGCAGAGCAAACATCCAACGCTCTGCACAAGGCACAGACTGGGAAGCGAGAGAGACCCAAGGACTCACATCCAAGTGGGTGTTTCTCTTGACCACCTCCTGGAGGTAATGGTAACAACAACAACCACAAACCCACAGGATTAAATGGGAATGGGAACAGAAATAACGGCCAATCAAATTGTACCCATTTCCGTGTTACTGCCACCCAAGGCAACCAAGATGAGGGAAAAGCCCGGGGAGAGCACTAAGCAAGCCAAGCTCTCCTCACGCAACTCCTGAATTGCCCAACAATGAATACTGACCCAAGGACGTGGACCAATGCCCAATGATCCAAGTGCCCTCAGAAGACCTGGTGCTATACACCATTGCCAGACATCCTAATAAATTGATGTCTTACCCTTTCCGCTTTTGCAGTTACACAGACTCAGCTCTATTGGACTTGGGCGCAGATTGAACCTTAGTCAACAGCAGCTTTGTGGATAAATTCAAGCTGGCAACTAATCCTTTGCAGATTAAAAACGTTGTCCTAGCTGACAAACACCACATTGCTGTGACAAAGGAAACTGCCCCCTTCTCCGTCATGCTTGAGAACCTCCACTCCACCATCCAAGGTCCCGTCATTGACTTCCCTAAGTTTGACATTGTACTGAGACTAGACTGGTTACAGAAAAACAACCCCCATGTGGACTGGGCGGCCTCAGTGTTGACCATCAAGTGTGAAGGTGTCAACCACCAAATCTACCCAGACTCTGTAGACCAACTCCTACAAGACCACATCTTTGTACGCATCACGGAGATCTTGGATGAGAAGGAAAACCTGAAAGCTATTGACTGGGACTCCTGCCAGTATGAAATCATACACTTCAAGGATCATCAGGACACCTCCACGCCGCAAGATTGCAACATTGTGGCCTGTCACCCAGAAATCTTTAAGGAAGCATTACCTGGTCTACCCCCTGAGAAACACATCCAATACTCTATCCAACTCAAGGGGGCTGTACCCAAGGCACGCCCCATTTACAGGCTGACCCCAAACAAGGATGACGCTGTGCGCGTCTATCTCAAGGAACACTGGAAAAAAGGACTTATCTGCCCCTCACAGTCTCCCTTTGGGGCCGCTGTATTATTTGTGGCCAAGAAGGATGGTACCTTACGCCTGGTCACAGACTACCGCGCCTTGAGCAAAGTCACCATCAAAAATTGTTACCCCTTACCACTAATTGACAATCTCTTTGACGCCCTGGGGGAAGCCTCTGTCTTCTCCAAGATTGACCTAACTGCAGATTACAATCAGGTTTTTATCAAGGAGGAAGACATCCCCAAGACAGCCTTCCGCACTAAGTACAGTTCCTACAAATGCGTGGTACTCAACTTTGGCATGACCAATGCCCCGTCCACCTTTGTAACCTTCATGAACAAAGTGTTTGCACCACACATAGGCAGACACGCCCTTGTGTACCTGGGCAATATCATTGTCTACAGCCCCTTGGTAGAACAGCATCACAAGGACCTGGAAGAAGTCTTTGCAACCCTGGCACAACACAAACTGCTGGCCAAGCCCTCTAAATGCCAGTTCTTCCAGGAGCAACTACCCTTCTTGGGACACATAGTCTCAAAGGACAGCATCAAACCCAACAACCAGAAGATACAAGCCATCTGCAAGATACCACCCCCCAAGGACAAGTCAGAACTACGCACTTTCTTGGGAATGGTGGCCTATGTACAACGCTTCATACCCAACTGTGGCGTTTTGACCGCCCCTTTGTCCGCCATAACAGGCGCCAAGTCCAAGTTTGTATGGACCCCCCAATGTGACCTCTGTTTTAGACGTCTCAAGGAAAAACTCACGACAGCTCCCATCTTGCAATACCCCAAACGGGATGGAGAATACCAGATGGAAACCAAAGTTTCAGATGCATCCATTGGGGGAGTTCTGCAAATTAAGAATAGTGACGGTGACTTCCTGCCCGTAGCCTACAAGTTGCGCAAGCTGACAGATGGCAAGTGTAGATACCCTATCCACGACAAAGAACTACTAGTCATTGTACACTGCCTGGTCAAATGGCGCTGTTACCTAGAACGGCAGGAAGAATTCACAGCATTAACCAATCATAAGTTGCTCATCTATTTCAAGACACAGGCAAACTTGTCACGCTGCCAAGCGCGGTGAATGGAAATCTTAGAAAGGTTTAACATGCTCATCCAATATAAGCCCGGGACCAAACTTGCCATGGCAGACGCCCTGTCCCGCCTGTATGTCTGCGCTTCTAGGGGAGAGAATGGGCTCAACCCAGACTGGCCTCTCCTAGTGCTCCGTACAAAAGATGAAGGGTTCCCTGCAAGCACAACCAATATCACCACAGAAACAGTCATCAAGAATGAGCACCTCTTTGCTGATGTATACAGGACTCTTCACAGAAAGATGTTGGATGGCACAACCATTCCCTACATCCCCACACATCAACAATTTGATACAATTCTTTGCTACCACAGAGATCTTGGACATACCAAGAGCCAAAATCTATACAAATTCCTAAAACATAAAGCCTGGTGGCCAACCTTATACGGCAATGTCCAAGAAGTGTTAGAACAGTGTGAGGTCTGCAAAAAGTTTTCCAGAAGCAAAACCCCGACTAAGTCTGTACTCCCCATTCAAACCCAACTACCATTCAAGGTATGGGCTCTGGACATTGTGGGCCCCATTCCAGGAAAGCACAACAACAAAAAATACATCATTACAGCCATTGACTTTTCAACAAGGTGACCAGTAGCCCAAGCGGTGAAATTGCACACCGGTAACAACGTCCAACAATTCATTGGCAAAGAAATCATCAGTAAGTTTGGAAAGCCAGAACTCCTGATAACCAATGGGGGCAAAGAATTGACCTCCAAAAACACCAACGTGTACCTCGCCAAAAATGGGGTCAAACACACTGTCACTACACCATACCATCCACAGGCCAATAGACGCGTAGAGCAGTTTAATGGTAGCCTTGTGTAAGCCCTAGCCAAACTCACCGGTGGGAGACCTGAAGACTGGTATAAGCAGCTACTGACTGTGTTACTTGTGTGCCAAACCCAAGTGAACAGATCCATAGGGAAAAGCCTGTTTGAACTGGTATATAGCACACAGCCAAATATCATTAAAGCATTGACAGGGCCTAAGTTGGAAATTCCAAGCCAAGTTCCCCCTTGCTCGGATCCTCAAGTAGTAGAGGCCAACAGTGAACAAGCAGCCAAAGAAAAGGAAAACTTACAAAAGACCTTCATTCCCATCTGTCAAAGACATGAAGTCAGGGACAAAGTCTGGGTCATGAATGTCAACAAGAGCAAACTACAACCCAAAAAAGTAGGGCCAGCAATAATCCTAAAGGTAAACAACAATAACACTTACCTTGTGCAAGGACTTGGGAAACACAAGCAAGACAAGACGCTACACCACAACTGCCTACAACCTTGCAAAGCAAGACAGAAGCAATGAGAAACTGCCATGCCTGCCACCAAACAACAACTGGTTCAATATGGCGCTTGGGCTCCTGACAACCTCCCTGACAACCTGCCTCCTGAGGAGGCCAACTTTCAGCCGGGGGGGTGTCAAAACTGCAGGCTCAACCCACCAGCAAGGTTCCAACCAAGCAGGTTTGTGACCCGCAATCCAATTACCCGGCCACTTGAAACCAAACCCAGAAGTCAACTTGGATTACCAAATCAATCAACATGAACAAATAATGATCCCTCACAGTGGATACCTTGATTTGGCGCTTGACTCATTAGCAGGATCAAGCCACCCCCTCTTCCATCCAGCTGTGTGATCACCAATCATGTTCCTTCTATCCATTGATTCACAATAGCCTTATAATCACTATCTCACAATAAAGATTATTATCAATCCTCTAAATATTTTTCCCCTTGTAACTCTGCTAAAACAGCACAGTTACAATATGGCCAAATAGGGCACCACTTGCGTACTTGCTTTAATCCCTGAGTGGAAGGTTGTGACCCCAAGGAACAGGCGGGAAAAGAGAGGTCAGCTTAGAGATGGAGACACTCTCTGCTGACCAATCTCCCCCGTCTCCCCCTGATCCTCCTTCTGATGAGAGAGCTTTGTCTTCCTCTGGCCCAACTATTCTTCACCTATTCCATGATCTCTCCAGTGATTAAGACCCTGAAGATTCTGACAGTGAAGATTCTGATATTTATGGCTATTCTGTTATGAATGTTCTGGAAACTGTCTCTGTCCCGTACAAGCTTTGCTCTGGGAAGACCACCACCACTTCTCAAGCACCTTCAAGTGAAGCCAAAGCCATGGTGGCTTGCCCATATCCAGCTCAAGCTCATTAACCTCCTGTCTTGGTTGATTCTTCTAAGTAAGCAGCTGAGCTAGCCAAAGCTCTCTTCCAAAACGTAACTGTATCTCTCCCACTGCAGACTGTTTATAAGGAGATTCCTGCCTTAAGGTGCATGTTAGCTAAATGAGAGAAGGAGCTAGAGGCTGCCCAAGACGTGTTGGCAGTTTTGCCTCCCTTTGGGAAAGATACAACCTGCGTGGAAGCATCAATCCAAAAGGTTAAGATCAAAGCCATCTTGGAAACAGGTTCCCCAGTCAACGTAGTATCTTCAAAACTGTTGAAGAAACTTAAGCTGGACCTTGACCTCAACTACACTCAGTTGTATGGCACAGCTGGCATGGCAAAAACTTGTGCCATTGGCGCCTACTCCGCTCTACCCATGAGGTTTGGGAAACTCCTCATTACTTCCCCCACTGTAGTCCTTGAAACAAAAACTATGACCTCTTGGTTGGTATACAGTTCCTTTGAGGTTATAATGGGATTGTAAACCTACAAGATGGATATATTTTGCTCTTAGGATATGAGATCCCTTTGATTTTTGAGGAACCTCTGCGTCTCCCAGGAAAACGTCTTAAAACTTGTGTGCTTGAGTACCCTGTGGGTATCTTCTCTCTCAAGTACAGGACTCACTCCTCCAACATGCACACCCCTCCTCCTTCCTGCCCTGCAGAAGAAGGGGTACCTCTTCTTGCTCCAGTGGTTATCCCCATTCCTCTGGGCTCCCAGGTGTTGATTGATTTGCAGATTTCTTACAAACTGCCTGAAAAGTCATTCTTGGAACTCTACTCACCTGAATCCCTAAACCGTAAAGAACCCTACCTGTATCCTGGGATTCTAGATTGAACCCACAAAAAGCCTGTACAATTACTGCTTGCTAACCTGACGGCCCTGCCCATGCAGGTGACCCAAGGCCAGGTTGTAGGGCATGGTTGTATACTGAGAGCAGAGCACGTGGCCTCTCTCTACCCCTTTGGAACTTTTAGTGATTTCAATCTACCTGAAGACAATCCTCAAGTTTTCTACTTATTCACTGCTGCTGACTTCCCCCAATTGTCTCCCATCCAACAAAAAGACGTGTTGGACCTGCTCAATCAGTTTAGCAACATCTTTGCCTCTGGACCTACAGACTATGGACTGGCTAAATTGAGTCATGCATCAGATTGATACTGGGGATGCACCCCTTTCTGTGCCAAATCATACCGCTGTAGTAGGGTGGAGGACACTCAAGTGTCTATAGAACTCAAACAACTACTTGACGCTGGGTTACTGGCTCCTTCCCAAAGCCCTTGGGCTTCCCTGTTACTGATCCTCAAGAAGAAGGATGGAGGACATTGCATTGTAATGGACTATCACCACCTGGACTCTCTCACTAAGAAATACTCATACCCCTTGCCCAGAATTGACAATGCCCTCAGACAGTTGGGTGGTTTCAAGTTTTTCTCAGCCATGGATCTTGCCTCTGGATACTGGCAATTTGACTTATCTCCTGAAGATAGAGAAAAGGCTGTGCTTATCACCTCTGAAGGCCTTTTTGAACCCACTTGTATTCCTCAAGGACTCTACAATGCCCCTGCTACATTTCAACGGGCTATGGGCTCCATCCTACAAGATCTGAAGTTCTCTTGTGTCCTTGTGTACTTTGACAACATCACCGTATTCAGTGCTCCCTTTACTGAAAATTTGGAACACCTCAAGGCTGTCTTCATCAAGATCTGCAAAGCTGGCTTAAAACTCAAACCCTCCAAGTGCTCCTTCTTTAAAGAGCAACTTGAGTTCTTAGGTCATGAGGTCACTCAAACGGAAATCTGCCTCATGAAGAATAAGATGGAAGCCATCAACAAGATGCTACCTCTCACAAATCTACAAGAGGTCCAAGTATTCCTTGGTATGATGGGCTACTACCAACAGTTCATACCTGATTTTGCTGAACTGAGTGAACCCCTTGTCCAACTACTTTGCAATGTCCCCTTTGAGTGGACTGACAGCCAGCAACAAGAATTTGAGTTGTTGAAGGATAAGCTCAAAGAGGCTCCTATCTTGGTCTATCCTGATTACAATAAGGAGTTCATCTTGTATAATGATGCTAGTGGAGTAGCTGTGGGTGCCATCTTAGCCCAGCTTGACAACAAAGGTGTGGATCAACCTGTAGCCTACTCTTCATGGGTCCTCAATAAACACAAGAAGAACTATAGCTTTACGGAAAGGGAATGTCTGGCAGTGCTGCATGCTGTAAAACAGTTCAGGCATTACATCTATGGGACCCACTTCATGGTGGTCACAGATTACTCCCCCCTTAAATAGCTGCAACAACTAAAGGAACCTGAAGGTCAACTAGCGTGTTGGGATCTGCATCTACAAGGGTACAATTTCACTGTGATACACTGTCCTGGGGCCCAACATCAGAACGCTGATGGCTTTTCAAGGATGCCAATACTAGCTATCCACCCTGCTGACGCTGATTGACTATACAAATTAATAGGGTACCCTGATTCTTGGACCACTGAGCCAGAAGACATTCAACTGGCGCTACAAGCCCTATCCAAGGACACTGTAATTTAAGATAGGCAGCTCTTCAAAAAAGTCAGCAATGCCTATCTACCCTACGTTTGCCCTAGCATGAGGATAGCATCTATCCTCCAAGCTCACATTGACACTGGGCATGGGGGTATAGCCAAAACTCATGACTGGCTGCGCAAGAACTTTTACTGGGAGAACATGCGCCTTCTGATCCCTGATGTTCTTGCCTCCTGTCATTTGTGTCAACTCCAATGTCCTTGCCCTTCCCAACACCAATTCAAGCTCATCCTCCCTAAGCATGCTTTCCACACTGTGAGTATTGATGCTGTTGGGCCTTTCCCTTGGTCTAGGTCTGGGTTTTAATTTATCTTAGTTGCTATAAACCATTTTAGCAAATGGGTCAAAGCCAGAGCTACAAAAGATATAACTGCTAAGACCACTGTTAATTTCTTGCTGCAAGATATCTTCTACCAACATGGCTGCCCTCAAGTCCTGCTTTCTGAAAATGGCACCAACTTCAATGCTTGCCTCATCATGTCTATTGTTGAAGATATAGATACCCACCAACCTTTCTCTGCACCATATAACCCTTCAACTAATGAGACTTTCAAACAAGCCAATTCCTCCCTGATGTCCATCATGAGGAAACTCACGCTCTCTGACTCTGCCAATTGGGATATTTTCCTCTTTGCTGCCATCTTTGCTTACTAACTCAGTAGAAACCAAGTAACTGGTCAGTCCCCTTTTGCCATGATGTATGGACGTGAGGCCGCCACCCCCTCAATCTTGGGAATCCCCTTGATCAAAGTTGATGAGTCTGCAAATCCCAAGGCCCATGTTAAAGACTTAACTAATTGTATCATTGACATCCAAGCAACAGCTTATTCCACTGCTTACAAGTTCAAGGCTCTGGAGCTCTCCCTGTTCAATGCTGCTAGAGCCCCCTCCCTGAATATCAAGTATATGACCTGGTTCTCTACTACCAGAACTGTACAGGTGGTAGAGCTCATAAACTAGATTTCTTCTGGGTTGGTCCCTGTGAAGTCACATTTAAGAAGGGTGTTGAGTATACTGTGAAATTGCTGTCCTCTGGACGTCCTTTTGCCTGGGTCCATTCCAAATTCCTTTGCAAATATCAACTCCCTGTGTCTAATCTTGAGGGGGGAGATGTTTTAAATTGTGCCATTAATGCTATTTTGATATGGCCTTCAAATAATGATAAATGCAAAGAGTTGACTGGTTTTGCTTTCAAGTTTGGAATTCCTCGCTTTCTGTAAATGGGTCTGTGCCAATATCCACCCATTCCAGAATACCATACCTTCCCTTGTCTGATCCTGGTATGAACTCATCCCAATGTGATCCCTTCTTCCACTCTGTCTACCTAATGAGTGGTCACCAACCCTTGTCTACTATTTAAGTAGAATCATTTCTCCTAATAAAGACAAGTTTATCCACATTTGTGTTGGCTTTAATAATCTTCAAGCTTTTTCCTGTCCTTTCTGCCAAAAGAAACTTCACATCTTGCATTCCAGAAAATTAAGGTATTTGCCCTTAATTTTGCCCTGAAGGCTAACCAATGGCTAGCTTCAAACCTCAAATCTTTTGTTATAAAGATTTCCTGCTGTGTCCTTCTGGATGTCGTACCCAGGAGCCAAACACAACAGGCCTTGTTTTGGGGTAATTAATACAACACTCTATTGGTGAGGGCTGACTGTTCACATTAATACTGCTCAAGTTATCACTTCTATTAGCTAGGCTATAAGGGTCCATAAATTGGCATGATCCTCATATAGTTTGCGCCTCATTGGTTGGGTTTAGAGGTTTCTTCATATTCAAATATGCCCCTGTTTTGAGCCCAAAGAAGTGCAGTCAGCCCACAGGGGGTTGGGGTTCAAATCCCAGAATGTGGTTATTTTTTGTGAATTAATAGCAGATGACTGTCACTTGTGACAACTACTATGACACTGAAGTACCAGAAAGGCTAACACATTTAGAAATCACAGAATACAATGTATGTGATGGTCCACATGGAAGCTATTGTGCAGGCAAGGGTTGATTTGACCTCAATAAAAACTATATGCTGAAAGTTGATGATGGATAGTGGTTTTGGGACAGGTATAGGCCTAGTAGATAACATGGAATACTAGGGAATATAAGGCCTGCCAGTAGGTAACATTGGCTACTAGCAGCAGACAATGAACCAGCCTAGCAGGTAACATTGAATGCTAGGAAAGGAAGAAGCTGGGATAGCTCTATGTGCCCTTGTGTGTCACAGTAGGTTCCACCATGCCAGGAATTATCCAGACAAGTAGAAAGGCTAAAAAATCTGGGAAACCTTTATTGAAATTGACCCAATTAATGGATTTAAATCAAACAGTCAATTGAAAATGGGTTACAGCTACTCTAGTCTGCCAGCTGAAACCAAGTCCCCCTTGCAAACTGATGTTGATAAATTGACATAATTTGAGGGTTACCAGATACAAGCTCATTAATAAGCATTGTCATCAGAAATTGGTCACAAAAGGGTTCTTTGTAACCTGGACTAGATACTCACTTGACAATGTGGAAGAAATAGGAGCCCAGGATCCAGGTGGGATTGCTTAGTTGATTTTGATATATATTGAATAATTTTCACTGTTTTAACTCTAAGAGTTGAGCCCTCTCAAAATTTACTCAACAAAAAAAATCAAATATCCCTTGGTCTAATTTACTTTTTAAAATGCATCCTGTAGTTGGCCTTTTGCGCTACATCCCCTACAATCTTATTCTAAGCCAGATCATTACTGGAAGATGGGTCCCTGCAGTTGGAACTTTGTTGTTGGTACTGCCTAATGTTAATTCAATGCCTGCCAATCTTGGAGTGGTTCCCCCTGTCTTTGAACCTGAAAATTGTGTTTCATCTCAATGTCCTGAATTTTATTCTGAAGATACTCTGATGCTTTCATAGGCTATTTATCTTGGGCTACTTTGGTTAGGATTAATTATTTTACTTAATCCTGGTATCTCATTTAGAAATTTTACAAAACAGTATCTGAAGCTGCGTTGGTGGTTAATCATTAACTCTATGTGGATTTGGGTGGTCATTCCCCATCATTTAGAGACAGCTTCATATTATCCTGTTATTTTTGTCACATTGTGCACTTACAGGAGGTCTGTGAGTAAGCAATTTACATAACAGACTGATAAGGTGTCCTCATCTGTGTTTTCCTAGAGGCTTTGGGGAGGTCCTAAAGCTACTATTGGGGGCATGGATATGATAAGAGGCGTTATCAGTGTAGTTGCTCAGGGAAGCAGCTGCAGAACTTGATAATGATCAGGTCTCTGGGAATTAAGGTTAGTTACTTTTTGCCTGAAAGCTCAGACTTAAACACCTGAGTGAGTAAAGACAATTGAACAGACATGAGGATTGTCTGTGGTTTCATGGACTAAGTGGAAGTCACTTGCAGGGGCCCAGTCAAATTCCAGTAGCTTTGTAGAATTATTTCCTGAGTCTGAGGTGTTGCAACCAAGATTTGAACCTCGCCTGCTAACATATCTTACAATACACAGGGGGCGCTCAATGAGTTGCCCCTTGATGTATCTAATGTTATGAATGAACCTGATGGCAATATCAAATGGCGTGCACTTCATCCTAATTAGGAGCTTTGCCAATTTGACCTGCTGACCCCCGCACAAGTGATTCCTTGGCTCCAAACCCTATATGGAACTCCCCACTATGCCACCCCCTTGTGGCCTTGTGGCTTCCCCATTCAGTATATTAATCACAACATCCTACAATAAACAATACCTTATTCTTATTATTCTGTCCTTTCCTATTGGACTGTTGTCTTCCCCAATTCCAAGTACTGGACCCTCATTGGTTCAGTTGCAACAGTGGTAGCAGAAGTAGATTACAACCTATTTTAAAAACAAAATTCCCCCCAAGAAAGGACAGAGTACAGGCCGCATGGCTACTCCACAACAAGAGGCGTTCATTCCAATCCCCAAGGGGGACATTCCCAAAGGTTATGTCATCTATCAAGATCAGCTAGTTCTTACCGGTGTATACAATTGGCTCCGCCTTGGGCAGCGTGACGCTAGCGTCACCCCACCACAGTCAGATCTGTTGCAAGGTATGCTCAACCTCCAACTAGAGTCCTTCACTGGCGGTGTCAAAGGAGCTGACATTGTCAGTTGGCTATAGTCCACTGAAACGCGCCTTTGTATCTGTCAGGTTCCTGAGTCCATGTGGGTTGCCACTGCATCTGGTTGCCTTAAGAGGCCCGCCACCGTGTGGTTCACCAACTAGGCCAGCCAGGAGTTTGACGTCACCTGGGCAACATTTTGAGATGCTGCCAAGTCCTAATATAGCAAAACCTTCTCTCCCATTATCTTGGGGGCTCCCCTCTTAGCCATCAAGAAGACTGGTTCCATCCCTGAGTATCTCGTTGCTTGGCAACAAGCCCTTGCTGCCGCCCCTGAAGCAGTGACCGGTGGGAATGCCATGTTGCTCACTCTCATTGTCAATGGGTCAAAGCCCCATATTTGTAAGTGGGTTCCTGTTGGCTGCTGCACCTTTATTGACAACTGCTATAAAGCCATCATAGAGGCCAATAACCAGGCTTCAATGGGCTTCTGCCATACCAACAATGCTCCACCCCAACCACGTCCTGCACCTAACAATGGCCAAGGTCAAGTGGGCTATTGCCAACCGCTCTAGCAAGAAAGTGCAGCTAAATGCCCCTGCAAGGGGGGAGCTCCAACTAGCACTAATTGAGGACCAGGGAAAAGCCTGGAGGTTGTAACAACAAGAAACCTTACTACCCCAACTGACCCGCCCTCTCAGCCCTTGCTTGCAAAGAACTCCCGCAACTACAACCTTCACGAGGTCAAAACCTTAGACGTCTTTCAGGTCCATAGCAATGACCCTGCGTTGCAAGCTGCCCATTCCGCAAATAAAGTAACACACTTGTCCTATCTCTTCTTTTTTTGTGGGAACACCCACAAGCTACTGGTAGATACCGGGGCCAATCACACTATGGTGGACCAGGCGTTTGCTGACTCTCAACAATTAGACCAAGTGCCCAGCAGATTCAAAGCCGTACGTGTAGCTGATTCCCGCAGAATTGCCATCACCCACAAGACAGTACCCTTCTCCGTAAGAATGGGGAACGTCCAGGTTAAGCTCTCTGGGCCAATTATGGCAGGCCTCAGCCACAACATAATTGCTGGCCTCAACTGGCTCCGGCATAACCGCCCTTACATTGACTGAGATACCTCTGTCATCACCCTCAATAGAAATGGGGTGGGTTTTCAGAGTTACCCCATGTAAATGAACAAGCTATTACATGACACTCTGTTTTTCAGAATGAAAGAAACAGGCTCATACAATTTCAAGGGGGGAGACTAGACTTTAACCAATGTTCAGTCAAAGTTATCTGTGCAGAATCATCTGCAGTCCCTCCCTTGTCAACATCACCACCACCAGCTCTAGCTGCACTCCTCGAGGAGTACAAGGACGTATTCAGTGAAACACTCAAACAACTACCTCCATCCCAGGAGATCCAGCACGCTGTACAACTTCAAGGATTGTTACCTAAAGCACAACCATTATACCGTCTCACGCCAAAGGAAGATGAAACCCTCCGCCAGCACCTTGTGGATGCGCTTGATAAGGGATTCATTTGCCCCTTGCTCTCTCCATACAGGGCGGCAGTCTTCTTTGTAGCTAAGAAGGATGGGTCTCTTTGCCTGGTCACAGACTACTGCACCCTAAATGAGGTGACAGTTAAAAATAAATACCCCTTGCCGCTGATTGACAACCTGTTTGATACACTCACAGGCGCAAAGGTCTTTAGCAATATTGATCTCACTGCGGGGTACAACCAGGTTTGCATTGCACCATGGAATGAGGCAAAAACTGCCTTCTGCACACGCTACAAGTCGTTTGAGTGTCGTGAACTTTAGAATGACTAACGCTCCCTCCACCTTTGCCATGTTGATGAACAAAGCTTTGAGGAACTGATTGGAAAGTGTGTGGTTTTGTACCTTGACAACATTATTGTCTTCAGTCAAGATCAAACCACACACCTCTAACACCTCTGTGCTGTCCTCAACACTCTTCAGGAAAACCAGCTAAAAGCTAAACCCTCCAAATGTGAGTTTCTCAAGTTGGAGTTACTATTCCTTGGGCACATCATCTCTGCCCAAGGGATAAAGCCTGATCCTGCCAAAATCAAGGCAATCACTAGCATGCCGCCCCCCCACTGATGTGGGCCAAGTGTGAACCTTCTTGGGCATGGTTGCTATGTACGCAAGTTCATCCTCAATTGTGGAGAACTAATTGCACCTCTCACTGAGCTCCTCAATACCAAAAAGAACTTCCATTGGACCCCTGCCAGAGATCAAGCCTTCAAGACATTGAAGCAAAGGCTCACAACGGCACCAGTACTGCAGTTTCCCAACCGAAATTGACAATATGAACTTGAGACTGACGCCTCTGACAGGGCCATAGGGGGCGTGCTAAGGGTAGAAGCTGACAATGGCATCTTTCTCCCTGTAGCATATGAGTCCAGGAAGCTCACTGACTTGGAACAACATTATCCCATCCATGATAAAGAGCTGGCAGCCATTGTGCACTGCGTTGAGAAGTGGCGCTGTTACTTGGAAGGTGCAACCTTCCCACCCCACGTTCTGATGGACCATAAGTCACTCCAGTACTTCAACATGCAGTCCCATTTGGCATGCCGCCAAGCAAGATGGGTTAAACGTCTATCCCCCTATCAATTAAGCATTGAATATAATCCTGGAAAGGAACTTGTCACAGCCAACTCTCTTTCACAACTCTATGTAGCGTCCATCACTGGGGACAACGGTCTGGACCCAGACTGGCCCATGCTCTACTTGCGCCCTGAGACAACCCGCTACAAGGGCCTTAACTTGGTCACCATCTCCAAGCTGAAGGACAACAAAAGTCAGTTCATCATTGATGCTGGGAACGTCTGCCGCCGGGCAGAAACAGGTAAGAAGACGCCTTATATTCCCACCACACAACAAGGAGACACCATCTTGCACTACCACCAAACCTTGGGTCACATCAGAGGGCGTAACCTCTTTGAGATCATGAAACGTAAGGTTTGGTGGCTGCGCATGCGTCAAGACATCTTGGACCTCCTTGAGATGTGCGTGCTGTGTGAAAAAAATACGTCCAAACCTGCACCTCTCAAGTCTGTCCTACCCATCAAGGCTATGGAACCCTTTGAACAGTGGGCCCTCAACATTGTGGGACTGCTTCCCAAAGACAGACTGGGTAAGAAGTGTATTATCACTGCTATCAACTATTTCACACACTGGCCAGTGGCCTGGGCCACAACCAACCACACTGCCATCATTGTTACCTGCTTTATTGGCAAGGAAATTGTGGCTCACTTTGGGCAACCCAAGCGTCTTATCACGGATGGTGGGCCTAAACTTGTTGGACACGTTGTGAAGGCATACTGTGTCAAGAACGCGCTCCAACATATAGTCATGACCCCCTACCACCTGCAAGCCAACAGATGCGTGGAACAGTTAAATGGCTCCCTGGTTCAATTAATTTCCAAGCTCTTACAAGAGCACCTTACACTGCGTGGACTGAACATCTTCCCACTGCCCTACTGATCCTGCAAGCAAGAATCAACAGGGGCACTGGGTTCAGCCCTAACACCCTGGCCTTTGGAACACCTGACAGTCTGACAGGGTTGAACAGGGAAAACTACAGTCCAAGGTTCCCGACAAGCCCCCTTAGTGCCAACTCCCTCCCTAGACCAATGGTGGGCCAAAGCCCGAGAAATCAAACACAAGCGGATTTCAGGAGGGACAAGACACCTCAAAGCTAGATATGCCATAGGTGACCCCGTCTACACCCTCAATCCCAATTCTGCCAAATTAGAACCCAACCATCTAGGGCCCTTCAAGGTAGCTGCTGTCTATGACAACCACACCTACCAACTTGAGGATGCCCAGGGAAACACCAAGAAACTTCACCATGATTGCTTGCGCCCCTGCCGTGCCATACCCACACAAAGATTGTTTGTGCAGACCTTCCCAGACCTTCCGCAGACTCCAGTCCTGGTGTCTGACAACAAGCAGGGAGCAAGGGGGTGTTGCAACCAAGATTCAAACCTTGCCTGCTAACATATCTTACGATACACAGGGGGCACTTAATGAGTTGCCCCTTGACGTATCTAACGTTATGAATGAACCTGATGGCAATGTTGAATGGCGGGCACTTCATCTAATTAGGAGTGTTGCCAATTTGACCTGCTGATTCCCGCACAAGTTATTCCTTGGCTTCAAACCCTACATGGAACTCCCCACTATGCCACCCCCTTGTGGCCTTGTGAATTCCCCATTCAGTATATTAATCACAATATCCTACAATAAACAATACCTTATTCTTATTATTCTGTCCTTTCCTATTGGATTGTTGTCTTCCCCAATTCCAAGTACTGGACCCTCATTGGTTCAGTTGCAACAGAGGTATTGATAACAGGGACTGAAAATGGAACCAAGTCAGTTCATAGTAAAATATCACAGTGAAGGCTAGTAAGAAGGACTGGATTAACACAGTGGAGAATAGTTGAAGGACTAGAAGATTATGGTGCAGGACTAGAAGGGAACTGTAAGTTGGTTAAGAAGGACCAGCAGAAGTAGATGAAGGATCAAGAATTTTGGATATAGATTGCTGGAATTAGGATTGATAACAAGAAAGAAGATAAAAGAATTAATTAATCTGCCAAAAGACATGATAAAAAGATTAAGATTAATATCATATAAAGAAATAAGTAGCAATCAGAAAATAATTTACAGAAAATAGACTGTAAATTTATTAAGAGTTGATTGAGTAATAGGGAGCCAAAGAGACCAGAAACAGGACAGAGAAACTGTTAGAACAAAGGCTTGAATTTTGCCAAATGGTTAAGAAAGCCAAGAAGCAAGCAGCAAGCAAGTTCAAATGGCCAAAATGTTGAGAAAAACGCGGAGAAACTCAGAGAAACATTGAAGAAATTAGGGTTCAAAAATCCCCTAAGTAAAACATAGTTGGAAGCGCTTGAGTTTGGTCAGAGAAACGTATTAGGAATTATGGCAAAATTTATCAACTGTCAGGAATATTCCTGACATAAACCAGATTTCTACTGAGGAAAATGTTGGAAACAAGTAAAGAAATGCCCAAGAGGAGGGGCAAAATTTGGTAGGGAATTTCCCCACTATCAGGGGAAAAGAAAAATCAAAATTTGGAAAAAACAGATTTTTATGGAAACTGGAATAATTTAACATCTGGGCAGGCGCCTGCCCCCTCTGCCAGCCCCCCGGCACCCAGCCAGCCTCTTGCAAGCTTCCCGCCCGCCAGCCTCCCGCTCGCTTGCCCACCCCTCCCCCAGCAGACCCGCCACTTGCCCCCCAGGCCACCTGCCCGCTCCCCGGGCCCCAGCCAACTGCCAGTTGCCCACCTGGGTCCCAGGGCCCACTCCCCAGCCAACCAAAACCCACCATGACACCCAGACAATCAGAAAAGTCCCTTGAAACAAGGGAAAATTTTAGGAATAATTCTTGGGCCTAAGAAGAAGGGCAAATTCATGTTTCAAAATCTAGACCAAATTCTAAAAATATAGAGGAAAAGCCAAAAATAACCCCCAAAGATAAAAATAACTTGACCTCCAGCCAATGAAACCAGGTGGATAGCAACAATCAGCTAGGCCTAGACTCCAACCAAACTGGCATCCCCAAACCAAAAATAGAAGTGTTTAAAGCCAAGAGTTGTCATCACCACCTGACCACCCATCCAAAGGAAATTATTGGCCCCAAGCAGAACTGTCTAAAACCCCAACAGATTGCCCAGGACCAAGGGTTTGGCCATCCCTTCAAACACCAATTCCCAAGTCCCATGACCAAACTTTTGGGGACACCAGTCCCCTGTTTTTACTCCCATTTGCAAAAATTTGCAAGTGGGGGCCCACTATAAATAAAGGATCTCCTCTCAGTAATAGCTTGTGCTATTATTGAGACTAATACACTCAATAAAGTAAAATTTTCAACTTCAACTACAGTTAAAACTTATTGATAAAGCCCCTGCCAACCCTCCAACCCAGTGAAGATGAATCACCTCATCTTCACAGCTGTGCTCACAGCTTGCCTTGGGATTGGAGGCTACCAACAGAGTTCAGAGTTCTTTGGCCCCTCCACAGAAGGACTAGGTTATGACCCATACCACAACCCTGGCCAACTTAACTCTTCAAACACTGGACCCTGGCTGCCTCTGGCATCTCCCCATTTGACACTCTCCATAGCCATGTATATGTCTGCTTACTACATCTTCACCTACTTTACCAGGAGCTTTGGATGCTTCACCATACACGCCAAGGTATTCCGTTGGCTGATGACAGTGTATCCCATAATCACCGCCTTGACGGGTTTCCAGTTCACCAATTTTCTACCATACATACCCCAAGTGGTGCCCACTATTTCAGGGTATTACATCAACACACAGAAAAAGTGTTTACCCAGGGCAAGATGTTAGGTTCAAACCAGGGTCAAGAGCAATTCATTTGGGTAAACTTTTTGCAAAACAGTTTAATATGGGCGTCTGATTGACTGCAGGTCAAAGTTTGTTTGATCACTGTTTTAAGGGCTTTAACTGAATGGTTTAAGCCTAAAAAATGACTGAATTAAGCAAAAAAAGCTGGTTTTTAATTAGCTAAGTAAGTTAAAAGGTTTAATATATCATAAAGCAAAAGAAACTGGATAGTTTAGCCTGGAAAAACCAGAGATCTGAGAGGAACAAGGACTGAAACAAGGAGCTATAAAAGGGTGTTCAGTCTGAGGCTTTTCAGGAGTTGAAAAAAAAGTTGATTCCCAAGGCCACTAGAGCTATACAGAGAGCTTGATACAAAAGATAAAGGTGCAGGAGCCTAAGATAAAGGAGATGAAGCCTAAGATAAGGAGCAGGAGTCCAAGATTAAGGTGCATGAGTCCAAGATCAAGTACAAGGAGTCCAAGAGATTGTTGGAGGACTCCAAGTATTGGCAAATATCAATTGTTTCCCAAACCCTCTGGCCACATACCAAAAGGTGTCTAAGTAGATCTTCCTTCTGAAAGAAAATAAAAGCCCATTTTGACCCCTGCCCAAACTTTCAAGTAGTACAGATAGACCCTATGAGTGAGTTGCCCAATATCTTCTACCCTAGCCAAGGGGAAGAGGACACCTACTGCCAAAGATGTTGAAGGTTTGCCACTAGTAAAACTTCCCAGTAGGAGTGGGAAAGGTTAACTAGACACCTTAAGATGACAGATAGGGGGAAGAATTATTACAAATGAGTTTACCAGGTTGTTGAAGAATTGGTAAAGGCCTACAGACAGACTAGCACTGTCACAGTAATTTCCATAATGACAGGGATTGTTTGGCCAAGTAGGAAAGCTTGGAAAGCCATAAAACCTTTAACAAAACTGAACTGATTTAACAATCTTGAATCAAACAGTTGATTAAAAATGGGTACAGCTGCTCCAGTTTGTTGATCAAATCTGATCCCCCCTGTAAGTTGATGTTGATAAATTGACACAATTTAAGGGTCACCAGATATGAACTTATTTATCAGTATGGTCATCAGAAGTTGATCACTCAATGGCTCTTTGCAACCTGGACTAGATACTCACTTGACAATGTGGAAGTAATAGGAGCCCAGGATCCAGGTGGTATTGCTTAGTCAATTTTTGATATATATTGAATAATTTTCACTATTTTAACTCTTAAGAGTTGAGTCCTCCCAAAAATTCACTCAATAAAATCAATTATCCCTTGGTCTAATCTTTATTTTAAATGCATCCTGTAGTTGGCCTTTTGCGCTACATCCCCTACAATTTAATCCTTAGCCGGATTATTACAGGAAGATGGGGACCTGCTGTTGGCATTTTTTTGTTGTTGCTGCCAAATGTTAATTCAATACCTGTCAATATTGGAGCTTTTCTTCCTACCCTCAAAGCTGAAACTCTTGTGCTATCTTAATGTCCTGAATTTCATGCTGAAGACACTCTGATTCTCTTGCAGGCCATTTATCTAGGGCTTTTTTGGCTGGGGTTAATTATTTTACTTAACCCTAGTATCTCATTTGGAAATTTCAAAAAACGTATCTGAAGCTGTGTTTGTGGTTAATCATTAACTCTATGTGGATTTGATGGTTGATACCCCACCACATGAAACAGCTTCTTATTATCCTGCAATTTTGGTCACAAGCACCAGCTGAAGTACAAGTGCATGATGGGGATGCCTTCCTGGTTATAGTAAAATATTGGAAGAGTTTGTAGTAATGCAGGCCAAGTATAAGAAGCTTCAAGAAAGCCACCTATTGCTACTAGGGAATGACAACTCTTTCCAGTTGGTCCCTGACTACAACCCAGGGCACAAAATGGGGACAGATGAACAGGAACCTCACAAGGTAGTTACTTCTTATTAAAAGGTAGCTACTTGATTGATAAGGGTTGAATCCTGAGGATTAGATTAAGAAGGTACCTCTGGGGGCTGACTGAAAGTAGTAGTTCAAAGTTCATGGATATCTTCCTATATATATTTTTCTCTGTTAGGAAGGTCTTCTGCAGGAAAAAATGAGGGATCTTCATGTTAAGCTTTAGAAAATTTGTCAATGTGGGATTGCAATTTCTGGATGATATCACTGGCAAAGATATTTACCAATCTATGGCTTTCTGGACTTTGAGGTTTCTAGTGTCAAATTTTCTGCCAAGAGTTTTAACTGATCAAGGGTATACCCACATAATTAATTTAATTATTTCAATAGTTGCTCAAAATTGGTTTTTTAAAGAGATATGAAAAATCCAGTTCACCTGCAAAGGCTGCTGCAGCTGGTGAAACCCTTGTAGGTGTTACTGTCAGGATTGATGCTGTAACTGTGCTGTTTTAGCAGAGTTACAAGGGGAAAATATTTAGAAACTAGATAATATTCTTTATTGAGAGATAGTGATTATATAGTCATTGTGAATCAAGGATAACAGGAACATGATTGTTGATCACACAGTTGGATGAAAGAGGGGGGTGGCTTGATCCTGATAATGAGTCAAGCACCAAACTGAGGTATCCACCCTAAATGATCATCATCTTTTCATGTTGTTGGATTTGGCAATTTGAGTTGGCTTCCTAGTCTGGCTTCAAGTGGCCGGGTAATTGGATTGCGGGTCACAAAGCTGCTTGGTTGGAACCTTGCTGGCAGGTTGAGCCTGCTGTTTTGACATTGTCAATTCTTTTACTCTTGAAACCTGGGCCCAAGGTTGAGATTCAAACCCTGATCCTGGATTCCCACAGGCTGAATGCCCTCATTTTCCTGAGGTCAAGCCCCCGCAAGCTGAAGCCAATAGTGATGGTCAAAATGGTAAAGCAAGCCAAACCAAAGGAATCATCATTCCAAATGGAGGAGTAATCAAGACGCCTAATGGAGGCAATAAAACTTCAACCATTAGCTTCACAAGCTTGAAGTCTACATTGGTGGCCAATCAAGATCCATCCCCAGAAGGAGGCACGGGCCTGCAGCCTGACCCCATGATCACAACCCTAGAGCAATATAATCAAGTAAATAATTTGAGATCTCTGACCAATGAAAGAACTCCCAGCCCAGGTGCCATTTTTCTGCCTTTGAACCAGAGCACCCAGAACCCCTGGGCCCGCCTTACCCTATGCCCTGATGAACCCCCCTTAGAAAATATTAAGTTTGAAAGTGGGATGCTATATAGATCAAAGGACCCCACACTCCAAACTTATTGCCATTTTTTATAAAGGCTATGTTATTTTGGCTTACACAGCTACTGCCTTATTTTGCCCTTGCCATCTATCAAATCAGTACAAGATCTCCCAGCCCTCCTGTCCCTCTACCTGTAGATTTCTGTCCTCCATGTGCTCCCTTTGGCCCTGTTCACTTCACAGAATACCCTTTGAAACCTGAATATAAGGATTACACCCCAGAAAAAATACTTGAACTAGATCCTTTGACCCGCACACAATCTTTGGTTAGATACAACCGTCAAGGCCTGTGGATATTCTCAACACCCAAATTGTTTAAAGGAAATTTCAACTACCTACCTGCCTAAAGGCTCTGTATGAAAACGCCTATGACCCCCAAGCCTATGCCAGCTTCCTCACCCAACCTCCAAATCAACTACACTAACAAGCTGTTAAGGATTGTGTACATCACCCTCACAGGGGTGATTGACACTATAATCCTGACTGCCAGCCTGTGGTCCTGGTTAGGGAAGACTTTCTTCTGCCTTTTTAAGTTAGCTCTTCTCTTGAGGTGGGCTTTACCTGTGAAAAACCTGGCCCAAATAATCCCTGAAACCAGCAGGTTGGCCGCCCAAGACTGGATCCCTGACATTATGGCAATATACTTTAAGCCTGGTCCCCTGAGCCCCAAGATTTTTTTATTTCTTGGGGCATCTTTTATGCTTTTTTATTGATAATCACTTATTACACCTATAAGATGACCACAAACCTGACCTCTTCATGTGGAAGATTGCAAACCTGAATATCCCCAAGAAACCTGTCACTGCTGCCACTGACACACCCAAGACTCCCTCTTCTCAAGTGCAAAATGTGATTGTCAACCAATCCCTCACAAAGGTGGAAATGCCCCAGATGGGAAGCTTACACTTGAGGAAGCTTTACATGCTATGCCAGTCCTCTGCCTGTACTTTCAAGCTAATGCCCCATCCTACTCCAGTGACACCAAGTGTAAATCCACTGCCCCCTTTGGCCTTGGATAGAAATGTGTTCCCCCGTTGTACAAAGAAATCTGCTCATAGTCCAGCTAAACCACTCAAATTGTTAAAAGATTTAGCTCACACTGTAGACAAAAGATATGTATTGTTGTACCCTGCAAATTCTACAGCCCCCACTGTTCCTTCCTTAAAGAAACCCTGGTAAATTTAGACTTCTTGATGGCCTGGTGTCAACCATTATTAAAAACTATCAGATCCAGCCAATTGGGCCCTGCCATATTGACATCCAAAAGCTCAAGTGAATTTCAAGTACTTGAAAACCCCTCCAGCCAATCAGGGAGCACCGCGGAAATTAAGATGAAACCCTCCAGCCTCCCCAACTCTGACCTAAAAATTTCTCCGTCCACCCAATCAGACTTGAGTCCTGAAGTCATGTCATTTCCCCCTGCAGCACACTCCCCTTTTTACACAGCAAGGGGACTTTCAGTCCCCTGCTTGTCTATTCCCAATATCAATAAACTTTTGAACTTGCTGCACTTTTAAAAATTTCATATAGATCTTGAGACTCTGTTTTGAGCCCCTATAATCTAGAGATTAAATGTGTTAGTTTTTTTGTTGAAACTTACCTTGCAATCACCCATTTTAAACCCGACATCATTCCTGGGCCCTTCAGAAGAAGCTCAGATGTATAGTTGTTGCTCTTCTTGCTTTTGCTTTCAAAAGTTGACTTTGAACCTTAAAATTTTAATTGAATTTAAATATAAAACTTACTTTATTTTTGAATTTTCTTTAAATCCCTTAATTTTGAACCCGCCTTTGATTATATTTCATTTTAAAGCCACCCAAGACCACCACCAAGTCTTCCCTGTGCTCTCCTGGTCCCATTTTTCTTGCTATTGCTTGTGGGTCCCCTTTGTTGCACCTAAACTATTTCTTCTTACCCTGGAAACCTTGCCCACCTATTTGAAATTTTGTGGAAAATGCAGCCATGATACTCCCAGCTCTCAAATTTGTTATGTTTTCCTTGGCCCCATTTTTGTTACTTCTGTGGTCAACTTTTCCAGAGTTATGGTCCAAGATCTCCTCTTCTGCTTGTCTTGTGGGTGATGACCCATCCCACCTCCTGGATCTCCCTAGTGGTCACCTGTTCTCTGGAGAGGCTGTGGTAAAGAGTTTAACCTGTGACAACCTGGATCTGGAGCCCACTGGTTTCATCCAGTCCGCTCCTGTGGCCAAGGAGAGGTCAGTGTCACCCATGTTCAGCCCTGAGAAACGCAACTTGGTACCCCCAGGCTCCTGCGGCGCCCCCTCCTGCTCTCACTTGTACACCTTGGCTACTCACCGGTTTGGTGTTGATGGGATTAAATGCCTACTTTCCTCAGCTATCCCCTGCATTGTCCCTGTGGTCCCCCCTTCAAGTGGCTGTCCCAGTTCTCCACTGGGTGGTATCCTGGTGGTATATTGCACCAGGATGGGAGCCAAACTTAGTTAGTTTAGCCCCCCTCTCTTACACCAAGAAGGTACTCAGGGCTGCTTCCATGCTCTTGGGAGATGCCCTAGACTGGTTTGGCAAGGCCACAGAAGAAGATGTGGAATTCTTCTTGGACTATGCCAAGTTTGAAGCAGAATTAATGGCCACTAGAGAAGACTGTGACATCAGATATTACGCACTGAACTTTTTTAGAAATCCAACTAGGTTCTCAAACCAAACAAGTGTATATTGACAAGCTCCTAAAATTGAAAACCTGCACCCAACTTGAGGACAAGCTAGCAGCCATCATATTCCAGAAGGGAATGAACCCAGCCTTAAAGGACCTGCTAAAACACCCCCCCACTCTTGGCTTAGAAGAACTGGTCCCTCTGTGCAAGAGCCTCAGTATGAACCAAGAGAACACCAGTACAGCCCAGCACCACCAAATCTAGACCCCTACACCCAACAGAGCAGGGATGACCCCTGAGAAACTTTGAGACACTATAGAGAAGGACTCTGTTTCTACTGCCACAAAGCAGGGCACTTGAAAAGAGCCTGCCCTAAGAAAAATGCCCCCCTCATTTCTTTGGCACAAATAAATGCTTCATTCTCAGTGTTACAAGTTTATCCTAGTATCAGTCAATGTCAAATGAGCACTCTTAATGTCGGGATGCGCCCTGACACATCTTGTGTTACAAAAATGCCTTGGAAAAATTCTGCTATTCTCCACAATCCCAATGCTAGTTTGATGACTCTCCTAGCTGCTCTTGACAATGAGTTATGGCTTTTTAAAGTTTAGCCGCCAGCTAAACTTCCTAACCAGTGCAAAGTGACAAAAATATGCTACCAAGGCACAAGAATTGATGCAAATCTTAATTTGAGCATAACTCAGCAACCACTGGACGGATTTGGACGTCCAAACATGCATTTTGAAGCCAAACACCAGGAGAGTCAATATGTGCTATTTTTAGACAAAACACGGATGCAAAGCTCAAAGTGCGGGATTTTGCAAAGAAACATGAGTCATGCTGTTCAGAAGATGCCCCAAAAACCCAGCCTGATGCCACCAGCAGAGTCCCTAAGACTGTCTAGAAGATTTAAGAAGATTCTAAAGAATCTAATGAAATGGTATATAAAGGTTTTGCTCACAATGATCTCCTTGTGATCATTCTAAGTTAGCCTTGAAATAAAGTTTTAATTTAGTTTGATTTAAATATTAAGTTCAGTCAGATGGAAACCAGTCAAGATCCTCTGGGCCCTGACACTTAATACTTAAGGCTTTCATTGACACAGGAGCTGAAAAATGCTTCATTAATGCCAGCCTAGCTCAAGAATAAGGCCTGTCTGCATCTGAGAACTGCCTACAGATCACCATGGGAAATAGCACAAAAATTAAAGTCTAAAAATGCAAACATAAGCTGCCTCTAGTTATAGGGAACAATACATACCTGTTGTCTCTCATCCTGCTGAAAGGCCTACCACACCCTCTCATCCTGAGAGATACCTGGTCCAACAAACATAGCCTCATCCTCAACTACCAGAACAAAACATCACCTTGGGAGACAAAGGAAACCTCAACACAGTACCCTTTTGCACCAACCCAGAGGTATTCACACAAGGACTTATGACCATACAAGTAGAACCCAGTGTGGGGTCCTGCATGCCCCCTTGGCCAAGTGGAACCATGTTTTTTATGAGAGCACAGCTAGCCAACTCCCTGAGCACTCCATCTACAACCACACAAATGACCTGCTGCCCAATGTTCAACTGTAAAGACCCAACAATTGGGGGAGTATTTTAGCAAAATAAGGTACCAAGTTGGCAACTTGGAATCCTGTGAGTGCTGTCACAATGAGATAGACCATCATCATCCATCAAAAGACCCTGGTGTGTATGTTATAACGTCCAAAATTACTGGTAAAATACGTGAGTATGTAGTATATACAGGTGTATATAGCTATGGACTGGGTGGAGTGGGGCAATACCAACATGGGCCAGGAGTACTTCTTGGAGGAGTTTAGCTGTGCTGGCTCCTTGTAGATGTACTTGCCAGGTGGTTTATTGAATAACCCATGCTGGTGATTGTATTGGTGGCCCCCAATCCCTAGGCAGGCTGTGAGAACAGCTGAGAAGATTAGATGATTCATCTTCTGATCCTGGGGAAGGGAAGACAAAGCTTAGTGTCTTGTTTTTAACTTCTGGTAGGTAAAGTTTAGATTGATTTATGTGATACTATTGAGGGGTAATTTCACTCAATGATAGCACAAACTATCATCAAGTGATTTGGCTTTATTATATACTATCATCCTTGTGGGGCATGAATAGAGTAAAACACTGGACAGGGAACCCCAAACACTTGGTGTTGTCTGGAATTCCCTTTTAGGAGGGGAATTGGAAGTGGTGTGCAGGCAATGAATTATTACTTCTGGGCTTGCATTGGTTTGATGTATCATTGGATGCTTTCATGCATCCAATTTTGACTTCTGCAGTTAATACAGGAATGAGTGGGTTGAGCAGCTTGTCAGCCCCTCCCAAATTTGATAGATTCTAAATTTGGGCAGCAGTTCCCCCTCCATTTGGGTTTAAGGAAATTGCCTTTTTAGGTTTCCCCATTTGGCAATTTCCTCATCCAGCAGGCTGGCCAGGGGACTGGCTGGCGGGAGTGGGTGGGCAGGCAGGGGCTGGCAGGCAGGTGGCAGGCGCCTGGCGGTTGGGCGTGCGGCCTGTGGGCGGGGTATAAAACCCATCTAAATTAAAATTTCCATTTTTGATTTTTGATTTCTTGGCTCAGCTTTTTGCGGCAGTTTCCCCAATAAGGGGGAACTGCTGCAATTTTTTATTCTTTTTATCAAGCCTGATTGCAGACAAAATATTGTCCTGAACCAAGGTGTTGTCAGGAATATTCCTGACATCAACCCAGCCACAGCCCCATCTACAGCTGCAATCACAGGAAACAGGTTTCCCTCAAGACATATCTTGAAGAAATGACTGCTAAGGGTTTTATCAGGGTATCAAAAGCACCCTGCTCATTACCAGTGCTATTTGTGGGGGGAAAGGATGGAAGCATGCAGCCATGCGTGAATTACCAACAGTTGAATGACCTCACTGTAAAAAACCAATACCCCATTCCAAATGCTGATGACTTATGTGATGTACTTACTGGTGCCCAAGTCTACTAAAAAATTGACCTCCACACCGTGTTCAACCAAATATATATCAAGGAAGGGGATGAGTATAAGACAGCTTTCAAGACAAGGTATGGCCTCTACAAATACTTAGTGATGCTGTTCAGATTATGCAACACCCCAAGCACATTCCAAAGCATGATCAACACTGTCCTAGACAAATACCTCAACTAATTTTGTGTTGCATATTTAGACAACATTCTCATCTACAGCAGGTCACACAAAGAGCACCTCATCCACCTGGACCTTATACTGGGAAAACTCTCTCAGGCAAACTTACACTCCAAGCTTCAAAAAATGCAAGTTCTTTCAGTCTGAGGTCAAATTCCTGGTATATGTGGTGAAGACTAGCGGGTTTGTCATGGCCCAGGACAAAGTAGAAGCAGTAACAGCCTAGTTAGTACCCACATGCAGGAATGATGTAAGAAGTTTTTTGGGCCTGGCAAATTATTGCAGGGATTTAATCCAAAATTTTCTCAGATTACCCTGCCCCTGACCTTTCTTTGCTCTGACAAGCTTCTGTTTGTCTGGACTCAGGAATTAACTACCGGCTTTGAAGCCTTGAAGCTTGCCTTTACCTTCACCCCTGTCCTGGCTAAGCCTGATCCATCCAAACCTTTTGTACTAGAAACCAACGTGTCTGACTTTGCGGTGGGCAGGGTTCTTCTTCAGGAGAAAGGGGATGGTATGCTACATCCTTTAGCATACTACTCCAAGAAGATGCTGCCAGCCAAAGGAAACTACCTGATTTATGATAAGGAGATGCTTTCAATCATGAAGACCCTGAAACATTGGCAATGATACCTATATGGCGCTGAATTCTTAGTGAAAGTTCCAACAGACCACAAGAACTTGGTTTACTTCTTCAACCCCAGACAGCTTGAATCAGAGATAGGCCAGATGAGCTTTATAATTAGCCAAATACTCCTTGACTATAGACTACAAGCCTAAAAAAGTGAATGTGATACCTGACACCCTAAGTAGAAGAACCAACCTGGTGCCCACCCACATCAAAACTTATGACCACAACACCCAAGTCCTCTTGGACCTAGTGAGCCTAGGCATCCATCTGTGATTAATGAAAATTAGAGCCAGCAAACCAGAGGTACTAAAGACCCAAACACTTGAAAAATTCACGAAAATTATGGTCTCCAACCTCTCCAAATCCCTGGATAGCGCCCACTACCAAAAGGCTACTCATTGAAAGGAATGACGCTAATTCTCCACAACAGGATCTTTGTACCAGAAGGAGACATCAGAACCAACATCTTGAGAGACTATCACAATTCTGAAATGGCTGGATACCCAGGGAGACTCAAGACCCTCAGGAGCATCAGAAGAAAATTTTCCTGGCCAAAAATGATCCAAGAAGTAAGTGCATACCTCAAGAGATGTGAGACCTGTGGAGGTACCAAAACTTGCAGAAACAAGCCTGAAAAGCTTCTAAGACCCTTGTATATACCTCATAGACCCCGTATATATGTTTCTGTGGACTACATTGTGGAACTGCCCACATTCATCTCCTTTAATGTGATTCTGGTCATGGTAGACTACTTCACCAAGATGGCTTACTTTGTACCAACCACTACCCATTGCACAGCAGCAGAGACAGCTCAGCACTTCAATGACTGCATCCTCACTCATCACGTAACACCTGAAGAAATCATCACAGACAGAGGACCCCAATTCACCTCAAACTACTGGATACAGGTGATGAAAGACTTGGGAATCAATTGCTGCATATCAACCTCTTACCACCCGCAGACGGATGGCCAAACTGAAAGAGTGAACCAAATTCATGAGCAATATCTTCAATTTTATGCCAACACTGATCAGGATAAATGGGCCAAAATGTCCCCCATGGTCCAGTTTTCCTACAACAGTAAAGACCACGCCTTCACAGGCATGTCCCCATTCAAAGCCAACTATGGGTTTGACCCCACCTGGGATCCCAAGATTGGCAAAAAGGAATCAAACACCACTGGGTGCTCAGGGATTGAACAGATTTACAACACACAAAATTCATGCCAACCAATCTGAACTGTGCAGCTCAAATGTACAAAGCCTTTGCCAACTGAAAAAAAACCCATGACTAACCCTTGCAAGTTAGAGATGAAGTATACTTGGATTCCCTGAACTTACCCCTACATATGCCCTGTAGGAAGTTAGCTCACAGAAGAAGTAGCCTCCACAAGACCACTAAACTAGTTAGAGAGGTTGCCTTCAAATAGGACCTACCCCCTCCTGGAAGATTTAAAATGTGTTCCACTGCTCCCTGTTGTTCAAAAACATGGGAATTTGCTCCCCCACCAAAAACTTAAAACAGTCCCCCACCCATCCAAACAGGCCACTCTGAGGAATATGAAGTTAAATACATACACAGCAACAGAACCCACTATCAAAAACCTCAGTACTAAGTCAAATGGAAAGGATACCCATGAGAGAAAAGTACCTGGGAGCCGCTGAGTAACCTAGCTAACGCCCAAGAAGCCATCAACTTTACCTGGACAAGAAGAACTAGAAGGAGGAATTTTCAGGAGAAGAAGGGAATGGTGTCAGGATTACCAATCATTTTACTCTTGAAACCCAGGCCCAAGGTTGGGATTCAAACCCTGACCCTAAATCCCTGTGGGCCGCCAGCCCTATGGACCAAGGGGCCGCTTGCCCTCATTTTCCTGAGGTCAAGCCCCTGCAAGCTGAAGCCAAGAATGATGGTCAAAATGGTAAAGCAAGCCAAACCAAAGGAATCATCATTCCAAACAGAGGAGTAATCAAGGCGCCTAATGGAGGTAACAAAATTTCAACCATTAGCTTCATGAGCTTAAAGTCTACATTGGTAGCCAATCAAGATCCATCCCCAGAAGGAGGCACGGGTCTGCAGCCTGACCCCATGATCACAACCCTAGAGCAAGATAATCAAGTAGCCAATTTGAGATCTCTGACCAATGAAAGAACTCCTGGCCCAGGTGCTATTTTGCTTCCTTTGAACCAGAGCACCCAGAACCCCTGGGCCCGCCTTACCCTATGCCCTGATGAACCCCCCTTAGAAAATATTAAGTTTGAAAGTGGGATGCTATATAGATCAAAGGACCCCACACTCCAAACTTATTGCCATTTTTATAAAGATTATGTTATTTTGGCTTACACAGCTACTGCCTTATTTTGCCTTTGCCATCTATCAAATTATTACAAGATCTTCTGGTCCTACTTCCTCTTTGCCTGCAGATCTCTGTCCTCCAGGTGCTCCCTTTGGGACTGTCTATTTCACAGAGTACCCTCTGAAACCTGAATATAAGGATTAAACCCCAGAAAAGATCCTTGAACTAGACCTGTGACAGTCCACATGTTTGGTGGCTTGCAGGCAGGGCTAATGTTGGCCAAGTAAAAGGTTGGTTGTTGATTGCAGGTAGAGGCCTAGTAGGGAATAATGGCTACTAGGGAAGGTAAAGCCTGGCTAGTAGGTAAAAAAGACTACTAGAGGTAAATTTTGCCCCCACCTGGAAGGAGATATTGGCTGCTGTGGGCTAGAGGTCCTCACCCAGCAAGGAACTTTGGCTGCTAGGGGTGAGGAATGAGATAGCTCAGCAGAGAACTTTAGCTGCTTGGGGTGGGGAGTGGTCCAGTCTGATGAGTAGTGTGTGCTACTCAGGCTGAAAGATGTTTAGATCCTGGCAGGTAACGCAGGCTGCCAGGGTAGAAGTTTGTGCCAGCGTGGTAGGGTACACCTACCAGGGCTGTGAGTTTTGGACCTGGCGGATAGCGTGGGATGCCAGGAAGGGGAAGAGCTCTGATGGCTCTATGTACCCTGATACGCTTACAGGAGGTCTGTGAGCAAGCATCCTACCTAACAGACTGATAGGGTGTCCTTGTCTATGTCCCTATGGGAGCTTTGGGGAAATCCCAAATTAAGCATTAGAGGGCATAGATTTTCTCAGAGGTGTCATCAAGGCGGTTGCTTAGGGAAGCAGCTGAAGAACTTGGTGTGATCAGGCCTCTGGGAAGAAAACTGATTACTTTGCAACTGAAAGCCCAGACTTAATCACCTGGGTGAGTAAAAACAATGGCATAGACTTAATTAATCTATGGTTGGATGGCCTAAGTTGATTGCCACTTGCAAGGGTCCAGTCAAACGCCAGTTCAATGTAGACTCACGCCTGGGTCTACAGGTTCTGATAATGGGGACTGAGATAAAGAACCAAGGTGGTTCATAGGATGGGATCAGCAGAGAAGACTAGTAGGAAAGACTGTATGATCACGTTGAAAACTAGTTTAGGGACTGTTGGTTCATATTGAAGTTTGGAACCAAAAAGGGTTCATTGCGCAGGTAAAACCAAGGTGGTTTCTAGTGAGGATAAGTTGTTTGAGGACTAAACAGAGCTATTTGTGGATAAAGATGGACTGATTGCTGGTTAAGCTAAAGAGCTCAAAGAGATGGTTAATGAACCAGAAGATGACAGTGAAGGACACTATATGGAGCTAGAAAATGTCTTATAAGGACTAGACAGACTGGATATAGAGGCTGGAATACTGATTTTGGTGTCTTAGGAGAGGAAAAATTAATATAAGAAGCAGTTAAATAATAATTAAATTCTGCCTGATTATGATTGAAAAAGGATTTAATATCATATAATGAAAAAGAAAGAAGAGGAAAAATAATATATAGTTTGTTAGAACTATAAATTTATTTAAAAAAAAGAATTTAGCAGAAAGAAGCCAGAAAGAGGCCAGAAATGGAATGGAGAAACTATGAGGGCAAAAGAGCAAATTTTGCCAAGAACAACTAAGAGAGTTGAAAGGCAAGCAACAGGCAATTCAAAAGCGCAAAACGTTGAATAAAATGCAGCAAAACTTGGAGAAACGTTGAAGAATCAAGGGTTTGAAAATACTTATGTGAAACATAGGCAAAAGCGCTCAAAATTTGCTGGAGAAATGTGACATGAATCACAGTGAAACTGTTTGAAACATGAAGCAGTTGTTTACCCAGAGCAAGACAGCTTCAGGTTTGAACCATAGTCAAGAGCAAGTCATTCAGGTAAACTGTTTGGCAAATAGTTGAATCAAGGAATATGATTGGCTGCAAGCCAAAGTTTATTTAATCAATGTTTTGAGGGCTTTAACTTAAAATTTAAAGCCTAAAAAATGAGGAGCAGAAGCAGAAAATCTAGGGCTTTTATTGGCTAAAGTAAGTTATTAAGTTTAATATTTTGTAGAGAGAGAAAAACTAGATAGTTTAAGCTTTGGAAAAGAAGAGTTCTGAGAGGGATTTTGGACTGAAACAAGGAGCTATAAAAGAGGAAACTATCTGAGGCTTAACAGGGAATGGATAAAGTGGATTAAAAAAGCCACTAAGACTACAGAAGGAGCTTAAGACCAAGCTGAAGTTGCAGAAGCCTAAGATACAGCAGCTAAGGCTAAGGATAAGAATCCTGAGCTGAAACAGACCGCAGGAGCCCAAGATCAAAGTACAAGAGCCCAAGACCAATTACAAGATGTCCAAGAGTTTTTTGAAGGACTCCAAGTATTGGCAAACCTATATTGTTTCCCCCTGGGTCATATACCAGAAGGTTTCTAAGGGAATATTCCTTCTGAGAGTGAATAAAAGCCTATTTTGACCACTATGCATATTTCTGAGATACATTTCTCTTACTAGAGAATGACATCCCCTTCCAGACTGTCCCTGGCTATGACCCAGGACACACTTTGGGGACTGGTGGACAGGAACCCCACAAGACCCTTTGGCCCACATACAATCTGCAGTTAGATCCAACCGTTAAGGCCTCTGGATATTCTCAACACCCAAGTTGTTTAGAGGCAAATTCAACTACCTGCCTGCCTACAAGCTCCTTATGAAACCGCCTGTGACCCCCAAGCCTATGCCTGCTTTCTCATCCAACCTCCCAATTGACTAGACTGGCAAGCTTTTTGGGATTGTATAAATAACTCTCACAGGGGTGATTGACACTATAATGCTGGCCGTTGGCCTGTGGTCCTGGGTGAGGAAGTCCTTCTCCTACCTTTTTAAGTTGGCTTTTCTCTTTCTGGGGGGCTTTAACTGCAAAAAACCCAGCCCAAATGATCCCCAAAACTGACAGTCTGGCCACCTAAGACTGGATCCCTGACAGTTACTTGAATAGCTCATTAAAAGATAAGCTAATGTGAGCAATCAAATTGGTAAGTCAAGTCTAAGATCCAACAGTATATTGTTGGTTATCAGATATCAGGAAGAACAGGGAGTGAAACTAATGCTGGTAGGCAGTGAATTGTTCACAGTGATTAATCACAGCAGAGAAGAGGGACAAATCCTCATGAATGTGGAGGTCTAGAACTAACTGATGTTAAACAAGGAAAAGCTTAAAAAACAAATATTACATCCTGTAAGATGCTCAGGTGTCACAAGAGACAAACTCCTATTGACCATGCTTACAGGGAAGCCTCAACTATAGGATTCAAACCCTGACACCCTGCGGGCTGGCGGCCTGCAGATTTTTGGGCAGGAACCAGAACAGGATTTAACTTTGGAAAATCCTCTAAGGCTTGATGAGTCAAAAACACCTACATCAATGCTCCCCACAGCAAAGGCTCCTGTTAACCCAACCAATCAACGGACAGGCCTAGCCACAGACCCCAAAATAACTTGGGCCACCACAGAAGGGGAAACAAAGAAACTTCCTATAGAACGCAGACTGCCCAGAGATGAAAAATCCCACAACCAGACAAGGAAAGTTGAGCATTCTCAGTTCAAGACAGCCAATGGAATAACTTCTGCAATTGATGCCACCAAAGACTGGGAAGACCTGGTGAACGGAAAAACCCGGGCCAAGGAAATTTGTGAAAGTTTTACCATGACAGATGGCATACTTATACCCTGGACCACCAGGAAGATGCCCATTGCCATTCTTGCAATAAAGTGACATGAACCTTTGGTTCAACCAGGTTATTCCATATTTGATATAAGTTCTATTTCATTTACAGTCTACCTCCTGTGGTTCTTCACCTTGCGCCCATCAACCCCAAGAAACTGCGGACCAGCTGACTGACTTTTTATTTTCCATCAGGAGCTCCCTACGGCCCAGTACATTTCACTGAGTACCCTCCCAACCCTGTGTATTCAGAGTTCACCCTAGAGAAAATCCTAATCTATGACCCTGAGGCCAGAACTAGAGAGACCAAGACTATTTACAGGGAAGGCCACAAAATCACTATACCTCACCTGCTATTCTGCAACAAGTACAACCACCTGCCTGCGTATTTGGTCCCCATGACACCACCCCACACTCTGCGGCCCAACTGTCTGCAAGAATCTGTTGCTGCCCATGAATCCACTTCCACCTATGTGTTTGGAGTGATGTGTATAACTCTTACTGGTCTACTTGATTCTATGGTGCCTGCAAGCAGACCTTGTACAATCCTGGCAAAATTGTTATCTTACATTGTAAAGTTAGCCCCAATCCTGTGGTGGGCCCTCCCTTCCAGGCCTGCGGGCTGTCCGCCCGCAAGTTCCCAGGAACCCACCACTGGCTGGATCCCTGACATCAGGGGACAATAGGAAACACTGTGGAGTTGTTGTGCCCTGCCCCAAAGGGCAGGCTGTTTAATTGTTGATATTAAGTGAAAGGTTTAACGGTTTTTATTTTTATCTAAGAAATATATTCAAAATTGCTAATAATTTCTATTGTTAACTTCAATAACTTTGGATTTTGCCTGCTTTCACTTGGTTTTTGCTTTCCTGGATCTTTTTTTGCATCCTATTTAAATCTCTTCAAATTCTATCTTAAAATTATTGGAGTAGAGTATTTTTTAATCATCTTGATGTAAACTCATCTGCTCAATTTACTCTGCAGTTGAAGATCTTTGGGCTTAAACTACCAAGCCTTCTTTTCTCCTCTCTTTCCTCAAACTTCCTCTATGTTCATTAGGCTGCTCCTGCTTCTTGGCTCTTGTTACTGATGATCTTTGTTGACAGCAAGCTTCAAACTTTCTATAAATAAAATGTCTTTTAAGAGTAGGATTAAGCCAAAATTCTAAGTGATTTCTTCCCTTCAACTACCTTTAAATTTTATTCTTTCCATTTTAAAAATTTTAAACTTTAACATTTAGATTTAACCAGGATTAGTTTGAATTAAAAGACCTTTTTTAGTTTAAACATAAAAGTTGTTAGACAACAAGTTCTAGGCTTGATGTATCCCATTTTTTTGTTTAAAGAATCTTTTAATAGCTAAAAGTATCAATTTGCAGATGGGGAATATCCAAATATTGATATCACCATGGTAACAAATAGATCTTTATTAAACACTTTGTTTATCTCCTTTTTTTTATTCTTAAACTCTATCATACCTTTTGTAACCCAGTACAAGTTTTTAGCAGTATTCTATAAAATTATATTACAGACCGTCCCTACCTTTCTTTATCTCTTGAATCTTGATAAAAAATGCTTTACAAACCTTAGTTTACAACCATGTGACATTATGAGCAATACCTTATAGGAGTATGCAACACTACCATTATCTCATATAGCTCAGCAGTGTCAAACTTAATTTACAGGCCAATATAGCCCCTTCACAATCCAGCTTGAGAGCAGCAGTAGCTATTTGATCTAAGCCAGGGATACCTATCAGGTAGGCAAAAAGGCAAATAATGTTGGATAAATTAATAATGGTAGGCATAATAGGAAAATCAGTGATATCTTCCTTGATAAGAGGGCTAGATACTTCAGGTGAGAGCAACTCACAAGCAGTAGAAGAACCAGCAAATATTGTGATGAAGGGGATAATCAAGGGGCTTGTAGCCCCTGTATTAAGCACCTTTTTTGTCATTTACTAATTTAGGTACAGCCAAGAGACACAATTTTGCTACCAAGATTACTCCCCTCACTAATGTATCTCATGATACACAGGGGGCGCTTGATGAGTCACCCCATGATGTGAAAAACAGTATGGTTTAATCTGAGTGCAATATTGAATTATGGGCACTATCTCCTAATTAGGAGTGCTGCCAATTTGACACACTGATCCTTTGCTCAAGTTATTCTCAACCCAAACTTTATGTTGAACCTTCCACTGTGCCACCCTCTTGTGAACTTATGGCTTCTCAATATAGTATATAGTCATGCTATTCTCTAAATAAAGTTCACTTATTCCTATTATTGTCCTTTTGATTTGCACTGTTGTCTTACCCAATCTAAATGCTGAACTATATTTGGTTCAGTTGTAACACAACAATAAATCCTAACCATAGGATTGGGGTTGTATTAAGCCAGGAGTTTACTCTTCAGGGATGAATAAGGGATTTACCTTAAGGCCATGGGAAATATAATTAAAAGAAAACTCTTCTAGATGCAGCTAGAAAGAGGATGGCAAAGCAAAATAAAAATCACACATAGAAAATGGGAAAATAACTTTATTTTGGGGGGCCATAAAAACTTTTTTTATGTGGTGGGAATTTTGATCAATCAATGATGCCAATTATGACAGAGCTTGCAGATTAGAGTTTCTGCAACCAAACCCATAAATTAGCAGTATAAAAATCAATGATGCTAATTATGACAGAGCTTGCAGATATGAATTACAGCTTCCAAACAACATAAATTGGTAGTATAAATCATATATGTATTGGATCAGCAGTAGTCTGCTGACCTGAACCATAAATCAGCCAATGGTAAGCGCCGCTGCGGCACTTAATGATACATTATTTGCTGCCACGCTACTTTGGAAAAGATACAGGCACCGCGGCGCTGCCTGGCAATTGGATTAGGTGTCAAACTACTTTTACGTCAAGCGCTGCTGCACCAACTGAAAATTATTGCAGGCGCCACAGCGCCAAATTACTTTTACATCAAGCGCCAAGGTGCTGGGTTTGATTACCCATAATCTTCAATTCCCATATTAATCACATTAATAAGCATTAAGCTTGGAGTATTTCAGGAAAGTAGGAAGTGATCCTGAAGTAACTGAATTATTCCATGCTAGCAAGGACCACCTGTGCTGGGTGAAGATGAAAATATTCTATTGGTTGACATGCAATAAGCGCCAAATCTAGATTAATAATTACTCAAATAAGGGGCATGTTAGAATGTTCTAGAAGACATTGCTAGCAGCCCAAAGATTACCCTTGCAGAAGGTATAAGAAGAATTAATAATTTAAAATAAAATCATCTTTGAACCATCTTTGATCTATCATTATTTTGGTTGACTTTTATCCTAATCTTGAAGTGCTTCTGTGTGATCAGAAGCCAATTATGGACAATAATCATGTTTTCATTTGATCCTAGCTCCTCTTATACAATACTACTCATATCCTCACATATGACTGTATTCAAGAAAAATCCTATGCCCTATAATCTCAAATAATTGTGGCGCTGTAATGCAAAAAGTGCAACAATATGGGAAATAATTACCACAAAAAAGTAAAAGAACAGATAAAACACCAGCCACTCTCATAAGCAGGTCAAGAATCAACTATGTCACGAGGAAAAAAGGTAAATGGGTACATTTCTTTCTTTAGGTCAATTGTCACAAATGAAATTTCAATACTTGTATTGAAGCCCCAGAAATCAAACCCTGGTCCTCAGGAGGTGCCTTGCCTCAGCCAGGATGGACAGGGACCTGTCAACCTGCTGGGTCACAGAATCAAGTTGGTGAATTACTCTGCAACCTGTTGCTTGATAAGGGAGATTCCTTGAATGGTCATCAGATTGCCCCCAGCTGAATGCCATTGAGGACCCAGACATACATAGATGTTATGGCTTGCCTAAAGGAGTTCAAGACAAGGCCTAATACTGATCCTGCCAATGAGCATTAACTGCTGCCAGTCTCCAGCCCAGAATTGGCAACACAATTGGCTGGCTCAGGTAATGTATGAACAGAAGCAGCGGGAAAAAGCATTGCCACTTCTGTTCACCAGAGTTGGCCCAACCAGAATCTAACTCCCTCAAAACCCTGCACCAAGGTCCACACCTTGCCATCAAATTTCCTCCAGACCTGAAGTCTGCAAAAATCAAAAGAATCAAAGCCATATGTTATAAAAAAACCCAGCAGTATATGGATTGCAATATTGTCATTTTTGATAAAAAGATTTATGAACCTTTGGTTCCAGCAAATTATACCCTATTTAGTTTTAGTGGTCTTTCATCTCAACCCTATTCAAGTAAGCCACAAGGCGCCTGCGTGTTCCAGAGACCAACCAGCTGACCCACTGCTGGTACTATAATGTCTCCCTAGAGCACCCTTTGGACCAGTGCATTTCACCAAATACCAACCAAACCCCACCTACTCCAAGTTCAACTTGGAGAACATACTAATTGCCAACCCCTTGGCAAGAACTATAGAGACCAAAACTATAGGTTGCTAAGGAAAGTGGTACATGAGGCCACCAAGATTGTTTTGAGACAAATACAATTATCTGCCTACCTACCTGGTTCTTATGACCCCGCCTTTGACCTCTATATACAACCGCCCCATGGAATCCGCAGCTGCCAAAATCATGTCCACCCAACTGTTTGGAGTACTCTAAATTACTCTGACAGGCTTGGTGAACTCCATGGTGTCAGGGCCTAAGGGCTCCTAACTCTGATCCATTTAAACTATAGTCTAAGACAAGTCTTTATTTATTATTCAAACCAAAAATGCTCACAATTGTAAGGTCTTGCCCATACTGGTGCAAGGTTATAAGCTAAGTGTGTAGAGCATTAGGATTTAGATTCAGAAGGTATAAAAAGGTAGGAATTGTCTATAATATGATTTTACATAATCCTGCTAAGAACTTATACTGGGTTACAAAAGATGTGATATAGTTTAAGAAACCTAAACAAAGAAGATAAAACAAGGTATTTAATAGCAAAAAATTAGTAACTAAGGTTATGTTAATATTGGGATACTCTACATCATAAAACTGGTACATATAACTATTAAAAGATTCCTTAAGGGAAAATAATGGATGCAACAAGCCTAAGGCTTGCTTGTTTACAACTTCCATTTATTCAAGAAGAGAAAAGACAAAACTCAAAATGAATTAATAAAAATGTATAAATTTCTAAAAATTAAGATCTCAAGTTAAAAATTGATAAAGGTTTGAAGGGTAGAAATCACTTGGAATTTAGGCTTAAAGCCTACTCTTCATAAGCTCTTTATTTATAGAAAAGTATTTTTCAGTTGAAAAAATGATAGTTGTGGATAAGCAGCCAAGGACAGGAGAACTGGAGAAGTTGGGTATAGACCTGGAGTAGAAGGGGATAACAGAAACCCAGTTTGAAGGAGATCTACAACGTGAAGCTGAGGGAGCAGCAACAGCGTAACCAGGAGTTGCAAAAAGTTGAGCAAAAATTAAATTCTCTAACTTTAAAGTAGAAAATTATAAGCCAACATAATAGCTGAAAGGAAAGGGGAAGACAACAGCAATTTGAACTCAAATTGACGCTAAGATTAAGGTAACAGACTTAAAGTAGTAAATTATTAACAATCTAATTTTAAAATTTCAAATATTTTAAATAAAATAAAGAAAGATTAAAGAGATCAAAAATTAAATAAATATTAAAAAGCCTTCCCTTTGGGGCAGGGCATGACATTACCCCCTCCAGATCCAAGCTCAGGATGTGCTTGGATATAAGAGTTGATGGCATCAGGACAGTTGACAAGGTTGGATAAGGGCTCCCCAGAACTCTCTTTGACAGAATACCCTTTCCAAAGAACCAGATATTGTAGTTTACTGTAGTGATATCTATGGTTGATAATGGATTCAACTTCATATTCAGGAGTTCCTTCAACCATGTGAAGAGGAGGTGTTTCATTGTTCTGATGAGAAGGGGGAGGAATAGTCTGGAGCTTTAGAAGGGAAGCATGAAAGACTTTATGAATGCAATATCCTGGAGGAATTCAAATATTATATGCTACCTTTTCAACCCTTTATGTTATGAGAAAAGGCCCTATGAATTGGGGACCAAGCTTATGAGAGGGCCATCTGATAGGAAGATTCTTTGTATTTAGATATACAAGGCTGTTGACTTGGATTCTCTTTCCTTCCTGACGGTGACAATTGGCCTGGACTTTGTAAACCTCAATAGCCTTAGAGAGATTCTTTTTAAGGAATTCTGGATGAGTTGTAGCTGAATCAGAAACTCTTCTGCTGATGGAGAACGTATGGACAAATTGGCAGAAGGAATAAAGACAGGAGTATATCCCAAATTTTCCATAAAAGGGGACATCTTAATAGATGAGTGAGGAGTGACCTTATAGGAATATTGAGCCAAGGGGATATGAGGAGCCCAGCCATTCTTTTGTTAATTGGAGAAGCAGCAAAGAAAACATTCTAGTGTCTGGTGTGTACGTTTGGTTTTCCCATCAGACTGGGGATGATAGGACTAGCTAAGGGAGCGGTGAACACCTAGTTGGGCCATAAACTCCTTCCAGAACAGGGAAAGGAATTGTGGTCCACGGTCAGAGACAATATCTCTTGGAGTGCCGTGGTGGATAAAGACGTGTTTAAAAAAGAGGTAAGCAGTCTGCTTTGCAGTAATGTTGGAATTACAAGGAGAAAAAAATAGCCCGCTTTGAGAATCTGTCTACAATTACCAGTATGGCGTCAAAACCTTCAAACTGAGGAAGCTAGACAATGTAATCTAAGGAGACAGACTTCCAAGGACCCTCAGGGACTGGAAGAGGGCATAGAAGACCCACAGGTTTCTGGGTGGAGTGTTTGCTTCTCTGGTAAACCAGACAACTACTGACATATGAGTTGACAAAGGTGGACATCTTTGGCCACCAGAAGTGATCCCAGAGTTTAGAAAGAGTTTTCTTATATCCAGAGTGGCCTGCAGCAAGGGATAATGGAATATGATGGTTAGTAGCTGTTGAAGGTCTGGGGAGGGAACTACCAAAAGTTTGTTGAAGTATAACACCCCATCTAGCAGAGAAAAGGAAGGGTTTGTGAATGTCTTATTGTTTGTAAGAGCATCAATAATCTGAGACAAGACCTTGTTGGAAAGCTGGGATTCTTGAATTTGCTTCAGTATATTGGGAGTTGTGGTGCTGATAAAATTGAGTTCAAGGAAACTCTCAGGCGGGAGGACCATCTTGGTGTTAAGGAGTTTGTAGTCTTTGTCAACATTGGATAATAAATGGTGACAAATAAGTGCGTCAGGTAGGGTATTAAGTATACCCTTCTTGTATACAAGCTTGAAGCAAAAATTTGACAGCTCCAGTACCCATCTAGCATGTCTCTGGAATATGTGGCGCAACTCGGTAAAGTTAAGAAAGTTCTTATGATCCATGTAAATGAGGAAAGGCTTGTTGAGTCCCTTGAGGTAGCAACGCCAATGTTTGAGTGTTTTAATGATGGTGAGAAGTTCCTTGTTGTGTACAGGGTAGTTGTGTTCAGCTGGAAGGTGTTTTTGAGAGAAGTATGCAACAGGGTGTTGCATCCTGTCCCCCTAAGATAAAGAAGAACACCGCCAACAGCATAGTTGCTGGCATCAGTCTCAACCAAGAAGTGTTTGGAAGGATCAGGCATCAGGAGAACGGGAGTGGAGACAAAGACAGCTTTAGTAGCATCAAAAGCAAGCTGGGCCTCATGTTTCCAGACAAAAGGAATGGAAAGAGAAGTAAGGGTAGTGGGAGGCAAAACTAGAGAAGAAAAATTTTCTATAAACTTACGGCAATAGTTTGCCAATCCAAGGAAACCACATAGTTGTGAGTGAGTCTTGGGAAGAGGCCAGTTCTGGATAGCATCCACCTTGCTAGGAGAGACAGCAAACCCGTTTTGAGTGATGGTGTAGCCAAGGAAATTGACCTCAGTGCAGAAGAATGAGCACTTTGAAGATTTTGCAAATAGGTTGTATTCTTGAAGTCTCTGGAGGACCTGGCTGACATGGGCAACATGGTCAGGAATGGAGGAGGAGTATATGAGAATGTTGTCAAGATAAACAACAACAAACTTGTTAAGGAAGGCAAGAAGTGCCTCATTAATTAAGGCCTGAAAGGTTGACAGAGCGTCACATAATCCAAAAAGCATTATGTTGTACTCATATAGCCCAAACAGGGTATGGAACGTGGTCTTCCATTCATGGCCAGGAGAGATTCTGATCTGGTTGAAAGCGCTTTGGAGATCAATCTTGGTGTACACAGAGCTACCAGCAAGGCAATCTGTCAGAGCCTCATCAGAACGAATAGGACATCTATCCTTGATTGTGATCTCATTGAAGGCTCAATAGTCTACACAAGGACGCTTGGAGCCATCGGATTTACTGATAAAGAAGATGGGGAAGAACATGGGGAAGTCAATTGAGAGATGAACCCTTTGGAGAGTTCCTCATTGATGTAGCTTTTTAGTAGAGTGTTATCTGAATCAGAGAGAGGGATAAGCCTTCCCCAGGGAGGAGTGGTGCCTGGTTTAAGGTTTATCTGAATATTGTAGGGCCTATGAGGAGGTAGCAGATTACATTCCTCCTCACTAAAACAATCCTTGAAGTCAGAGTAACAATAAGGTAATCCATTCTTGTCCTTGTAGGAAAGAGTATCCAAGATTTTACTAGAGATGGTAGTCAGGTTCATCTTGGAGGGAATTGGACAAAGAGCACCAGGTACAATTGATAACAATTTGACAACACCATTGCATGTAAATGATATCTTGTTGTTTGGGTGATCAAAGTTAAGCAAAGACTCTCTCAACCACGGGAATCCAAGGATGAACAGGAAGGATAAGTTAGGGGAAGAGTTACACGTGACGCAGAATGGAGAGCCCTCCAAGTCAATAGTGACAGGTTGGAGGATAGGTGTGGTGCCAGTGAGAGTGCTATTTACCACCTTAATGTCAAGGGATCTGGAAGCAGGGAGTCCAATTAGAGTAGTAAGTTTCTCTTAAATGAAGTTGGCATCAGTGCCAGTATCAAGAAGAGCAAGGACCTTGATCTTTCCCAAAGGTCCATGAATATTTACTAAGACAGTAGATGACTTGGAAGTGTTGCTAAGAGAAAACAAGGTGAGTGTGAAGGTCTTGTTGACAAGGGGGAAACACTTGGAGAGAGGGAAGGCTGGTATAAGATGGTCCTTTGATCCACAGTAGGAGCAAAGGTTATTGTTCCTTCTTCTAATGACTTCCTTGGCAGTAAGGCAAAAACCTCCCCCAGCCTTTGGCTTGGTGCCAGGTGGAGGGGTTGAAGAAAGTGGTATCTTGTCTGATACAAACAAATGAGCTGCAGGGGATAGGTTAGAAGAAGTATGTGTTTTTGAGGAAAGGTACCTTTGGTTCCACTTGACCACCTCTCTGATAAGGGGTTCTAATTCATTGGGGAGGTTGTGGTAGACCAAAAAATTCCTGGAGCAACTTGTTGAGGCATATCTTGTAGAATCTGCAAGCCTCAGTGTCAGAGGCTTGTAGTCTTGACTGAAGAGAGCAAAACTTCTGGTTGTATTTGCCAAGTGGAAGTGATTCTTGTGTGAGACCTGCAAATCAGGAAGCAGAGGGGGCAGATGAATCTTTGTCTTCTCCAGAGAAGGATAGGAAGGAACTGAAAAAGAGATCATAGTTCTGGAGGATACCTGGGTTGCATATTGAGTGAGAGCTAAACCAATCTCTGTAGTGACTGGTGAGCTTTTCCGCAAGATAGAGGACCTTCTGGGAGTTGGTGGAGAACTCAGATCTGTAAGCAGTAAAGTGGGCTTGTGCATAAGCTAAAGTGTTAAAAATACTAGGGGGAGGAGAACTATGAGCTGAGGTATTGAGAACTACTGTTTGGTTGGTGTAGAAAGTAGGAGTATGTCCTTCTTTATTACAAAAAACTTTATCATATAACCAACCAAGTAAAAAACTACTAGAGATAACAATATTACAATAATAATAGAGAGAAACAAGACTAAAAAGATGATGGACAAGATGGAAAAAGTATTGCCTGGGTCAATCCCATGAAAAGCCAAAATAATGTAAGGTCTTGCCCATAATGGTGCAAAAATAAACTAAAGCGTGTAGAGCATTATGATTTAGATTCAGAAGGTATAAAAAGGTTGGAATTGTCTATAAGATGATTTTACATAATCCTGCTAAGAACTTATACTGGGTTACAAAATATGTGATAGAGTTTAAGAACCCTAAACAAAGAAGATAAAACAAGGTATTTAATAGTGAACAATTAGTAACTAAGGGAATGTCAATATTGGGATACTCTTCATCAGCAAACTGGTACATATAACTATTAAAAGATTCCTTAAGGGAAAACAATGGATACAACAAGCCTAAGGCTTGCTGTTTTACAACTTCCATTTATTCAAGACAAGAAAAGACAAAACTCAAAATGAATTAATAAAAATGTATAAATTTTTAAAATTAAGATCTCAAGTTAAAAATTGATAAAGGTTTGAAGGGTAGAAATCACTTAGAATTTTGGCTTAAAGCCTACTCTTCATAAGCTCTTTATTTATAGAAAAGTATTTGTCAGTTAAAAAAATGATAGTTGTGGATAAGTAGCCAAGGACAGGAGCAACTGGAGAAGTTGGGCATAGACCTGGAGTAGAAGGGGAGAACAGAAACCCAGTTTGAAGGAGATCTACAACGTTAAGCTGAGGGAGCGGCAACAATGTAACCAGGAGTTGTGAAAAGGTGAGCAAAAATTAAATTCTCTAACTTTAAAGTAGAAATTTACAAGCCAACATAACAGCTGGAAGAAAAGGGGAAGACAACGGCAATTTGAACTCAAATCAACGCTAAGATTAAGGTAACAGACTTAAAGTAGTAAATTATTAACAATCTAATTTTAAAATTTCAAATATTTTAAATAAAATAAAGAAAGATTAAAGGGACCAAAAATTAAATAAATACTAAAAAGCCTGCCCTTTGGGGCAGGGCATGACAACAATGGGAAAAAGGGAACTAGATTCTTTTTATACCATTTGCATTGGTCTTTGAGATTCTTCCATATTATTCCTGAAGGTTCCTGCCCCTCTATCTGGGGAGCCATGCTAAAAGTTTGAGACATCAGCTGAATAATTCTAATCATATTCCTTTGGCCATATTCAAACTTTGCACTTTGCCTCAGTTGGTCACCTAAAAATACTTTGGCAGGATTTTCCTCATCTGGGGTTTTCATTTGAGCGTAAGAATGTCTAAAACTGATCACTGGAAGCTGAGATATGATTGTATTTGCCCGCTTACTAATTACTGCTTGTCTTGATTTGAAATCCAATCTTGCAACCATTTCGGGACATGTTGACAGGGTTTTTGAACTCAGCTCTTTAAATTGCCATAACTGTTGATCTAGGGTAACTAGGGAGATCATCAAAGTGGCTTTCTGACAGCAATAAGTAGCTTTATTGATCCAAGCTTTTAAACCATGACTTTTTAAAGCTACCATGTCATGGCAGGCCATGACACATGGTGCCAAACTCTGGTCCTTACTTGGGTGGTCCCTATCTTACGTTATCAAGTTAGCACCCATCCTATGATGGGCATTACCCTCTGGCCCAGAGGTTCTCCCACCCAATTCACCCAATGTCTCTACTTATGCTTGGCTTTCTGACATCAATACTCATTTTGAGAGACAAAGGGAAATTGAAGGACTTCACAATCAAAGTATAACTCTTCCAAAGGCAAAATTGAAAGTGCTTGAATATTGTGATTCACAATACTGCCACCTGCACCAAGGCTTACCTACCCATCTGCAGATGTCTTTTTTACTGACAACATCAACAAGTTATTTTGAACAGTGTATATTATTCTCTCTAGGGTAATAGTACTATAATTCTCACTACTGAGCCCTGGTCTTGGGTATTCAATCCATCTCTTATGCTTTCAAGTTAGCCATATACCATGGTGGGCAATGCCTGCCCAACTTACATCCTATCACATCGCAATTATGACAAGTTGCTGCCTGTTGTGTTCTGAGGCGCGGCACAGATACACAACGGGGAATCCTAACCTTAGGATTGGATTTGTACTAAAGCTCAGTTATTTGGCAGGGAAGGTTATTGTATTACCTTGTGGCCCTGAATGAATAATCTTTTCTAGTTATGGCTAGAGAGAGGCGCTGAAGTACTTGGAGACACAAAGACAAAATTGTGAATATAACTTGATTTTTATTGGTGAATAGGAAATGGAATATATACTGTGTAGCTTTATCACAAAACAGTACATGGACGGTAGGATCACTTGCCACAAGCATGAGTGGGGTAAGTGAATTGCACAGAATCAGGAAACTGAACAATTGAATTTCCTAATTTGGAGCCAGACTCATTTTGAGGAGCAAAGGCCAAAGCGAGGGATTTGTCCTTGAAACAACCCATCAAAGGTGAAATCAAAACTTTGTGAATAACGGCATTCATGACACTGCCCATAGTTGATTCCCTGACACTTGCCATGGTGCCATATAATATTATATCTTCATATCAAATAAAGTACCAATCTCTTCTTAATTTCCCCTTTCTCTTGTTTTGTATACTTCTGCCACAACATATACAATTACTCCCTCTTGGGAAAACAATTCCTCAAGAAATCCTTCAATTAATGGATAATTGGTGGCACTCCTATCAGATGTTGATGTTATACTGGGATCAAACATTTCAGATTCTAAATGGAGCATTACCTGGAAAAGCCCCATGAGTACCATGACGTACATGGACAGTATGTGGCTTCTCATGATATTATATAATATTATATCTTCATATCAAATGAAGTATCATTCTCTTCCCAATTTCCTCCTTTATCTTGTTTTATATACTTTCCAGAACTATTTACTTGACGGCATCTTCTAGTTTTATCTCGATATACAAGTCGGTTAATTTTTTACATATACATCTGTGGTTTCGAGTATTATATCGATGGCAATGGTACAGCATATGTCAGATGATATGTGCCCTTTAGCAAGTGGCTTCAGCCTATCAGTGGTAGTGCTATCTTTAATCAATTATAATGACTTTTATACCGTGCCGTTTCTAAAGGATATGGATGTTTTAACGCTGATGCCACATGGATTCATTTTTTTTCAGGATGATTGGAAACCGCTGTTTATTTTGATCTGAATCCCTGTGGCAACCTATGGCGAACCAGTATACTGTGAAGCTAGGGATTCCCTTTGGGCTCGTCCATACAAGTCTTGCCGAAATAACTTATCGAGGAGGTATCCAAATGGGATACTTATTAACCAGTACAGGTAAGCTTGTTTGGGTGGTTCATGGACATGGGTTGGAGTCAAGTGGTCTAATGTAAATTGAAATTATCCGGGATAATCTGTTTGTCAATTCACAATTTGGTCATGTCAATTACATGCCAATGGAAACACGCACGTGGTGTAAATTGTGCCACGGTATCCTAGGTTTATACAGATCTAAATTGATATAAATTTTATTGTATTTGTGTAGCTTCGCTCAGTGTCATACAGAGACAATCTTAAAACCATCTGGCAGTTGGAAACATAATCCTTTTTGTATTCTCGATTTAAAATAAAACCTGCTACATTAGACAAGTGATGTTTAAAATCCCAGCCCTATTTTGAAGTCCATATGGATTGAATGCCACCTGCTGCTCTATCCGGGGTCCTTTGGTTGATTGGCTTGGCCATACTTTATTAGGTTGTTTAGGATTGGTTTGGGTAATTATACAGAATGGCCAGTGGTGGATTATACCATCTTAGGTAAGTATTAGATCATAACAATATGACACCATACCAGTGCATATGAGCTTTGGCGAGTAGATTTTTCGGGACTCGTCTTCCCTGGGACTTGGGGTTGAGGTTTTCGATTAGTCATTGGACAATGGTTTCGTTTGCGGTTTATGTTGGTTTTCTTTTGGAGCCAAGAATGAAGCGTGGTGCAGGTAGAAAGGTCAAATGCAGGAGGTCGGTTTGTTGAGGATGTCAACAGTTTAGTGGGGATTTTGGATGCCATCAGAGCATTTGGGGAAGATGTGGGCTTCGCAGGGAATTGATTTGGTTAGCGACCATGTGTGGTGTCGGCAGCGACTGGACAAGGCAAATAGGTTGTTGCGGCCAAATGATCAGATTCGTAATGAGCCAATGAAGATCTGAGAAACTTAATTGTGCCGAGCCAGTTGCCATATGAAATAAATGGCCATGAGGGAGGCGTTTGGACTCAAGTGCAAAAATGAATTAAATATTTATACTGCGAATCGAGCCTGGACCAAGTTTGGGAACCAGTTGGGCGAGGAATGGTACGAGAACGTGATATCAACATTTTTCTTGTAACCGAATTAACGGAATAGAGAAGGAGCTTAAGGACGTGAGGAGATTACCAAAGACTTGCTATGGATTTGCGGGATAAGTCGTACTCACCCACGTCCGAGGACCTGTTGCTGAGCATTGAGCGTGAGAAGAAGGAATTGCTCAAGCTCAAGCAAGACTTGGACTCATACAAGACTCGCAACCGCAGACTACGCAATCGCCAACAGCGTATTATTGATGGTCACGAATGGGATGATGCTCTTTCTAACCTGAAGAAGGTATCCGAGATCAGTCCCGCGCCTTCAAGTGAGGTTACTGGCAGGCTGCTTTTCAAGTGCTCTCGTGATAACATGAGCGAGATTCCCACTGGGTTAGCTTTACTCAGCACGACCCTAAATGATGATGAGCCTAGTCCTAGACTACAATATATTACCCTTCCAGAGGCCAATAAGAGGCGACCACAGGCAACTGATACGAATTTTCAATACAGAAATTCTATTGCTGTAGACCACAGTCGTGCTGACCAGATCGAAATGAACACTCCTAGAGAACTCGCCTTATCAGAGCCCTGCTCGCCACAACTAGGATCCAATATTGGGAGTATCGATGAAATGCTATATGAAGATTTGAGTGAAGCAGATGATTTCATGTCTCTTAAAAGTAAGCTGGAGGGGATCGAGGAACAGGAAGAGGAAGACAACGAAGAAGACGATCATTACGGAGTTCCTACTAGGCCTATCACTCGCCTAGATTTTACCATCTCTCCAAAGGTTTTTAGTTCAACCTCTACTTTGAACGCAAACATGCTCATGGACTCCAGAGATACTATTGAAGATTATGGTGAAGGCAGCTTCGCCAGTGTGTTGGATAGCTCGTTTGAAAGCCATGATGGGATGTTTAACCAGTCAACTGATTCAACCTCATTCTTCAGCCAAGTTAGCGACAGGCACAACCCGTTCAAGGCAGCTAATAAATATTCGTTCGCCCTTGCTTCAGAACCTGAAAGCGAGCAGGAAGATGAGTCGGAAAACGAAAACAGAAGTGAGGACGAAATCGAAGCTGAAATTGAAGAAGAGGTTGAAGAAACCTACTTTGCTGAAAGCGAAGAAGAGGGTGAAGAAACCTACCTGGCTGAAATTGAAGAAGTCGAAGATTATCTAGCCGAAATTGAAGAAGAGATCAAGGAAGAATCTGAGACTGAAATTGAAGAAGAGGCTGAACAAGAATACCTAGCTGAATTTGAAGAGTTTGAAGAAGAATGCCTGACTGAAATTGAAGAAAAGGTCGAGGAAGAATCTGAAGCTGAAATCGAAGAAGAATTCGAGGCTGGACTTGAAGAAGAAATCGATGATGAACCTGAAGACGTCGAGGATGAGGGTGGTTACGATGAAGGCTTTGATGGTATTTTACCACACATGTTCATGTCAGAGAATTCATACAGAGAGCCAGAACCAGAACCAGAGCCCAAACCAACAAAGTTTAAGTTGACCATTTGTACTTCAGACGCCCAGCCTAGCCCCATCATGGTAATGGAGGAAGATTCCAAACATTCTTCTTTCCGGTTGTCTATGGCGAAGAGTGAATCTACTCCTTGCCTTATCCGCCCTCCCTCCGAAAAAAGCGCCCCCCTAAGCCCAATGAATAATTACCAACCTTCACCTATTCTCCAGCCCACTACCCCTGCTTATACCTCTCCCATGGATGCCATGCTCATCAATGCTTTTTCACAGCCTGCAATTATCCCACCTGTAGAAGCCCCAGCAGTGAAGCTCCAGGAGAGTCTTATAGAGGATGGTGACATGACAGTCACTCCGCGTAGGATCAAAAACCGCATCTCATACCTTGTTCCCAAGGCCGACAAGTCTTCACTTCTAAGTGACATGCTCAACATATTTGACATGACATCTTCAGCGCTTGACTCTGACCCCGCCACCCTTAAAGTTCTGTCCAGGGCGCAGCAGAGGCAACAAAAAGTACAACAGCCTCTGCGTACGTCCATTTCTGATCCCAGCTTGCAGAAGGCAAATGCAGATCCTATACCTCAAAACCCAACCCGGTTGAAACTTGAATTGACACCTACTTTAGACCTCCATCTAGCAGCTACTACCAACACTATCTCTAACCCTAAATCACAACGACGCCCCTTCTATTTTACCGCCACTTCCAGCCTTCGCTCTAAACTATTCTCTTCCACATCCAACTTGTCACTAGTGACTAAATTCGATCGAAACCGTACTGAGCCCCGTGCACCTTTGCTCCAGCGCTTACGTGAATTCGTTAAACCTTCTTCACGTGAGTGGCACTTGTATCAGTTTGATGATACAAAGACCAACACCCTTATCGCTTCAGGCGATGAGATCTCCTCCAGGTTGCTTAACCCTCGCAACGCATACGTTCTAGAATGCGAAAGCGCACTTTTCTTATGGTTCGGCCGTCAGGCTAATGATGCCAAGCAACGCGATGCTTCTAGATTCGCTGGAGTAAGTTGAAGCGTTTATCTCAATCTAACCTTTAGACTCTTATGAAATCATTGCGTTTACGCTTCAAGTTGAGCTCCAGCCATACTATCCGCGTTGAATTCGAAGGCTCCGAAAGCAACAACTTCACTGCCAAGTTCCCTGATTGGGGCGAAGCCGGCGAGCTCGAGGAGAATCTGGCCGAGATCGCTATCCAGCATAACCGTAAGCTTATTCCATTAACCAAAACTAAAATCCAGTACCAGGTCGAGGCCGCCTCGAGGACGTCTATTTACGACAGCCCACTGAGCCACTGAGCGACCTTGATGACTGCCAAAGCCTTTCCCTCAAAGTATGGCTAATGCGAGGAAGCCAGGACCATCTGGAACTGGGAGCATCGGAGCATGGGATATTCTACTCTAGTGAGAGCTACGTGATGTTGTACCACTACCGCGACTCCAACCATATGGACAAGCATGTCGTATTTTACTGGATTGGCCGCAACAGTAAGCGTGCCAAGGAGCCCATCCTTCCGCCATCCAAAGTTGCGCTAGATAACCATAATGAAGCGCTAATGGTACAGGTCCTTCAGGGGCGCGAGTCCAATGTCTTCATGAGCCTTTTCAACGGGCTAGTGATTGTACGCTGGGGAGCGCGCCGCCCATTCCCAACAGATAAGGCACTCTTCCATGTACGGGGTACCAGCCAGTCCAACGTTAAAGCAGAACAGACCACTTGTTCACCGAAGTATCTCTGCTCAGGTCACTCGTTTGTACTCATGTCTAAGGGACGCTTCTACGTATGGCATGGCATAGGCTCTTTCTTATTCGAGAGGTTGATGGCGGTACAGGCGGCCAAGCGTTTAGGCGGACCAGATGCTCGGGTGGTCGAAGTGCGTGAAAAATTAGAACCACGCAAGTTTTGGACGCGCTTCGGTGGCGAGCGTTCCGACTATGCCGACGCTCTACAATGGGCACGCAAGCCCTTCCTGCAGTCACAATACAATGTCCGCATGTTCCAGCTATCACCCGATCCCGTATTGGGCATTGCCGTGGATGAGGTGCGCCCGTTCCATCAAGGCGATCTTGATCTTGGCCGTGCTTTCCTCCTCGACACCTACTTTGACTTGTTCTTGTGGTGCCGTTACGAGGGTAATCGCTCTGGTTCTACTGAGCCTACCAATGCCACTCTCTTGGCGTGTCTCAATCTATGCATGGAATACACAAATCTTATCGAGACACGCGAGTCACGCCCCTTCAAGTTGAAGCCCATCATGGTCCTTCCTGGCCACGAACCGCTCGAGTTTATTGCACAGTTTCCTGGCTGGGATCTTCAGCAAGCCCCCATCACTTCTCGCCCCGGCGGCACCCCTTCACGGTTCAAACCCTCCACCCTCAAGCGTAAGGCTTCGACCCGTGCGTTACCAGTTGAGTACCTCCTCTCCAAATTCCTCCCCCAACCCCAACCCCCCACAACCATCCAAACTCACACCTCACATGCATCTACCTTGAATCTCTCATCTACAAAGCAGAATCCCTCATTTAGCTTTGGTCAGTCATTAAGGGAGACTTCATCTCATTTCGCCACTTCAGTTTCATTTGCCTAATTTAATGACAATAAAATATGCTAACTACATTAACAACCAACCTTTGTTTAGTAATACTAAGCATGAAATATATCTAACCTGATTTGCCATAAAACATCAATGCTGTACATTCAGAACCCAATGGCAAACTACTTTTAATTGAAATCAATCAATACATTTCCTCTAACTAGGTTTGAAAAGGACAATCAAATTGGCACATTTTGTGTTGTACCCGATCTATACCCACCCATAAAATGGTATGATTTTGTGGAGTTGGTCAAGCATCATATTTTAGCCTTCCAACTAAAGTTACAACCCAACTCTCCACTGATTGGGCAGCGGCTCAACATTACTTTATGTGGCTTTGTTTGGCAACATGATCCAAATGCTGTAACAAGAAAGTACCTACCTTTTCGATAGTATCATGCGCTATTGCTGTTAGGTTAGAGAAGCTTGTCCCTTCTGTATATAGATTTCAATTTAACGTGAGAAACAAGACTGTAAAATTGCCCCTGTTTGACATAAGGCGAATTGCCAGATCCAACGTACAGTAGTTTTCAAACCTGTTGAGATAAACAAAAAATCTCAGACTTAAAACAAATACAACTCAGTTTAAAAACGAAATCAAAGTGGATCCAAATATATTGTAATTTAATATAAATTCCTTAATTTTCAATTTCATTTTTAGGCTGAGTTGTATACATTTTTAGATTGAGATTTTATGTTTATCTCAACAGGGTTGAAAACTACTGGATATGTTTTGCAAATCAAATTGCAAGCAACTTACCTGAGATAACAATATATTGTCAAAACAGCAGGGCCAACTCCCCAGTAAAGTTCTGCACAAGAGACCCTGTGCCACTCAAACAGACTTCCCCACCACTCAAACCCAAATGCAGAAGTCAGCTCAAATTACTAAATCCAGAAACAAGAACCAGTGACAATCCCAGCTCGGTGAACAGCTCAATTTGGCGCTTCACTCATTAACTGTCAGGAACCCATCCGCTTGGAAACATACCACCCAAAAGGTGTATGGCCACGGATGGGTTCAACCCTGTGATTAGAGAACCAATTGGAAGGGAGACCATCCCCATATGAAACAATTCTCCAATAAGACAATATCAACCCAAAAGGGGATTAAAACTTCCCAACAGGAAGTAAGCTCCAAGATAACTTAGGAGGAAAACAGAAGCCAAGGGATGAAATAAAGAAGGGCTGGGCGGACTGGTCCCCATGACCTGTGGTTCCTCTGTGATTGGGAGATTTGGTGACAGTGGGGTGGCAGTGTACCAGACGCCTGGTATCACTTGGCGCCAAGACTTATAAAGATACTGAGGAAGAGTGGAGGAGCTAGAATCCGCTCTGGTTCCTAGCAATACACTGGCTGCAAAGGCCTGCGCCAGAAGCAACCAAACCAACCATTTATACCCAAATAATTCACATTGGGAGGACTTGGGTAATCTCATGGCTATTGGAGTAAAATAGAAGCAAGAGCAAGTGAATGTCAAGTTGGTTTAGGAAAAGGCTTTATTAACTGAACAATTCAAAATCCTGACAAGATAGAGCCTTATATACACTGTCAAGACTTAAAAATTGAAGTTCCAAGGGGGAATGGGGAACAATACTGGGGAATTTGAGGGGAACCTTGGAAGAAGTGGAATTTAACCAAAAATATCATAAAAGTTATTTAGAAAGACACAAATGGCCCCTGATGAGCCTGTGAGAGAGGAGGCTAAACCAACGAAGTTTGGCTCCCATCCTGGGGGAAGGATTCACCAGGACACCATCCAGTGCAAGACTGGTACAGCCACTCAAAGTGGTGTCCATAAGGAGGATGCAGCAGATAGTTGGGGGAAGTAGGAGTCCAAGCCCATCAAAATCATCCCACCAAGCAACCAGGGGGCGCGCTTGGGAGCAGACTCCTGGACAGCCTCACCTCTTCCTGGGCCAACACAACTGGGGCCTCAGAGGAGAGGGGTATTGGGAAGTCAAACCAGGGGACGCTGAAGAGGCTAGTTTGGGGGTAGGAAACTCAAGATTGTCACAGGTGAGGCTCCTCACGACGTTCTCACTGGTGACAAGAATATCCTGAGCCCATCCAGGGATGTCCTCAAGAATGTATATGAACTGACTGGGGCTTATGCCTACTTAGTGAAAAGAGTGGGTAATCTGACTCCAAAGGTCTGGAGAAGTTGACCAAATTATTACCAAAGCAGGTGTCAAGGTAAAAACCACAAACTTAACCAGAGGCACTAACATTTTTAAAGCCTGAAAGTGGACCCAACAAAAAGGCAGATAATTCTGGAATTTCATGCTTCAATCTCAAAGCAGAAGACTCAGGGAAAAACAGAAAGTCTCTAAACCTAGGAGAAGGACAGGGAACAGCAACCACAGACCAAAGTGTTCAAAAGAGTAAAGCAAAGCTTTTGAAAGTGTATATAGGTGTGATAACAAAAGTGAAAGCAAAAGAAGCACAAAATTGAACTTAAAATAGGTAAATATATAAGGTTTGCTACTAATTTTAAAAGTTGAGTTGATTTCCTCAAAGCAAAAGAGATAAGCTTTAACGTTGACGTTAACAACATCTATAGGGGCTTTGGAAGGCTGCAGGAAGGCCAGAAAGCAAGGGAACAAGGTAAGGAACAGAAAAACCTTTACTAACACCTTAGAGAATTAAAAAAGACCAAACAAAAGGCCCAAAATAACCACTAGAAAATAAGAGTGAAAGGATCAACCTTTATTTGTAAGAATGAGAAAGCAGGGGACCAAAAGTCCCCTGTCTTGCTTTAAGGATGGGACTCATAATTCAAGGTCACCTGACCCAGGGGTGCAGTTTGATTGGCTGCAAGAGAAATTTTGCCAGGCAGATCCAGTAAGCTGGAGGGTTTTACAATAATTTCTGAATCCAACTCTGATTGGCTGGTGTCAAATGAATAGTGTAGCTCACCATTCAATCCAGTTGGATTGGAATTTAATGATTTAGCAGTAGGGCAACCTGATTATTTAGACTTAATTAATTTTAAGTGCAGTCAAGCCCAAGCCATAAAATAGTCCAAATTAATCAGGGATTCCTCCCAAGTAGGAACAGAATTATGAACGTCAACATTTGCCGCCTGGAAAGGATATGCCAACACAAATATCTCATCTACCATATGGGCTAAATCCTCAAACAAATTAAGGGGCTTGTCTGGCTTCTGAGTAGATTTTTTGGTGCAACGCGGGAAGATTGTCCTATCCAAGACTAAAGGGGGGAGTGACTTTACAGAGCCTCTTGTTGTAACTGTGCTGTTTTAGCAGAGTTACACAGGGAAAATATTTAGAAGATATATAATAATCTTTATTGAGAGATAGCAATTATATAGTTCATGTGAATCAAGGATAACAGGAATAAGATTTGTGATCACACAGCTGGATGGAAGAAGGGGGTGGCTTGATCCTGATAATGAGTCAAGCGCCAAATTGAGGTATCCACCATAAAGGATCATCATCTGTTCATGTTGTTGGATTTGATAATTCAAATTGACTTCCTAGTCTGGCTTCAGGTGACCAGATAATTGGATTGCGGGTGACAAACCCACTTGGTTGAAACCTTGCTGGCGGGTCAAGCCTGCGGTTTTGACACCCCCCCCCCGACTAAATGTCAGCCTCCTCTGGGGCCAGGTTGTCAGGAGCCCGGGCGCTGTATTGAACTAGTTGTTGTTTGGTGGCAGGAAGGGCGGTTTCTTGTTGCTTCTGTCTTGCTTTGAAGGGTCGTAGGCAATCATGGTGTAGGGTCTTGTCTTGCTTTTGTTTTCCAAGCCCTTGAACAAGGCAAGTGTTATTGTCATTTACCTTCAGAATAATTGCTGGCCCTACTTTTTCAGGTTGTAACTTGCTCTTGTCAACATTCATGACCCATACTTTGTCCCCAACTTCATGTGTATTGCAGATGGGGACAAATGTCTTCTGTAGACGTTCATTCTCTTTGGCTGTTTGCTTGCTGTTAGCCTCTACTACTTGAGGATCTGCGCAAGGGGGGACTTGACTTGGAATTTCCAGTTTGGGTCCTGTCAATGCTTGAATGATATTTGGCTGTGTGCTGTATACCAGTTCAAACAGGCTTTTCCCGGTGGATCTGTTCACTTGGGTTTGGCACACAAGTAATGCAGTTGATAGCTGCTTATACCAGTCTTCAGGTCTCCCGGCAGTGAGTTTGACTAAGGCTTGCACAAGGCTGCCATTAAGCTGCTCTACGCGTCCATTGGCCTGTGGGTGGTATGGTGTTGTCACAGTGTGTTTGGCCCCATTCTTGGTGAGATATACATTGGTGTCTTTGGAGGCCAATTCTTTGCCTCCATTGGTTATCAGGAGTTCTGGCTTTCCAAACTTGCTGATTATTTCTTTGCCAATAAATTGTCAAACATCATTGCCGGTGTGTGCCTTCACTGCTTGGGCTACTGGCCATCTTGTAGCAAAGTCAATGTTGTTGATGATGTATTGCTTGTCATTGTGTTTCCCTGGCATGGAGCCAACAATGTCAAGAGCTCATAATTTGAAAGGTAGTTGTGTGCGGATGGGAAGTACTGACTTTGGCGGGGTTTTGTTTTTGGCAAACTTTTTGCATACCTCACATTGGTCTAGAACTTCCTGGACATTGCGGTATAAGGTTGGCCACCAGGCTTTATGCTTTAGGAACTCATATAGATTTTAGCTCTTGGTATGTCTAAGATCTCGGTGGTAGCAAAAGATGGTGTCAACTGCTTATGTGTGGGGATGTAGGGAATGGTTGTACCATCCGTCATCTTTCTGTGAAGGGTTCTGTATACATCAGCAAAGAGGTGTTCATTCTTGATGACCGTTTCTTTGGTGATGTTGGTTGTGCCCGCGGGAATCCTTTGTCTTTTGTACATAGAACTAAGAGAGGCCAGTCTGGGTTGAGCCCATTATCTCCTCTTGAAGCACGGACATACAGCCAGGACAGGGCGTCTGCCATGGCGAGCTTGGCCCCAGGCTTATACTGGATGAGCATGTTAAATATCTCTAATAGTTTCATCCACCACGCTTGGCGGTGTGATAGATTTGCTTGAGTCTTGAAATAGATGAGTGACTTGTGATTGGTTAGTGCTGTGAATTCTTCCTACCATACTAGGTAACAGCGCCATTTGACTAGGCAGTGCACAATAGCCAGCAGTTCCTTGCCGTTGATAGGGTATGGACACTTGCCATCTGTCAGTTTCTGCAATTTGTAGGCTACGGGCAGGAAGTCATTGTCACTATTATTAATTTGTAGTACTCCCCCAATGGATGCATCTGAGGCTTTGGTTTCCATCTGGTATTCCCCGTCTTGTTTGGGGTATTGTAGGATGGGAGCTGTTGTGAGCTTTTCTTTGAGGCGTCTAAAGCAGAGGTCACGTTGGGGGGTCCACACAAACTTAGACTTGGCACCTGTTATGGCAGACAAGGGGGCAGTCAAGACGCCACAGTTGGGTATAAAGTGTTGTACATAGGCCACTATTCCCAAGAAGGTGCAGAGTTCTGACTTATCCTTGGGGGGTGGCATCTTGCAGATGGCCTGTATCTTTTGACTGTTGGGTTTGATGCCGTCTTTTGAGACTATGGGCCCAAGAAGGATAGTTGATCCCGGAAGAACTGGCATTTAGAGGGCTTGGCCAACAGTTTGTGTTGTGCCAAGGTTGCAAAGACTTCCTCCAGGTCTTTGTGGAGTTGTTCCACCAAGGGGCTGTAGACAAGAATATTGTCCAGGTACACTAGGGCATATTTGTCTATGTGGGGCGCAAACACTTTGTTCATGAAAGTTACAAAGGTGGACAGGGCATTGGTCATGCCAAAGTTGAGTACCACGCATTTGTAGGAACCATATTTAGTGCAGAAAGCCATTTTGGGAATGTCTTCCTCCTTGATACAAATCTTATTGTAGCCTTAAGTTAGATCAATATTGGAGAAGACGGAGGCTCCTCCCAAGGCATTGAAGAGGTCGGCAATTGGTGGCTGTGGGTAACAATTCTTAATGGTGACTTTGTCTAAGCGCAATAGTCTGTGATCAGGCGTAAGGTACCGTCCTTTTTAGCCACAAAGAATATGGCAGCCCCAAAGGGAGACTGTGAGGGGCAGATAAGTCCTTTTTCCAGTGCCTCCTTGAGATAGGCGCGTAGGGCATCATCCTTGTTTGGGGTCAGCCTGTAGATGGGGCGTGCCTTGGGTACAGCCCCCTTGAGTTGGATGGAGTGTTGGATATGCTTCTCAGGGGGCAGCCCAGGTAACACTTCCTTGAAGATTTCTGGATGGCAGGCCACAATGTTGCTGTTGTGTTTAGCTCCAGGGGACAACATCCTGGAGGACACAGCAGAAAATCTTTATTACAAAAGATTTGAGGTTTGAAGCTAGCCTTGGGTTAGCCTTCAGGGCAAACTTAAGGGCACATACCTTAATTTCCTGGAAAACAAGATGTAAAAGTCCTTTTGGCAGAAAGGACAGGAAAAGCTTGAAGATTATAAAAGCCAATGCAAATGTGGATAAACTTGTTTTTATTAGGAGTAATGATTCTACTTTAAATAGTTGACAAGAGACGGTGATCACTCAATAGGAAGACAGAGTGGCTGAGGGGGTCACGCTGGGATGAGGTCATACCAGGATCAACCACAGACAGGTACAACAATCCAGAATGGGTGGATATTGAACCAGATCTATTTGCAGAAGGCAAGAAATTTCCAAACTTGAATGCAAAACCAGATAAATCTTTGCAACTATCAATATTTGAAGGGCAAATTGAAATAGCATTAATAGCGCAATTTACGGCATCTCACCCCTCAAGATTGGATGGAGGGAGTTGATACTTGCAAAGGAATTTGGAGTGGACGCGGGCAAAGGGACAGCCAGACAATAGTAGCTTTACAGTGTACTCAAAACCCTTCTTGAAGGTAACCTCACAGGGCCCAACCCAGAGAGAATCCAGCTTGTGGGCTCTACCACCTATACAATTCTGGTAGTAGAGAACTAGATCGCCTATCTGGTATTTGGGGAGGGGGGCTCTAGCAGCATTGGATGGAGAGAGCTCCAAAGCCTTAACCTTATAAGAAGAGGATTAGGTGGTTGCTTGGATGTCAATGATACAATTGGTTAAGTCTTTAACATGGGTCTCAGGATTTGCAGACATATCAAACTCAATCAAAGGAGGTCCTAAGATTGAGGGGGTAGTGGCCTATTGTCCATAAAGCATGGAAAAAGGGGATTGGCCATTCACCTGGTGTCTAATAAGGTGGTAGGAAAAGAGGGCAGCAGGGAGGAACATGTCCCAATTGGCAGCGTCAGAGAGCATGAGTTTTCTCATGATGGATACTAGGATGGAGTTTGCTTGTTTGACAGTTTCATTGGTGGAGGGATTATATGGCGCAGAGAACAACTGGTGAGTCCCCATAGCTTTGAAAATAGAGGTGATGAGGCGCATTAAAGTTAGTACCATTGTCAGAGAGCAGGAATTGAGGGCAGCCATGTCAATAGAAGATGTCTTGCAGCAAGAAAGTAGCCGTGGTCCTAGCTGTTATATCTTTTGTTGCTCTGGCTTCAACTCATTTGGTAAAGTGGTCTATAGCAACCAAAATAAACTGACATCCCTACCTAGAACAGTGGAAGGGCCCAAAAGCATCAATACTCACTGTATGGAAGGCATGCTTTGGAGGGATGAGTTGGAACTTGTGTTGGGAGGGACAAGGACGTTGGAGTTGACAGGAATGGCAGGATGCGAGGACATCATGGATCAAGAGGCACATGTTTTCCCAGTAGAAGTTTTTGCACAGCCATTCATGAGTCTTGGCTATGCCTCCATGGAAAGTGTCAATGTGAGCTTGAAGGATGATGGCTATCCTCATACTAGGGCAAATGTAGGATAGGTAGGCATTGTTAACCTTTTTGAAGAGTTGTCTATCACAAATTATAGTGTCCTTGGATAGGGTCTGTAGGGCCAAGCAGATGTCTTTGGACTCAGTGGCCCAAGAGTCAGGATATCCTATTAGCTTGTATAGTCAATCAGCATCAGTGGGATGGATAGCCAGGATTGGCATTCTTGACAGGCCATCAGCGTTCTGATGTTGGGCCCCAGGACAGTGTACCACAGTGAAATCATACCCTTGCAGATGTAGAGCCTAATGCGCTAGCCGATCTTCAGGTTTCTTTAGCTGTTGTAACCGCTTGAGGGAGGAGTGATCTGTGACTACCGTGAAGTGGGTTCCATAGATGTAATGCCAAAATTGTTTCACTGCATGCAGCACTGCCAAACTTTCTTCTCGGTGACACTGTTGTTCTTTTTGTGTTTATTAAGGACCCTTGATGAGTAGGCTACAGGTTGATCTACACCTTCATTGTTGAGTTGGGCAAGGATAGCACCCACAGCTACTCCACTAGTGTTGGTTACAAGATGAACTCTTTGTCATAATCAGGATAGACTAAGATAGGAGCCTCCTTGAGCTTGACCTTCAGCGCTTTGAATGCTTGTTATTGGCTGTCAGTCCATTCAAAAGGGACGTTGCAAAGCAATTGGACGAGGGGTTCACTCAGTTCAGCAAAGTCAGGGATGAATTGTTGGTAATAGCACATCATACCAAGGAATACTTTTACCTCTTGAATATTTGTGGGAGGTAGCATCTTTTCAATGGCTTCCACCTTGTTATTCATGGGGCAGATTCCAGTCTGAGTGACTTCATGTCCTAGAAACTCAAGACGTTCCTTGAAGAAGGAGAATTTGGAGGGTTTGAGTTTCAAGCCAGCCTCACAAATCTTGATGAAAACAGCCTTGAAATGCTCCAAGTGGTCAGTAAAGATAGCACTGAATACGGTGATATCATCAAGGTACACGAGGACACAAGAGAGTTTTAGGTCTTATAAGATGGAGTCCATAGCCCGTTGAAATGTGGCAGGGGCATTGCATAATCCCTGGGGCATACAAGTGGGTTCAAAGAGGCCCTCTGAAGTAATAAGAGCAGCCTTTTCTCAATCTTCAGGTGATAAGTCAACCTGCCAGCACCCCAAAGCTAGATCCATAGCAGAGAAAAACTTGGAACCACCCAGCCGTCTGAGAGCATTGTCAATTCTGGGAAAGGGGTACAAATCTTTCTTAGTGAGAGAGTTCAGGCGGCAATAGTCCATTACAATGTAGTGTCCACCACCTTTCTTCTTGAGGATCAGTAACAGGGAAGCCCAAGGACTTTGGGAAGGAGCCAGTAACCCAGCATCCAGAAGTTGCTTGAGTTCTTTAGACACTTAAGCATCTTCCACCCTACTACAGCAGTATGGTTTAGCACAAAAAAGGGGCACATCTTCAGTATCAATATGATGGATGACTCCTTTAGCTAGGCCATAGTCCGTAGGTCCAGAGGCAAAGATGTCACTGAATTGATTGAGCAGGTCCATCACGTCTTTTTGTTGAACAGAAGACAGTTGGGGGAAATCAGCAGCAGTGAACAAGAAGAGAACTTGAGGATCATCTTAAGTAGTTTGAAATCACTGAAAGTTCCAAAGGGGTAGAGGGAAGATACTTGTTCTGCTCCAAGTACACAACCATGACCCACAACCTGGCCTCTGGTTACTTGCATGGGCAGGGCCGTCAGGTTAGCAAGCAGTAATTGTACAGGCTCTTTGTGGGTTTGGTCTAAAATCCCAGGACACAGGCAAGGCTCAGTACAACTTAAAGATTCAGGTGAGTAAAGCTCCAAGAAGGACTTTTCAGGCAACTCATAGGAAATCTGGGTGTCAATCACTGCTTGAGAGCCCAGGGGGATGGGGATAGCAACTGGCGCTAGCAGGGGTACCCCTTCTTCTGCAGGGCAGGAAGGAGGAGGGGTACACATGTTGGATGAGTGAGTCCTATACTTGAGTGAGAAGATACCCATAGGGTACTCAAGCACGCAAGTTTTAAGACGTTTGCCTGGAAGGCGCGGAGGTTCCTCAAAAATCAAAGGAACTTCATATTCCAAGAGCAAAAGGTATCCATCTTGTAAGTTTACAATTCCGTTATATTCTTGGAGGAACTGAGTACCAACCAAGAGGTGATAGCTCTTGTTCTCTAGGACCACAGCGGGGGAAGCAATAAGGAGTTTCCCAAACCTCATGGGTAGAACAGAGTAGGCACCAATGACTCAAGTTTGGGCCATGCCAGCTGTGCCATACAACTGTGTGTAGTTGAGGTCAGGGGCCAACTTAAGTTTCTTCATTAGCTTGGAAGATACCACATTGACAGGGGAACCTGTGTCCAAGATGGACTTGATTTTGACCTTTTGGATTGATACTTCTACGCGGTTTGTATCTTTCCCAAAGGGAGGCAAGACTGCCAACACATCTTGCGCAGCCTCTAGCTTCTTTTCCCATTTGGCCAGCATACACTGTAACACAGGAATTTCCTTATACACAGTCTGTAGTGGAAGAGATACAGTTACATTGTGGAAAAGAGCTTTGGCTAACTTGGCTGCTTCCTCAGAAGAGTCAACCAAGACGGGAGGTTGGTGGGCTTAAACTAGGTAAGGGCAAGCAACCATGGATTTAGCTTCACTTGTAGGTACCCGGGAAGTGGTGGTAGTCTTCCTAGAGCAAAGCTTGTAAGGTACAGGGATAGTTTCCGGAACAGCCAGGACGGAATAACCATATCTATCAGAGTCTTCACTATCAGAATCTTCTGGCTCTGGATCACTGGAGAGGTTGTGAAACAGATGAAGGATATTTGGGCCAGAGGAAGAGGGAGCTTCCTCATCAGAAGGAGGATCAGGGGGAGACGGGGGAGATTGGTCAGCAGAGAGTGTCTCTGTTTCTAAGCTGACCTCTCTTTCCCTGCCTGTTCCTTGGGATCACAACCTTCCACTTGGGGATTAGTGCAAGTGCACAAGTGGTGTCTAATCTGGCCGCAGTTATGACAGCCTTGTCTATTAGCCTGTCCACTAGTACCCAGAGTTATAATGCATGGCGTACAAGAGGTGATCACAGCATTATTGGCTTTATTTTCATGTACAACAGTACCCCTATGGGTCAAGTGCATGTCCTAAAAGAGGGCCTTGATACTCTTCATTGAAGTGAGTGAAGCCTTGTGTGCCTTAAAGTGTAGACATAGAAGCTGGTTCACCTTCAAAGCATTTGAACAAGCTGTATAGGCTTCCTGGGGAGTTAACTGTCAACTAGTAATTAACTGCTGGCCTTCAATGTAGAAACAATCTGCAAACTCAGCTAGGGATTCCTTTTGTTTGAAAGCAATATGCATAAATGCATATTTCTTGAATTCCAAGCTGAGGTCTCCTCCAAACTCTTCAATAAGGAGGCGCTTCATATCCTCCCAGGTGACAATCAAAGGGAGCTTGGGGACCACAACTTCCTGGCAAGTGGGATGGAGGCAGGTAAGGATGTGTTCCTTCTTGAGCTTGTCAGTAGCCCTACACATTGCAGTTTTGTAAATGATCAGAAAAGCAGCAATGGTAGAGGTTTTGGGATTGAATATCTGCTTGAAGGCCAGCTTATAGTTTGGGTCAATGGACGAGGACAAGGATTGGCTGTTTTCACCAGGATTGAGGGCGTTAATTTGAGGGTTTCCCTCAAAATCAGATTCAGCAGCAGGTTGTCTAGCACAGAGGAGTTGAAGGCTTTCCTCTAAAGTGTCCAAGGTAGAGCTGTTTTTCCCACCAATGTCTCAGGCAGTTGTGGCAGCAGTCCCAAATTCATCAATCTTGATTTTTTGTACTGCCAAGGTGCCAGCAATCCCATTGACACGGGTAGCCAGGGAGGTGGTCTGAGCAACCAAGGGGCAACTTGTCCATTTAGAGTCTCTGTAAAGCAGGAGAGGTTTTGGACCTCTCTTTCTAATGCGTCTTGCCTATCAGCTACATCATTTGTCACTTTGGCAAGTTGATCTAGAGCATGCGCACAGTGGACCCAGGGTTGACCTTCTAGACCAGGACAACAACCATGATTGTCATGAGCAGGAGTATTAACAACTTCACCTTCTTCTTCATCTTCAGATTCAGATGACAAATCTTCAGAATTAGAGAGGCGCTGTCTTAAGTGCTCAATTTCACCTTGTAAGGTAGCCACCTGATCAGTGAGGGAGGCAATACAAGGATCAGGCATAGATTTGACTGGAGGGGGAGGCTGCACAGAAGCTTGGCATTGAGTGGTAGCATTGAGCTCAGCAATGGCCTCCCATACTTTGGTTTCAAAATTAGATGGGGTCCTGACAGGAGGAGTCACCTCAATAGAGGCCACCTGGTCATCCACATAATTTTGCACTTGGTATAGAGTGTTACCTAGTGCAGCCTTATCTAGACAGTATTGATGCTGCAGGTGGCGTCCCCAAGTATTGACATGAGCTCCTATCAATTTGAGTTGCAAGTTGACATGCTCCCTTGAATTGATTGAGTTCACTAAACAGAGTCTCAAAATCCTGCCAATGGTTAAGCAGAAAAGCCTCAATTGCTCACGCCAGGCTGCCTGGTGTTCATCCAATTTGCATAGTCAAGCCTTTATATATCCAGGGAGCGAGGAACAAAGGGAGTTCAGGGAGACGGTTAAATACTTCTGTGACGCCAGCAAGTCGCGCTGGTTGTCAGAAATACAAGCAAATAGACTGTGTGACCATTCTTGGTAGGCCATATTTTGAGCGTGGTTATTCAAGACGGCAGAGGCTCCAGCATCTAACAGTTGATTCTGGGATCCCAAGGCAAGTTGGTGGTGAACTAGGGCAGGTTGGATGAACTGGTTAACCAACACGCCAATAGTATCCATGGATTCCATCAAAATGGGGGGAGACCAAAGTCCAAAAGGAAGGAATACAGGTCTTTGGAGGCGTACCCAGGACGGAGGCCAGGGATAAAGTGCATGGCTACTGTGCCAGAATGAAGAAGGGAGTGGGCGGTAGCACAGGCTTGCTCATAGTTGAGAGATAAAGCAGGAAGGGGGCCCACAAGGGCCCAGGAGACAGAACCAATACCATAGGATTTGCAGGAGCATTGGTAATGTCTTCTTCTAGAGGGGGCTAGAAACTTTAGGTTGATCTGGTACTTTGGAAACAAAGGGAGAGGGAACAGAGAATGCGCGTGGGAACAGGGTAACCAAGGGGCTTGCAGCCCCTGTAGTGAGCACCATTTTGTTGTGTTTGGCTCCTGGGGACAACATCCAGGAGTACACGGCGGGAAATCTTTATTACAAAAGATTTGAGGTTCAAAGCTAGCCTTGGGTTAGACTTCAGGGAAAAATTAAGGGCACATACCTTAATTTCCTGGAAAACAATATGTAAAAGTCCTTTTGGCAGAAAAGACAGGAAAATCTTGAAGATTATAAAAGCCAATGAAAATGTGGAAAAACTTGTTTTTATTAGGAGTAATGATTCTACTTTAAATAGTTGACAAGAGACAGTGATCGCTCAATAGGAAGACAGAGTGGCTGAGGGAGTCACGCTGGGATGAGGTCATAACAGGATCAACCACAGACTGGTACAATAATCCAGAATGGGTGGATATTGAACCAGACTCATTTGCAGAAGGCAAGGAACTTCCGAACTTGAAGGCAAAACCAGTCAAATCTTTGCAACTATCAATATTTGAAGGGCAAATTGAAATAGCATTAATAGCGCAATTTACAACAGTTGCAGTCCTGAGGCGTAAAGGTATCCTGATGGTCTTTGAAGTATATGATCTCATACTGACAGGAGTCCCAGTCAATTGCCTTCAGTCTTTCCTTCTTGTCCAAAGTCTCTGTAATGCGTACAAAGACATGGTCACATAGGAGTTGGTCCACAGAGTCAGGATAGATCTGATGGTTGACGCCTTCACGCTTGATGGTCAACACAGAGGTCGCCCAGTCCACGTGGGGGTTGTTTTTCTGTAACCAGTCTAGTCCCAGTACAATATTGAACTTAGGGAAGTCAATGACAGGACCTTGGATGGTGGAGTGGAGGTTTTCAAGCATGACGGAGAAGGGGGCAGTTTCCTTTGTCATGGCAATGTGGTGTTCATCAGCCAGGACCACGTTTTGAATCCGCAAAGGATTAGTGGCCAGCTTGAACTTATCCACAAAGCTACTGTTGACTAGGGTTCAATCCTTGCCCAAGTTCAGGAGTGCTGAGCCTGTGTAACTGCAAAAGCGGAAAGGATAGGACATCAATTTATTGGGATGTCTGGCAATGGTGTATAGTACCAGGTCCTCTGAGGGCACTTGGATCATTGGGCATTGGTCTAAGTCCTCAGGTTGGTATTCATTGTTTGGCAAGTCAGGAGTTGCATGGGGAGAGCTTGGCTTGCTTAGTGCTCTCCCCGGGCTTTTCCCTCATCTTGGTTGCCTTGTGTGGTGGTGACACAGAAATGGGTGCAATTTGACTGGCCATTGTTTCCATTTCCATGCCCATTTGAACCTGTGGGTTTGTGGTTGGCATTGTTCCTGTTGCCTCCAGGAGGTGATCAAGCAGAGCGCCCGCTTGGATGGGAATCCTTGGGCCTTTCTTGTTTCCCAGTCTGTGCCTTGTGCAGAGCGTTGGATGTTTGTTCCGCTTTTTCCACTTCACGGTACAGGCTTTGCAGGTTAGTCACTTGATCCAGGTTCACATGTCTCATCACGTGCAACTTGAGGGTGTTGTAGTACATGAGGTGTGTGGCTGGGGTGTCAAAGGCCATATTGGATAGAGCACAAAGACAGAGTTCCTTGTAGGCGCGGGTGAGTTCTTTAACGGTACCTGTCTGAGTCAGGTTCTTTACTTGGCGTATGATCATGAGCACTGTATCTTTAAGCATAAACCTTGCCAGGAAATCTTGCTTAAAGGTATCCCAGTTCTTGTCAGTGTGCTCTCTGTGCCACTTGTCTCACCAAATGCCAGTGTCATGGGTCAGGCAAATGGAAATCTCTGCAATCCAAAATTGCTGTGGGCATTCCATCTGAGCCAGCTTGCTCTGGGCAGACTGGATCCATGCCGTGGTGTTGTTGTTGTTGGCCCTGGCAAAGGGTTCCAAGGCGGTGCTTTGTAGCCTTTGCGCTACATAGGCAGGCATAGTGGTTTCATCAGCTGGTTGCGGCATCAACAAGGAAGCCTGAAAGAAGCCTTGTGCAGATATGGCGTTGAAGGCAAGTAGCGGGATTACCGTGTTTTAGTATAGGACAAAACCATTGGGTATCTTGGTACCAGGAGTGTACAGGGTCCAGTCAGGCAGGAGGCCAGACATGATTCTGTCAAGGATTCGTTGGCTGCAGCATATGCAGGCAACAGGCGGAATTTTTCAAGATAAGGTAGGATAAAGAGCCTACCTGTGCTACCAATGTTGTAACTGTGCTGTTTTAGCAGAGTTACACGGGGAAAAATATTTAGAAGATAGATAATAATCTTTATTGAGAGATAACAATTATATAGTTCATGTGAATCAAGAATAACAGGAACAAGATTGGTGATCACACGGCTGAATGGAAGAAGGGGGTGGCTTGATCCTGATAATGAGTCAAGCGCCAAATTGAGGTATCCACCATAAAGGATTATCTTATGTTCATGTTGTTGGATTTGGTAATTTGAGTTGACTTCCTAGTCTGGCTTTGGGTGACTGGATAATTGGATTGCAGTCCACAAACCTGCTTAGTTGAAACCTTGCTGGCGGGTCAAGCCTGCAGTTTTGACACTCTCAAACAGCTAGGTCTTATTTACCCCAGCTGTTTGAGAAACCTCAGCTTAGGGGCTCCTGGTGGTTAGGGTAACCACCAGAAGAAGATAAACAACTGTAGTATGGTTTCAAACTCAGTACAGAGCCTGGGTTATATGTTGCAGGCTCATAATTGGAAGCAAAAACAAATTCAAGATCTAACGCCTTGGGCATAACATCTGATTGGCAGTAGAGCTTATTTTTAGGTAGAGCATAGGGTAAATTTGAATTTGGATTACTAACTTCCTCTAGGTGATGGTGAAACGGGAGAGGAGACCTGGGTTTGATCCCTGTTGTGGGATTCAAGTTGTTTTCAGGAATAGAAAATTCCCTATTACAAGGTAATAAGGACATTATACTACCTTCTAATAATCCATTTTTAGGGCCCATAGAAGCCTCTTATTTAGGAGAAGAATTATTAATAATTCTTAATCCTAAAGAATCATTGTTGTTGTCAGGAATTGTTGAAAAGGTGTTCCTGACACTACCCCCATCTAAGGAAGGTTCACCCTGGGCCTGAAATCTTTACAGGACCTGTTCACAGTTGGTAAGGTTCTCCGCCAGTTCCCAGGAATTTGACTCCTGTTGTGAATGCTGCCATTCACCATGTTTCAATTTTGCCTTCAATGGGTTATTTTGAGGACAAATCTCAATCTTATGCTTTTGCCCCTCAAAATGAGTCTATATCCAAAATGGGAAATACAATTGTTTGGTTTCCTGATTCTGCACAACTCACTTGCCCCACTTGTTCTTGTGGCAAGTGATCCTACTGTCCATGTACCGTTTTGTGGTAAAGCTACACAGTATATATTCCATTTTATATTCAAAAATAAAAATTAAGTTCTATTCATATTTTTGGCTTTGTGTCTTCAAGTACTTTGGCGCCTCTCTCTAGCCACAAATAGTAGAGATTATTCATTCAGGGCCACAAGGTAATTGCATAGCCTTCCCTGCCATTTAACTGAGACTTAGTACAAATCCAATCCTAAGGTTAGGATTCCCCATTGTGTATCTGTGCCACACCTCAGAACACAACAAAAATGATGCTCACTACAGGGGTGTAAGCCCCTTGATTATCCCTTTTGCATCCACGTTTTCAGGTCCTTTGCCTCCTTATATACAAGAGCCGGCTTCACCTGAAATTACCAGTCCTCCTATCAAAGAAGACATTGCAGACCCACCTATTTTCCCTACTGTGCTGAACCTTGGGAATGATCCCTGCCTAGTTACTTACCCCATAGGTACCCCTGACTTAGAACAAGTCATGGCAGTAGCCTTTGAGATAGCCTGTGATGGAGCCATCCCTTGCCTCCAACTAGAGTTCAGTCAAGCAGAATACTACAAGCTGATTGCAGCTCCGCAATTTCCACAACATCTCCTCTTGGTGGCTGGTTCCACTGAGCATCTATTGTTTTTCTTTGTACAACCTGCCTTAGCCCACCATCAGATGGTGTTAGGGCTCCACGTTCAGGAGATTTCTTCTCTACAAGCAGCTGTTACTCATCACTGGGACCAGCTTGCGGCCTACCAACAGTGGATCCACTCCCTGTTTTCCTTGGTATCAGACAATCAGCGCAACTCTGTCACCTCCCAGACCTGTTTGGTTAACCCCTTTGAAAAAATGCGCCAGTCTATTCCCAAATATGTCAGGGAGTGTCTACATGAGTTTCACCAGTTGGAACAGCCCTGGCAAACCTAAAGTAGATTCCACTTTGAATGCCTATCTCACCAATTTTGAACAACTTTTACAGCAGCTCAATGCATTCAGCGTTTATTCCTTTGAGCAACTGCAACAGATAGCAGACCTTGCGGCTAAAGGCCTTCATGAGCTCAGAGAGGAATTCAATCAAGAGAGGGTTGTCACTGCCGCCGCTATTGCCAAGCTCCAGACTCAAGTGCATGAATTATCTATGCCCAAGCCAGATGCTCTGCCTTCCCCCATCTGAAAATTTGGTGGATAGAGAGCAAAGACTATGGGATGCCATTTGAGAGCTACAAGCATCTACCTGCAGTCAAGGACGCCCTACTGAAGCTCTTCAGCCTGATCCTCAGGTGCTTGCTTTGACAACTCAAGTTGTTGAGCTACAGCAAGAACTTGCTTCCCTACGTGAAACAGTGGCAACTGCTGCTAGTCCAGTTGGATTTGTCAATGAAGATGGCTGCTGCCCTGGCCTGTCAGGAGCCCCTCAAATCCAATGTTCTAGAGAGTTGATTGCTCTAGCTAATGAGGTAGACCATTTGAAACAAGACCACATCAAGCTAGACAGGGATGTACAAGAAATGAGTGAATTGATTGACTCAGTAAATGAAAGGTTTGCCCCTTGCCTCTCAGTGGGGCCTTTCCTTACTTCTTGACTGGCTGAGCTCTTGTTGTAACTGAATCAATGAGGATTCAATACTTGGAATTAGGGAAGATAACAGTTCAATAGAAAGGACATAATAATAAGAGTAAGGTATTATTTATAGTAGAATATTGTGATTAATATACTATATGGGGAAAGCCACAAGGGGGTGGCATAGTGGGAAGTTCCATGTAAGATTTGAAGCCAAGGAATAACTTGTGCGGGGATCAGCAAGTCAAATTGGTAGCGCTCCTAATTAGGATGAAGTACCCTCCATTTGATATTGCCATCAGATTAGTTCATGTTGTTAGATACGTCAAGGAGCAACTCATTGAGTGCCTCCTGTGTATTGTAAGATATGTTAGCAGGCAAGTATGGAAAATTGGTTGCAACAACCCCCCTTGCCCCCTGCTTGTTGTCAGACACCAAGACTGGAGTCTGTGGAAGGTCTGGGAAGGTCCGCACAAACAGCTTTTGTGTGTGGATGGCGCAGCAGGGGCGCAAGCAATCATGGTGAAGCTTCTTAGTGTTTCCTTGGGCATCTTCAAGTTGATAAGTGTGATTGTAATAGACTGCAGCTATCTTGAAGGGCCCTAGGTGGTTGGGTTCTAACTTGGCAGAATTGGGATTGAGGGTGTCAACGGGGTCACCTATGGTGTATCTAGCTTTGAGGTACTTTGTCCCTCCTGCAATCCGCTTGTGTTCAATTTCCCAGGCTTTGGCGCGACATTAGTCTAGGGGTGGAGTTTTTACTAGGGGAGGCTTGTTGGGAACCTTGGACCATAGTTTTCCCTGTTCAACCCCTGTCAGACTGTCAGTTGTCCCAAAGACCAGGGTACTGGGGCTAAACCCTATGCCCCTGTTGATTCTTGCTTGCATGATAAGTAGAGCAGTGGGTAGGTGTTCAGTCCATGCAGTATTGGGGTGCTCTTGTGAGAGCTTGGCAATCAATTGAACCAGTGAGCCATTTAACTTTTCCACGCGTCTATTGGCTTGATGATGATAGGGGGTTGTAACTATATGTTGGAGCGTGTTCTTGGCACAGTATGCCTTCATGACATGCCCAAAATGTTTGGGGCCGCCATCTGTGATGAGGGGTTTGGGTTGCCCAAATTGGGATACAATTTCCTTGCCAATAAAGCGGGTTTTGGTGGTGGTGGTGGTGGTATGGTTGGTTGTTGCCCAGGCCACTGGCCAGCAAGTGAAGTAGTCAATGGCAGTGATAATGTACTTGTTTCTCAGTATGTATTTGGGGAGTGGCCCCACAATGTTGAGGGCCCACTGCTTGAAGGGTTCCATGGCCTTGATGGGCAGGACAGACTTTGGGGGTGCAGGTTTGGCTGTATTCTTTTTGCACAGCACACACGTTTTGAGGAGGTCCAAGATGTCTTGACGCATGCGCGGCCACCAAACCTTCTGTTTCATGATCTCAAAGAGGTTAAAACTTCTGATGTGACCCAAGGTTTGGTGGTAGTGCAATATTGTGTTCCCTTGTTGTGTGGTGGGAATGTAAGGCATCTTCTCACCTGTCTCTGCCTGGCAGCAGACGTTACCGGCATCTGTAGTGAACTGAATTTTAATGCCCTTCAATTTGGAGATGGTAACCAAGTTAAGGCCCTCGTAGCAAGTTGCCTCAGGGCAGAGGTAGAGCATGGGCCAGTCTGGGTCCAGACCGTTGTCCCCAGTGATGGACGCTACGTAGAGTTGTGAAAGAGAGTTGGCTGTGACAAGTTCCTTTCCAGGATTATATTCAATGCTTAATTGATAGGGGGATAGACGTTTAACCCATCCTGCTTGGCGGCGTGTCAAGTGGGACTGCATGTTGAAGTACTGGAGCAAATTGTGGTCTGTCAGAACGCGGGGTGGGAAGGTAGCTCCTTCCAGGTAACAGCGCCACTTCTCAACGCAGTGCACTATTGCTGCCAATTCTTTATCATGAATGGGATAGTGTTTTTCCAAGTTGGTAAGTTTCCTGGACTCATATGCCATGGGGAGAAAGACGCCATTGTCAGTTTCTACCCTTAGCACACCCCCTATGGACCTGTCAGAGGCATTGGTCTCAATTTTGTTTTGTCAGTTTTGATTGGGGAACTGCAGTACTGGTGCTTTTGTGAGCCTTTGCTTCAATGTCTCAAAGGCTTGATCTCTGACGGGGGTCCAATGGAAGCTCTGTTTGGTATTGAGGAGCTCAGTGAGAGGTGCAATTAGTCCCTGCAATTGGGAATGAACTTGCATACGTAGGCAACCATGCCTAGGAATGTCTGCACCTGGCCCACATCAGTGGGGGGGCGGCATGCTGGTGATTGCCTTGATTTTGGCAGGTTTGGGTTTTATCCCTTGGGCAGGGATGGTGTTCCCAAGGAATAACAGCTCCAACTTGAAAAACTTGCATTTGGAGGGTTTAGCTTTTAGCTGGTTTTTCTGAAGGGTGTTGAGGACAGCCAGGAGGTGTTGGAGGTGCATGGTTTGATCTTGACTGAAGACAATAATGTTATCAAGGTACACAACCACACATTTCCAATCAGTTCCAAAATGCTTTTTTCATCAACATGGCAAAGGTGGAGGGAGCGTTGGTCATTCAAAAAAGTTCATGACACGACACTCAAATGACCCGTAGCGCGTGCGGAAGGCAGTTTTTGCCTCATTCCCTGGTGCAATGCGGACCTGGTTGTACCCTGCAGTGAGATTAATCTTGCTAAAGACCTTTGCACCTGCAAGTGTATCAAACAGGTTGTCAATCAGCAGCAGGGGGTACTTATTCTTAACTGTCACCTCATTTAGGGCGCAGTAGTCTGTGAACAGGCAAAGGGACCCGTCCTTCTTGGCTACAAAGAAGACAGCTGCCCTGTATGGAGAGAGCAAGGGGCGGATGAAGCCCTTATTGAGCGCGTCCACAAGGTGCTGGCAGAGGGTTTCATCTTCCTTTAGTGAGACAGTATAATGGTTGTGCTTTAGGTAACGGCCCTTGAAGTTGTACAGCGTGCTGGATCTCCCAAGGAGGAGGTAGTTGTTCAAGTATCTCACTGAATACATCCTTGTACTCCTCAAGGATTGCAGCAAGCGCTGGTGGTGGTGAGGAGGTCAAGGGAGGGACCGCAGATGGTTCAGCACAGATAAATTTGACTGAGCATTGGTTAAAGTCTAGTTTCCCCCCTTGAAATTGTACAAGCCTGTCTCTGTTATTCTGAAAAACACAGTATCATGGAGTAACTTGCTCATTTCCACAGGGTAAATATGGAACCCCACCCCATTTCTGTGGAGGGTGATGACAGAGGTATCTCAATTGATGTAGGGACAGTTGTGCCAAAGCCAGTTGAGACCAGCAATTACGTTGTGGCTGAGCACTGCCATGATTGACCCAGAGAGCTTAACCTGGACGTTCCCCATTCTCACAGAGAAGGGTACTGTCCCGTGGGTGATGGCAACTCTACGGGAGTCAACTACTTGTACTTCTTTGAACCTGCTGGGAACTTGGTCTAATTGCTGAGAGTTGGCAAATGCCTGGTCCACCATAGTTTGGTCGGCTCTGGTATCTACCAGTAATTTGTGGGTGTTTCCATGGAAACAGAAGGGATAGGATAAGCAGGTTACTTTATTTGAGGAGTGGCTTGCTTGCAATACAAGGTTGTCACTGTGGACTTGAAAGACGTCCAGGGTTTTGACTTTGTGAATGAAGTAGTTGCAGGGATTTTTCACAAGCAGGGATTGAGAGGATGGGTCAGGTGGGGTTGCAAGGCCTCTTGTTGCTACAATCCCCAGGCTTTTCCATGATCCTCAATCTGCGCTAGCTGAAGCTCCCCCCTTGCGGGGGCATTTAGTCCCATTATCCTGCTGACGGGGCTGACAGCAGCCTACTTGATTGTGGCCACTGCCAGATGTGGTACATAGTTGGGATGGAGCGTCACTGGTACGGCGGAAGCCCATTGAGGCCTGATTGTTAGCCTCCACAATGGCCTATTAGCAGTCATCAATGGAGGTGCAGCAACCTGCAGGGACCCATTTACAGATATGGGGCTTTAATCCATTGATGATGAGAGTGAGTAGCATTGCATTTCCGTTGGTCACAGCTTTAGAGGTGGCAGCAAGAGCTTGTTGCCAGGCAGCAAGGTACTCAGGAACGGAACCAATTTGTTTGATTGCTAGAAGAGGAGTTCCCACAACAATGGGGGAGAAGGTTTTGCTGTAGCAAGACTTGGCGGCGTCTTGGAATGCCGCCCAAGTAACATCAAGTTCCTGGCTGGCCCAGTTGGTGAACCACACAGCAGCAGGCCCCGTGAGGCAACCAGACACAGTGGCATTCCACATGGGCTCAGGGACCTGACAGATGTGAAGGCGGGTTTTAGTAGATTGGAGCCAACTGACAATGTTGACCCCTTCAACGCCACCAGCAAAGGATTCTAGCTGAAGGTTGAGCATGCACTGGGACAGATCTGACTGGGGCAGGGTGATGCTGGCGCCACGCTGCCCAAGGTGGAGCCAATTGTACACGCTTGTGAGAACTAGCTGGTCTTGATAGATGACGTACACGTTGGGGATGTCCCCCTTGGGGATTGGCAGGAAGGTCTATTGTTGGGGAGTAGCCATACATCCTGTACTCTGTCCTTTCTTGGGGGGAATTTTATTTTTAAAATAGGTTGTAATCTACTTCTGCTACCACTGTTGCAACTGAACCAATGAGGATTCAGTACTTGGAATCAGGGAAGACAACAGTCCAATAGAAAGGACAGAATAATAAGAATAAGGTATTGTTTATTGTAGAATATTATGATTAACATATTATATGGGGAAAGCCACAAGGCCACAAGGGGGTGGCATAGTGGGAAGTTCCATGTAAGATTTGAAGCCAAGGAATAACTTGTGCGGGGATCAGCAAGTCAAATTGGTAGCGCTCCTAATTAGGATGAAGTACCCTCTATTTGATATTGCCATCAGATTAGTTCATGTTGTTAGATACGTCAGAGGGCAACTCTTCAAGCGCCCCCTGTGTATTGTAAGATACGTTAGCAGGCAAGTCTGGAAACTCAGTTGCAACACTCTCTACAGTAGTAACAACCCAAGGCCAACACTTAGATGTTACTGAGCAACAGACCACCCTAGCTAATGATACGGGTGCCTGCACTGCAGAGACCTTGACTAATCTTGAAGAAAGTGTTTTTCAGCTGTGGGCCAGACAGCCCCCCTCTGAATCTGAAGCAGAATTCTCCCCACGCATATATACTCAATAGCAACAATGGTGGTCCAACTCCAGAATCACACTTCAAGCCTACCTTTAAGCAAGTCTTTGACCCCAAAACCTCAACCATTGAATCTTTCTTAACTATCTATTAAACTATCATGAGAAGAGCATCAGATGAGGTTAAGAAGGAACATATTTTAACCTGTCTACACCTGGCCTGCCAAGAAGTGGTGATGCCTGAGCTGCCAACCATTGAGACTTGGTAAGATATGAAGCAGCTTCTGATTGAAAAATTTGGTGGTGACCTTAGTTTAAAAATGAAGAAAGACGCCTTCATGCACATTGCTTTCAAACCTAAGGAGACTCTAGCTGAATTTTCAGATAGATTCTACATGGAAGGACAACAACTGATAACAAGCAGACAATTGACAGCCCATGAAGCTTACATGGCTTGCGCTCAAGCCCTCAAGGTTAACCAGCTTCTGTGCCTCCATTTCAAAGCCCATAATGCCATGCTTTCCTCCATGAAGAGCATAAAAACGTTGTTGCAGGATATGCACCTTACCCATTCTGGAGCTGTTGTGCAGGAGAATTATGCCGCCTCTAATTCTGGTTTGTCTTCCTGTGGCCCTTGCATCCTTACAATGAACTTTCAAAATCCTCCTAGACGTCAAGGTTGCCACAACTCTGGCCAGATAGGTCACCATTATTGAGTCTGCACCAATCTTTGGGTTGAAGGAGCTGATCCCAAGGAGCAGGCAGGAAAAGAACAGCCAACCTAGAGGTGGAGACGCTCTTGGTTGACAGTTCTTCCCAGTCTCCTTTGATCACCCCCTCCATAACTAATTCTGAGCCTGCTGATACCGAGGCTCCTTGCATCCTGCTGTTATTTCACAATATCTCTGACAACTCTGACTTGGATGATTCTGATGCTGATGACCCTGACGCTTACAGGTATTCAGTTCTTGCTGTCCCCAAAACCATTGCGGTTCCCTATAAGTTATACTATGGGAAAACTACAACAACTGCTAAGCCTTTGGCTGAGGCTAAAGAAGTTGTCTCTCACCCAAATCTTACTCAAGCAAAGAGGTCTCCTGTTCTAGTAGAGTCATCCAAAGAGGCTGCTAAAGTTGCTGACGCTGTATTCAAGAATGTTTCAGTTTTGCTTCCTCTCCAAACTGTCTATAAGCAGTTTCCAGGCTTGAGATGCATGATTGAGAAGTGGTACAGAGAGCTAGTAGAAGCACAAGACATCCTGGATGTCTTTCCACCCTTTGGTTGTACTACCACTTGTGTGGAAATATCCATCCAGAAGGTGAAAATCAAGGCCGTCTTGGATACTGGATCTCCTGTTAACATTTTATCCTTGAAGCTTGTCAAGAAGCTCAAGCTTGCCCCCAACCTTAACTATCATCAGTTTTATGGTATAGCTGGGTTATTCATGACTCGCATCATAGGGGCATATTCTGCTCTCCCCATGCAGTTTAGAAAGCTTCTTTTAGCCGCACCTGCTGTTGTCTTGGAGAATGAGAGCTAAAATCTCCTAGTTTTTACCCAATTACTTAAGGAATATAATGGAATCATCAGCTTGAAGGATGGTTACCTCTCTATCTTGGGGTAAAAAAGTCCCTCTGATCTTTGAGGAGCCAGTTAAAGTTCCCGGGAAGCGCCTCAAGATGTGTGCTTTAGAATATCCCACTGTAGTTTTCACTCTAAAATACTGTACCCACTCCTCCAACATAAAGTGTCTGCCTATGGCTTGCCCTGCGTCTGAGGGGATCCCTCTCCTAGCTACTTCTGCTATAACCATCCCCCCTGGCTCTCAAGCCATTTTGGACTCCCAAATATTGTATGAGCTACCTTAGCGTACATTCCTGGAGTTTTACTCTCCTCCCTTGCTAGGTTGCAATAAACCTTACATCTGTCCTGGAATCCTAGATGTCTCCCATAAAGACCCTGTTCAATTTCTGGTAGCCAACCTAACTGCTCTCCCCATAAATGTGGCTAGAGGGCAGGTTGTTGGTTATGGAAAACTACTAAATGCTCCCAATGTCCTGTCACTTCATCCCTTTGGTACGTTCCAGGATTTCAACCTACCTTAAGACGAGCCCCAAGTCCTATCCTTGTTTACTGCACAAGACTTCCCACAACTATCTACAGTCCAACATGAGGAGGTGCTTGATTTGCTAGACCAGTTTTCATATATCTTTGCTAAAGACAGTACTGATTATGGTCTAGCCAAAGGCGTTATCCACCAGATCAATACTGGAGACGCTCCCCCCTTCCACGCTAAACCATATTGTCACAGTTGCGTGGAGGACGCTCAGGTGTCTAAAGAGCTCAACCAACTGTTATACAATAGGCTACTGGCCCCTTCCCAAAGTCCTTGGTCTTCCCCTTTACTCATTTTGAAGAATAAGGATGGAGGTCATTGTATTGTGATGGACTATTGACAATTGAACTCTTTAACCAAGAAGGATTCCTACCTCTTGCTGTGTATTGATGATGCTCTCAGACGGCTGGGTGGTTCAAAGTTTTTCTCTGCTATGGATCTAGCTTTGGGGTACTGGCAGGTTGACTTATCACCTTAAGATTGAGAAAAGGCTGCTCTTATTACTTCAGAGTGCCTCTTTGAACCCACTTGTATGCCCCAGGGATTATGCAATGCCCCTGCCACATTTCAACGGGCTATGGAGTCCATCTTACGAGATCTGAAGCTCTCTTGTGTCCTTGTGTACTTTGACAACATCACCGTATTCAGTGCTCCCTTTACTGAAAATTTGGAACACCTCAAGGCTGTCTTCATCAAGATCTACAAAGCTGGCTTAAAACTCAAACCCTCCAAGTGCTCCTTCTTCAAAGAGCAACTTGAGTTTTTGGTCATGAGGTCACTCAAACGGAAATCTGCCTCATGAATAATAAGGTGAAAGCCATCAACAAGATTCTACCTCCCACAAATCTGCAAGAGGTCCAAGTATTCCTTGGTATGATGGGCTACTACCAACAATTCATCCCTGACTTTGCTGAACTGAGTGAACCCCTCGTCCAATTGCTTTACAATGTCCCTTTTGAATGGACTGACAGCCAATAACAAGCATTCAAAGCGCTGAAGGCCAAGCTCAAGGAGGCTTCTATCTTAGTCTATCCTGATTATGACAAAGAGTTCATCTTATATACCAACGCTAGTGGAGTAGCTGTGGGTGCTATCCTTGCCCAACTCAACAATGAAGGTGTAGATCAACCTGTAGCCTACTCATCAAGGGTCCTTAATAAGCACAAAAAGAACTACAGTGTCACCGAGAAGAAAGTTTGGCAGTGCTGCATGCAGTGAAACAATTTTGGCATTACATTTATGGAACCCACTTCACAGTAGTCACAGATCATTCCTCCCTTAAGTGGTTACAACAGCTTAAGGAGCCAGAAGGACAACTATCCAGATGAGCTCTCTGTCTGCAAGGTTACAACTTCACTGTGCTACATTGTCCCAGGATTCAATACCAGAACGCTGATGGCTTATCCAGAATGCCCATCCTTGCTCTACACCCTGCTGAGGCTGATTGAATGTATGATCTAATTGGATATACTTCCTCTTGGGAAAGCAAGATGGAAGAAGTCCAATTAGCCCTGTCCAAACTATCTAAGGATACACTTATTTGGGATAATCAGCTCTTCAAGAAAGTACAAGACCAGTACCTGCCTTATGTACGGCCTAGTCTTTGCCTTTTGTTGGTACTTCAAGCCCATAAAGAGACCAGGCATGGGGAATATCCAAGACCTTTGACTGGCTCCAGAAAAAATTATTTCTGGGAAAACCTCTGTCTGCTGATTCCAGACGTCATAGCTAGTTGCTACGGCTGCCAGCTCCAGAGACCTTGAGCTTCCTCTCACAATTTCAAGCTAGTTCCCCCTCAACATGCCTTTTACACTGTCAGCATTGACGCTGTAGGGCCTCTCCCCTGCTCCCGCTCTGGTTGCCGTTTTATCCTAATTGTGGTTGATCACTTCAGCAAGTGGGTAGAAGCTTGCACTCTTAAGGACATCATACTAAAACAACGGCTGCCTTCCTGTTGCAAGATGTTTTCTATTGCCATGGCTGACCTCAAGTGTTGCTATCTGACAATGGGACTAACTTTAACACCAAGTTGTTAACCTCTGTTGTTGAAGCCTTGGGGTCTCACCAGTCCTTCTCTGCCCTCTATAATCCTTCTACTAATAGGGCAGTTGAGTGTGCAAATTTGACTCTGGTCTCCATAATGAGGAAGCTTACCTACTCTGACGCTGCCAACTATGACCTATACTTACCTGCTGCTCTCTTTGCTTATTGACTTAGCAAACATTGTGTCACCGGGTATTCTCCTTTTGCTATACTGTATGGGCATGAGGCTACCACTCCGTTGCTCCTGAGGGCCCCTACTCTCCTCTGATAAGGCTATGAACCCTGACAACCATATCAAAGATCTAGTCAACCGCATATTTGACATACAGACCACAGTGTACTGTAAATTCAGAACCTAAATGTAAAAATGTGGAATTTTCAAATTCTTTTTAGTGAACTCACTAACTTAATGGAGTGATTTTCATCCCAGAACAAAATAATTTTTTATATAAGCAGATGAAAAATATTCCAGTAAGTTAGTGAGTTTACGCAAAAGAATTTGACAACCCCACATTTTTCCCAACAGGTTCTGATTCTACAGTATACTTCTGCATATAAAATCAAGATGCTTGAGCTATCTCCTGACAATGCAGGACACTCTTCCTTGCCTGAGATCAACATTAAGGATCACATTCTTTACTATCAGCACAGAGTAGGAGGACGCGCTCATAAGCTAGATACATTTTGGGTTGGCCCTCTAGAAGTGACCTTCAAGCAAGGGTCCAAGTACACTGTGAAACTCCTCTCTAGTGGTTGTCTGTTTGCCCAAGTGCATGCCAAGTTCCTCTGCAAGTACTACCCCCCTAAGGCCAATCTAGAGGGGGGCAATGTTGTGAATGCCGCCATTTGCCATGTTTTGATTGTGCCTTTGATGGGTTATTTTGAGGACAAATATCAATCTTTCACTTTTGCCCCTCAAAATGAGTCTATATCTAAACTAGGAAATACAATTGTTTGGTTTCCTGACTCTGCAGCAACTCACTTGCCTCACTTGTGTGTGTGGCAAGCAATCCTACTGTCCATGTACTGTTTTGTGGTAAAGCTACACAAAATTTATTCCATTTCATATATTCACCAAAAAAATTAAGTTCTATTCACATTTTTGTCTTTGTGTCTTAAAGTACTTTGGTGCCTCTCTCTAGCCATAACTAGTAGAGTTTATTCATTCAGGGCCACAAGGTAATTACATAGCCTTCCCTGCCATATAACCAAGACTTAGTACAAATCCAATCCTAAGGTTAGGATTCCCTGTTGTGTATCTGTGCCCCACCTCAGAACACGACAACTTGTCACCATAGTCCTTCCATTTGGCTAGGTATTATGCCTTATACTTCACCAGACAATGTCCAATGATGTTCTTCACCTCCCATTCAAAGGTGTTTGAAACAATCTGAGGATTGGGATTCAGCCCTGACAGGGTCTTGGGATTGCCCTCATAAGGAGTAAGTAGGTCCACATGGAATACATCATGTACACTGAAACCAGCAGGTAGCTCTAGTTAATAGTTAAGGCTGGAGAGGCGATCTAAAACCTGAAGTGGACCAATCTTCTTGGGACCCAGTTTCTTGCTCATAATCTTGAATTTCAGGTTACAAGTATTGAGGTAGACATACAACCCAATATGGTAGTCTTTCTCTGTCAATTGGTGGTGGTTGGCATATTTCTTGTATTCAGACCTGGCCTTGGTGAGAAACTCTGTAATATTTGAGTGCACTTCTTTAATCCTGTTGGCCAGTTTATCAGCTTGAGGGAAAGCTGATTCTTTGCGCCTGGATAGGAAGGACTCCAATTCAAACCCAAATTTGGCAAAGAAAGGAGACATACCAATAGAGCTATGATATGCAGTGTTATAACTAACTGGGCTAGGATATCAGAAATAAACCCAATTGTCTTGTTGTGAGTTTATGTATTGTTGTAAGTATCCCTCAAGTACTTGGTTCACACACTCAATCTGTCCATCTGTTTGGGTGTGAAAGAATGTTGACAAGTTTACTGTAACTCCCATCTGATCCATTAATGCTTTTCAGAAGTGAGAGGTGAATTGGACACCTTGGTCTGAGACAATGCTCTTGGGGATCCCATGATTGCTAACAACCTTGCGGGAGAACATGTTGTCTACTTCCTTGGAGGTACCTGAAGAAAAGGGAATGAAGATGCCATACTTGGTCATGCAATCTACCACTATCATGATGCTGGTGTTTTCTTTGCTGAAGGGTAAGTTTACTATGAAGTCCATTGATATTGAAGTCCATGGGCGCAAAAGGATTGGTAGGGATCAAAGAACCCCCTGGGGCTTAGTATTGGATGGTTTTTTCTCCCACAACTGAGACAGTTGGAAATGCAAGACTTGATATCCTTCTTCATCCCAGGCCACCAGTATTGACAACCAAGACACTTCAAGGTTTTGAGAAACCCATCATGTCTGGACAAGGGGCCCTCATGCATGTGTAGTATTGCCTTAGTTCAGAGTCTCCCTTTTGGGACCACCAAAGCTCCTTTGACGTATGTTATCCCCTGATTGTTTGCTTCCTCAGTATTTGGAGAGCTTTGTAACATCCCAACAAGCTCTATTTGGGATTGCAGATGCATCTGTGCTTCCATGACCTCCTGTTCTAAGGCAATGTATGCAGAGATCTCAATGAGACTGGATAGAAACTGAGAGTCTGTCATTATTGATTAGTGGTTGTGGTCCTGGTTCTGTGTGTTGTTGTCTTTCAGGTCTTTGCATCAGCTAATAGCATCTGGGACCACGTTTATTTTACCAGGAGTGCATTTGATTGCAAAGTCATAGGCTAGGAGGTCAATTGCCCACCTGGGGAGATAAGGTGCAATCTTCCTCTTCTCTGTAAAGTAGAGGAGGTTTTTGTGATCTGTTCTGATAATTGTTAGGAACTTTCTCCCCTCAAGATAATGCCGTCAGTGTAAAGTCACTCCCCCCTTTAGCCCTGGATCAGACTATCTTTCCTTGGCGCTCCAAGAAATCTGCCCAAAGTCAAGCTAAACCCCTTAATTCCCTTGGGGATTTAGCTCACACAATTGATGAGTGTTTTGTCCTGGTGTATCCTTCTCAGGTGGCAACCACCAACAATCATATCTATTTTCCCACCTGGGAAGAATCTCTGATTAATTTGGACTATTTTTTGGCTTTGGCTTGTCCACATTTAAAATTAATCAAGAGAAATCAATCAGGTTGCACTTCTGCCAAATCTTCAAATTCCAATCCATTTGAATTGAATGCTTACTTGCACCATTCCATTGATACTAGCCAATAGGAGTTGGAATAGGAAATTATTACAAAACCCTCCAGCTTACTGTATTTGCCTTACAAAATTCCCCTTCAGCCAATCAAACCTGCACCATGGGTCAGGTGACCTTGAATTATGAATCCCACCCTTAAAGCAAGACAGGGGACTTTCAGTCCCCTGCTTGCTCATTCTTAACAATTAAAGTTTAGAACCTTACTCCCTCAAATTCTATTAAATTTAGGGGCCCCTTTTAGTTGGGTTCATAATTTTATACGAGTTAGTAAAGTTTTTACGCTCCTCTTACCTTATATGTTGTCTCCCCATTTGCGGCGCCTCTTTCAAAGTCTCTATAGTGGGCGTTAGTAGTATTGTACTTGCTTACCTTAGTTGTCCTCATAGTCATGCTTTGTCAGTAAATCCTGATCTAATAGGGTTGACTGATTCATATCCCTATCACTAAAGCTGTGGGTTGACACTAGACGGGCCACAGCCAGATTGAAACAGCTATTCCAGAATATGGAGAAACTACATCAAGACTGATATAGTTTACAATCCAGAAGACACCTGAGACATTCCAGGTCTCAGGTCATGGGATAATACAGTAACTTCTATAATTAGATGCTAGGCATTCTGGATCCCAAATTAGACACAGACCCAACCTAGAGAATAAAACAGGGAATTACAACATCCTGTTTTACCAAGAAGTGAGACAGAAGACTGCCTGTGCGCATTTTGTACATTATACCAAGCGCAAGGCAGGGTTGGCCAAATGGATGTCAACTTAGTTGGCCTCAACTAATTCAAGGGATATCTAGGCTGAAGAGGAGAAATCAGCAGCCTAGAATATTACCTCATTTCAAAACCTATTCAGGTTTTGGGATCCAACTCTGGGTGTGAAACTAGTAGCTTGGGGATGATAGGCTAGCTAGTAAGAGTAGTCTGCAGCTAGACGCCAGTCTAGTTGCTAGCTTCACACTATAAAAATTCCTTCCAAGATCACTTGGAAGGCAGACAATTAATACCCATCAATATTACTACTAGTTAAAATAGTAGTAATGTCAAGTACAATAAGAGCAACATATTGATACTTTCAGAATCCTGCCAAACCACCATAGACAGTGTTGCATCCCCAAAAGACCACAGGACTCTCCCATTACTTGGCTCAAGCAGCAACAGAACACAGCCAGTTGCTGCAAACCCATACTAATTGGAAACACATCTGTCCTCATACAGATATCCCAATCCCAACATACTTAACTCACCTAATAAAAATAACCTCTCTTCTTCTTCAAGAACCAGAAATCTTGACAGTGGTGCTCACGGCAAAAACAAGTTTCCATTGGTTTCAAGTCAAGGCGCTGCATTGCTGTCACTGACCCCTGGCTTTGTTGATAAGTACAGGGGATACATGGAGACCAGCAATACAGAGCAAGACCAATCTTTCTGCTTAGAGCTGACTCCATATGAAGCACCCACGCTTCTGCTGGATATAATCCAGCTAGACATTACAGGGACTGCTGTTGCCATGGGCCAACAACAATACAACATAGAGGAGGTACGCGCCATTTTGAAAGCTTTGCAACATGGTAGACGTAACCTCAATGATCCCCAGGGCAACACCAAGTTCAATTTGTTCCAGATTGATGGTACTACCAACAACCTGAGTAACAATTTCCACAGATACCAGGATATCACTTGCACCCAGCTGGGTCAGCTCCTCTAACTGGATCAGAGCAGGGTCCAAGAGGTGCTTGCATATTTTGTGCACCCAGCAATCAAACATCTCCAACAACTGGTTGCCAGGCAGGAGCTGGAGTTGAACAAGCTCAATTGCTTCTGCTCCAAGCTACAGTCAGCCAACTTTAATTTGATCAGTTGTCTGAATGTCAGCTTCACAACTGTACAGACTGTTGTGGCAGATCTATGTGACTCCACCAACTTTGCCCATGGTAGGGTAGAAAAGATAGTCAACCAATTCAATAACCAGGTTGATCAGCTTGTGGGTGGTGTCCTGGATAATTGAGGCCTAAGCGCACAATGGGTTGCAAATGCAACAAACCATTGTGTAACACTAAGCTGCCATGTGTAGAAGTTGCCCAGCAACCAAGATCATGTAGATCTTGTTACCCAGCAGGAGAACTTGCAACATACAATTAGAGACAACTGCAACAAGAAGGACACATGTCACTCTGAGGTAGTCAATTAGAGACAACTACAATAAGAAGGACGCGTGTCACTCCGAGGTAGTCAATTATGTCAACAGGATTGCGGAAATGGTCAACAAAATGAAGGCCACCAGCTGTAGCCAGCACACTGTTTGCAACAAGCAGGAGGACCATCAGTGCTGCCTGAATCATGTTGAATACGCCAAGGACCAGAAGAAGCTATGAGATGAGGTAAAAGATGCACATAATTTAGCATCTGAGCTGTATGAAGACATAGCAGGGCTCCGCCGTGATCTTGCCACCACTTAGTTCCAGACCAAAGAGCTGTTAAAATGCCAGGATCTCTTAGCCAGTATGGTCTTAACAGTGGAGAACAACTACAGTTCTCTACTAGAGCAAGTACATAGAAATAAAACCTCACATAAGAAATTTGAAGCTAATGCTCTAGCCAGACTGGCTAGATTGGAAAGTTTAGCCTCCTCTGAAAGTAGTACGTCTTCAGGCAGGAGCGTTGCCTGTACCAGCATCAAGTCCAGAGCAACAGAAAAACTCTTCTTCACCTGATTTCTTTGACCTCTCTCCTGACAACGTGAGTAATGACTCAGGTGACACCTGTAGAGTTCCTTGAGGGGTAGCAGCCTTGCCACCTCTTACCCCCTTGTCAGTACCACGTGCCAGTAATACTCACGCCACTAGAAAGGAAGCCACAGAACCAACTGTCCCTGATCATAAGTTTAAGCCGCTTAACTTGCCAAATTTTGATAGAAATGGAAACATTCAAACTTTCATCTGCCTCTTTGAAATGTCTATGAGAGGTGCAAGTGATCATATGAAGGCAACTACCCTCATAAACACTCTTGATCCCACCTGCATAGACGTCATTATGCCTCACCTGCCACTAGACAATTGGACTTATGAAGATGCACACCAAGCCATTATTGAGGAATTTGGTAGTTAAACCGGATTAAAGGCTCAAAAGGCAGAGTTTAGTAACATCTTGTTCAATAAATACAAGTCTGTTCATGACTTTGCCAACCGCTTCTATCACAAATTGCAGGTTCTCCTAGGTGCCAGTGTCCTTTCCAATTTAGACTGCAGAATCACCATGGGACGTGCACTGCAGGCATACAGGGAGTTAGCCAATGTCATGTTCCCTGTTTTGGATCAATCCAGTTCAACTCAATTGATCACCAGCTATTTGAGCCACCTTGGGGAATAGTTTGGAGCCCCAAATAAAGGACAGAATAATTGCTTGTCTACCCCCACCAAGGATAAGACTTGTAAACCCAAGTCTGACAATGATGCTTCTGAGTCCAACAATAAATCAGGAAGCAACTAAAAGGCCAAGGAACCACCAGGCCCTTGCCACAAATGTGGTAAGAAAGGACATTGGACCAGAGCTTGCAAGGGAAAAGGACAAGATTCCTCAGTAAATGTGGTGGTCAACCAGAAGCAGGATGACCAGGGAAAAGCCCAGGCGGGCCAGTAGAGAAATATACTGAGTCTGCCACTTCCCCTATTCCAAAAGAACCTGACTGCTAGTCTTCAGAGGCAGCTGGGTCTAATATAGCTCCTTCTGAGACAACTACTACAGAATCAATACTAGATCCGCCTTTGGCCAATCAGCTGTCCCACTTTGCCCCCAAACAGGAATTCAAAGAGGATCCTTTACACATGCTTGTGTCAGACAACCTTTATGCTATTCCTGCCAGAGGTAGGGGACACCCAAGGAAGGTTGCACCAAACGCTGTAAAGACAGTTTCCAAACTGTACGCGGCTCAAGTACAAGAAACTTGCCTTGCTTCAGAGCCCAGCGTAGCCAGCAACCTGCCTTCCTTGAAAGGAGTCCAATTCTCCCTCCCCATTGAGACCATTGAGACCAACTTCCCCAAGATTAGTCAAAGTCTCAAACATTACTTTAATACTCTGGTACCCTTGGGTGTACACATATTAAACTTACACTCTGAACTCTACTCTGAATGTACTTACGCAGATATCTCTGTTAATAAAGTCAAGGTGCACACCATAATAGATAGTGGCGCCCCTATTAATATTGTGTCCACCCGTCTTGTCAGAAAGCTAGGTATTGCTCCTAAAATTGCGTACACCAGAGTATATGGTACTTCCAGAAAACACACCACCATGTCTGAAGGAGCTCACAGCGCTCTGCCAATGCGCTTTGGCTCCATTACTGTGTCCTCTCCTGCCGTGGTCCTATCCAGTGAAAATTACAACATGTTCGTTGGTACTACATTCCTATGTAAATATGGGGTTGGATTGGACATGAAAGACAACACTCTGACTATCCTTTGCCAGACCATCCCACTGTACTACACACAGGACGCAAAACCACCAGCTAAGGTAAAACCCAGCATTAATATGGTGTACAAGGACAACATAGTGGCAGTTCCCTACACCTGTACAGGGAAAAAGGGGAAATAATTGCCCACCCAGATCAAGGAGCACAAAGGAATTCCGCTCTGATTGCAATCAACTCTTACACTTGGATCTGGCCAACAGCAGGTTGTCAACATGGGCTTAACTTTAGACATTCCCACAGGACTATATGGTGAAGTTTATCAGCCATGGGGACGTTCAAGATTTGAACTGTGTATTGTCCCTGGGATAATTATTCCTGGCCATGGCAAAATTCATGTCCTACTAGCCAATCTCCAAGGGCACGTCATCCACATCAAGAAGAACCAGATTGTAGGATTTGTTCATCTTCTACCAGCTGAAGAACTGGACAGTTTTGAGTATATTAGAGACCTGTCAGAAATGGGTCTCCCTGATCAAGTTGAAGCCGCTGCATATGTAACCACTCCACTGGTTGATCTATCTTCCCTCAATGACACTGAACAGGAGCAAGCCAGTGCGCTTTTCAAAAAATATTGTTGCATATTTGCAGAGGACAAATTTTTATCTTGGGTGTGCCAATGAGGTCACTCATCACATTGACACAGGGGATAACAAACCTGTCTGCCTCCAACCAATTTGACACTTGAAGGCCAGTGAAGAGACTGTGAGCAATGAAATCCAGCAACTTCTAGACATAGGCATGTTGATCCCATCCAAGAGTCCCTGGGTGTCACCCATCCTGATAGTAAAAAGAAGGATGGGAGTAATTGAGTAGTGATAGACTACAGACGCTTGAACTTAATAACCAAGAAGGACTCATACCCGCTGCCCAGGATTAACAATGTGCTGGATCAACTTGGAGGGACCAAGTACTTCTCAGCCATGAACCTCATATCAGGGTACTAGAAAATTGAGCTTCCACCCAAGAAACAAGAGAAGTGTGCCATAATTACTTCTCGGGCCTTTTCCAGCCAACCCAAATGCCACAAGGGTTGTGCAATGCGCCTGCCACCTTCCAGCGGGCCATGGACACCATACTGGGTGATCTTGAGCTCTCCTGAATTCTAGTCTACCTGGAAAGTATCAATGTGTTCTCAAAAACCTTCACTGAACACCTTGATTATTTGGAGGCTGTATTCAAACAATTGGTGGATGCCAACTTGAAGATCAAACCCCAAAAATGTCAATTCTTTAAGGATCAGTTGGAGTACCTTGGATTTTTGGTGGATACAGCAGGGCTCTGCCCTCAGCCAGCTAAAGTGGAGGCAATCACTAAGATGAAGCGGCCAGAAAGAAAACACAATATCCAGGTCTTCTTGGGGATGGTAGGTTACTACCGCCGCTTTATCCCCAAATTTACTTGTATGAGAAAGCCCCTGTTTCATCTTCTAAAAAATGGGGTCCCCTTCCTATGGACAACAGCATGCCAGGACGCTTTTGATGCCCTCCGCACCAGTCTGTCCTCCATCCCAGTGTTAATGTATCCAGACTTCAGCAGACCTTTTGTTGTACATACGGATGCTTGCTTATCCACTCTAGGGGCTATCCTTTCCCAGTTGGACAACACAGGGGCAGAACACCCATTGGTCTATGCTAGCCGCTCCCTGAACGTACATGAGCAGAACTACACAATCACTGAAAGGGAATGTCTTGTTGTGATATACACCTACAAGCAATTTAGGGTATACTTGCACAGGGTACACTTCACTGTTGTCACAGACCACGCTAGTCTCAGTTGGCTACAAAATCTTAGGGAGCCAGAAGGACGCCTTGCCCAATGGGCATTAAAACTCCAGGCTTTCAATTACACTATAGTCCACCAACCTGGCGCCAACCACCAGAACGCAGACTGTTTATCAAGACTTCCAACAGTTGCTATAGTAGCAACTCAGGCCAACCTACTATACAAAAAGATGCTCACCAACCAGTTTGAGGACAAACCAGACAAAGTACAGGCCATCCTTGCAAGCTCTGCAAAGACTGTAAGGTTGAGAACCAAAAGCTGTACAAGTACCACAATGGTGCTAAATACATCTTTCCAAGGCCTCTGGAGTGCCTGGACCTGATAATGGCCGCCCACAAGGCAGTGGGCCATGGTGGCTTAAGAAAAACAGTCCACCAGCGTCAACAACACTTCTACTAGGAGTCACTCCTCTTTGACGTAAAGGAGACCCTGACTTACTGTACGGAGTGTCAACATGAGAAACCTTTCATCAGTAAACACCAATACAAAGCAGTAGAGCCCAAGTTTGCTTGGCATACTGTTAGTATAGATGTGGTTGGACCTCTGTCCATGTGTGTTGGTTGTTTGCGCTACATAATTGTGGCAATTGATCACCTTACAAAATGGGTGGAAGCCAGAGCGCTACAGCACGTCAGCGCCAAATCAACAGCCAGGTTTGTGTTAGAACAGATTATTCATTGACATGGCTGCCCTCAGTTCATTCTTACCAACAACAGAACAAACTTCACTGCTCATGTGATTCCCAAATTAAATGAGCTTATGGGCGTGAGGGGAGTGCTCTCCACACCATACCATCCAGAATCAAATGGAATGGTTGAGAGAGCCAACAGTACTTTGGTCAACATTATGCGTAAGTTGGCAGACGCCCAAACTTCAGAGTAGTATCTCTTCCTGCCTGCTGTTGTGTTTGAATACAACATCTCAATCCACAGCACAACTGGCTTTTCCCTGTTCCAATTGGCGTACAGACAACATCCAGCTATCCTGCCAATTCTGTTCTCAGCAATGGGGGATTCAGGTAACATCACATCAACAATATATGTCTAGGTTAGCCAACACGCTCATCAAGATTCAAGCTGAAGCTTTCACCAAAACCTCCCTCACCAGGAATAAAGGACACAAGACTGACAACAAGAATCAATGTGCCTTAGTCAAATTTAAAATTGGCACTCAGGTTTTGTATCATGACAGAGTTGTGGGACGGGCTCATAAGCTTGTCAGAATTTGGAAAGGGCCTTTCAAAATTTTTGGAAAGACCTCTCCATATGTTTATACAATCAAGGACCTGGCCAATAGAAGACTCATTAAGAGAGTCTATTCCAGGTTCCTTAAGCCATATTTTTCCATTACAAATATTGGCTCACAATAAAGTTTACTAAATAAAATTCTAAAAAAATTGTTTTAGGAATGAGCTTTATTGCAAAAAACTAGGGGTCGCCTTCCTGATACTAAGGATTCTATTTATTCCCTTTGGAATCAGCCACTTGGGCGCTTCCTCTTTGAGAGCACTGTACCACCTGCCTTAGGCTCCAGATTGACACAAAAGAGAACTTCCTTCCCTCTGCAAACCAGTAAGTGGCGGCCTGCAGCCAGAGTTGACGCTCACTTGGGACTATTTGAGAGAAACAAAAAAAAGAAATGGGAATCTCCCCAGAGACAGCATCAACCCTCCAGAGCCCAGCGTCCAAGGGGAAAGCGCACAACAAGACCACACAGTCCAACATAAAGTCAGAAATGTACCAATAACAACAATGCAACGGCGCCTTAAGACCGCCCAGTTTATTACAGACCTTCTCTCATTGTGCCGCCATATTGTCAGCATTAGCCATTGACAGGCTAAGATCAAGGGTAAGCATTATGTCCCCACATAACACCATCCCACAAACTGCCTGCTGCTTGGCTCCACTGTCAATGACAGCGTACACGCTACGGAAATCACGGCAGATACAGCTGTCCCATGCATCTGAGTTGTTGACACCCAGTGACAGATACAGCAGTGGAAACCCCTCCAGAGCTCCAAACCAAGAAGAAAACACCCGCAAGCCAAAGTCCAGAATATAGCTTTGACAAGCATCACCTACTCCGCCAGCATTGCCAGTACTCACCAAGAGCTCCATCAACTAATCACCCAACCTCCCCGCCAGGTCATCATTGTCAACACTATGGAAAACCTTGCTAGAATGGATGATGCGCCGCTTAAAATCATGGCGCAGGCGCTGAGCCATTACTACAAATAGAAATTGAGAGATTATATCCATTCCCAAATAAAGTTGGGAGATGGAGAAACCCTCTTCACCCAATTGGAGTAAGGGCACAGAGTCAAGGTCAGGCAGATTGGCGTCCACCAAGCAATAAGTAAAGGTACCGGAGTTAGGGTCTACTACCAAGGGCTCCCTCTCCAAATTTTGAGGGCGGGTACACGTTGAACTAGTCTGAGCTTCAGCTAGGCGCTTTTCTCCACCAACAGAAAACCGCCCCGCAGTTTCACCCTCCACTGGAATTTCATCACTATTTTTACCTGGTACTGATCTTTCCAGCCCAGACCAGAGTGAACCAGTATCTTCTTGTCAAATACCACAAAGCAACATCACCTTGGCCTCCTTGGAAAGACTGCAGAAATGGCAGTGGTCTTCCTCTGACATCTGTGCCACCATCTGGCAGGCATCAGTCTTATTGCTAAACCCAGAATAATTGCTACTCATAACCTTGTGCTGAAGAAGTTTGCCAAAGACCATATAGCTCAGTCAAGTGAGGGGAAATGTCAGGAAATTCTGATCTATTAGGATTGACTGATTCATAACCCCTATCACTAAAGCTGTGGGTTGACACTAGACGGGCCACAGCCAGATTGAAACAGCTATTCCAGAATATGGAGAAACTACATCAAGACTGATATAGTTTACAATCCAGAAGACACCTGAGACATTCCAGGTCTCAGGTCATGGGATAATACAGTAACTTCTATAATTAGATGCTAGGCATTCTGGATCCCAAATTAGACACAGACCCAACCTAGAGAATAAAACAGGGAATTACAACATCCTGTTTTACCGAGAAGTGAGACATAAGACTGCCTGTGCACATTTTATACATTATACCAAGCGCAAGGCAGGGTTGGCCAAATGGATGTCAACTTAGTTGGCCTCAACTAAGTCAAGGGATATCTAGGCTGAAGAGGAGAAATCAGCAGCCTAGAATATTACCTCATTTCAAAACCTATTCAGGTTTTGGGATCCAACTCTGGGTGTGAAACTAGTAGCTTGGGGATGATAGGCTAGCTAGTAAGAGTAGTCTGCAGCTAGACGCCAGTCTGGTTGCTAGCTTCACACTATAAAAATTCCTTCCAAGATCACTTGGAAGGCAGACAATTAATACCCATCAATATTACTACTAGTTAAAATAGTAGTAATGTCAAGTACAATAAGAGCAACATATTGATACTTTCAGAATCCTGCCAAACCACCATAGACAGTGTTGCATCCCCAAAAGACCACAGGACTCTCCCATTACTTGGCTCAAGCAGCAACAGAACACAGCCAGTTGCTGCAAACACATACTAATTGGAAACACATCTGTCCTCATAAAGATATCCCAATCCCAACATACTTAACTCATCTAATAAAATAACCTCTCTTCTTCTTTAAGAACCAAAAATCTTGACATGCTTCAATTCTTAAAATTAGTATTAAATTTTTTTATAAATTCTTATTTCAAGTTCAAAAACAGCTTGCTTTTGCTCTGTTTTGGTTTCAAGATTTACTTTCATTACTTTGACTCCTGCTTTGTTCTATTAGTGAAAATCAGTTTGAAACGCTGTTTGCGCCTGCATTACTTGCAGATTTGCCTGTTAAACCTTATAGTTTTCTGCTTCCTCTGGAGCCTAAATTTCCAGGGTTACCCATTTCAGCCCCATTTTGCTGTTTGTGCTAGACAGAAGTTTAAAATCTTTTCCTTGCCTGGTAAATTTCAGGCATGCTGCTCTCACTAGTCAAATTTGTAGTGTTTACTTTAGCGCCCACTCTTCTAATGATCTGGTCCACCTCCCCCAATCCCTGGAGTCAACTTTCCTTATCTGCGTCATATGTGGGTGAAGATTCCTCTCATTTTCTACTTATGATAAAGGATCTCCCTGGCCGGGCCCATGACTTGATTGCTTCAGGTGGTAAGTTGGTCCAGAGTCTCACCAGCAATGATATGGAGCTTCCCTTCCCCAGATCTGACCAGACTATCTCCCCATAAATGGTTGCCATAAGGTTCCCTCTCCCTCAGAGGTCAAGCCCTCCTCTCCCAAGGCAGAGTTGTCCTCCCATTATCCAGTCCCCAAGTGCACTCCTTTGCTGATGAGGGCTTGGCCCTAATGTGTTTGGACTCTTACCTTCCTCAGTTGTCTCCTGCGTCCTCCCTCTGGACACCCATACAAGCGGCCATTCCAGTTACCCTCTGGATGGTATCCTGGTGGATCTTTTCCCCAGGATGGGAGCCAGACTTAGTTAGTTTAGTCCCTCTCTCTCTCAGTCAGTGTTTAAGAAAGTTCACCATTGTGTACAACTCCTTCTTGTACACATGATAGTTTTTCTCACAATCTTACAGCTTATAGGAGTAGAAAGCCACAGGGTGGCTTTCACCATCCTCATCTAGCTGGATCAGCATTTCACCCAAGGCATAATCCAAAGCGTCTGTTTCTAAATAAATTGGTGTTTTGGATTGGGATAAAGAAGTACTGGAGCAGAAGTGAAGACAAGTCTCAAACAATTAAATGATTTATGAGTGGACTTGGACCAGACAAGGGGAATTTTGCTGGAGTTAAGGGCAGTAAGAGGGAGAGTGGTGGCCAAAAAGTCCTTAATAAATTTCCTACAGAAGTTGGCAAGCCCAAGGAAACCTCTAAGCTTAGTACAGAAGGTAGGGACAGGCCAGTTCATGACTGCCTCAGCCTTGGAAGGGGCAATTGCAAAGCCTCCAGGCTTAATGGAGTACCCCCAAGAACTCAACCTCTGTTGCAAAAACTCACATTTGGATAGCTTGCAGAAGAGATTAACCTTGATGAGGGCATTCATGACTTCTTTCAAGTGTCCCATATGGCTTTCCTTATCAGGTGAATAAATGAAAATATTTTCAAGGTAGACAACCACACTAGTGTCAGGGAAGGGGAATAGTACTTTGTTCATAAGACCTTGGAAGGCTGCAGGGGCATTGATGAGACTAAAAGGCATTACCAGAGACTTGTACAGACCAAATGGAGTTCTAATAGCAGTTTTTCATTCATTCCCTTCTGCAATATGGATCTGGCTGTAAGATTTTTGTAGATCTAGTTTGGAGAAAACCTTTGCCCTAGTGAGCTTGTTGGTTAGGGTCCCTACTGCTGGAAGAGGGTTACAATTATTGATTGTGATTGAGTTCAGTTTGGCATATTTCATCATGGGACAGAGAGTCACATTGGATTTCTTGACAAACAATATGGTAAAAGAGTATGAGGAGTTGGACCTACAGATAAAACCCTTGCAGAGGTCCTCATCCAGGTATTCCTTGAGTGTGATTCCCTTGGCTCAATTGATTGGATATAGTTTCCCCCACGTTGGCGTACTACCAGCCATGAGATCAATTCTCAAGTCCAAGGCTCGGTGAGAGGGAAGTTCATTGCAGCTTGCTTTGCCAAACAGCCCATTGTAATCCATTATTTGGGATGGTAGAAAAACTTTGGTGTGAGGAGATGTTGTGGTTGCCCAAAGGTAAGCGTCAGGTAGGGAAGTTTTGAGGTTGATGGAGACCAAGAAGGATTTACCCTGGTTGGTAAAGTCTATATGGTGGGTGTCCCAGTTGATGTTCATCCGGGCTTGTTTGCACCAAGAATAATCCAGGATTACAGGGAAAGCCATACCTGAAATAGCAGAAAACTCTAGGCATAATTGGCTATTTGAAATGCTTGTCTGAAGAGGTAGAGCTAGTTTCTGGACTGTGATCTGGGTCTTGTTGGCCAATAACACCAAAGCAGAAGTGACCCCTGATATACCAAGAGAGTATCAAGGAATATTTAATGAAGTTTCCCATGGCTCCTGTGTCTAAGAGTGCAAGTGTTGAATACTCTCCTTGGCTTGAGAAAATTATGACGGGAAAGGTGGTGTAAGACTTAATAGCTGATTTATTAGAATCTAAAGCAGTAAGGACTGCAGAAGAATGTTGCTGGACACAGTTCAATGCAAAATAGTATTTTGTTTGGTGTCCCTTCTTCCCACAGTAGAGACAGCATCCTTAGTTAATATGACGTTTGCACTCTGCTTTTGATAGCTGGTATCCTCCTCCCTCCTTAGGGGCTAACCCTGCTGGGAGGATATTGGTACCAAGGATCTTCTGGAAGGTGATAGTTTTGGCAAGATTGGGCTTCCAGGCTGGAAATTGTTTTACTAGAGGGGCCCAACAAAGGATTTCTTGGTTGATCTTGTTATAAGTGTTAGGAAAGATATGGTGGGCCAAGAAGGCCTTCATATCTGGAGACAGGCGTTTCTGGAGCATGTAGTAGCTTTCTTTGTTGTTCATACCAATGGCTTCCTTAAGGCGGGTGAAATCATCAAGGAATTCACTGGTTGTCATCTTGCCCTGGTACAGACTAGAGATCTGATTACAGAGCTCCTCTTTAGACAAGATTGGCGAGATCACAGAGAGAAGGGAGTCACAGAAGGCAGATAATCATGAAAAAGTTTCTCTCCCTTCAAGGTGTCCTTAGCGTACCACTGCCTGGCTTTCCCTTTCAGCTGTTTGGCTATATGATGCACATTTTGAGCATCAATCTGGTATTGATCTGGAGAAGTATCAAAAAGGAATTTTAAGAGCAGAATCATTGGGATTTTTTTGGATTCCACATCCTCTGTCTGGATGTAAGAGATGTTGTTCAGAGCCACAGTCTGGACTTGATTCTGGAGAGGCTTTGGTTCCAGTTGTTTGGTTTTTCTTTGATGGTAGGATCGGGCAATAAGCAAAGTAGTGACACAAATTAAACTGAGAGAGAAAACAAAGGCCAATGTTTTGATTAAACCCAGCTGGAAATATATCTCAATATATTTGGTTTGTTTTGAGGTCCCAAAAAGGGCCTCAAAAATGGGTTCAGTTAAACTGTCATGAACCCATCCTCTAGGAAACATACCACCAAGAAGGTATATGGCTGCAGAGGAATTCAAACCAGTAACCAATGTGCCAATGGGAACAGAGACCATCCCCATGTGGAATGTCTCCCCAAGAGGGGATTGAATCATCCAAGAAATAAGTAGGCTCCCAAGTAGCAGAGCAAGAAGGCCAAAGTCAAGGGATGGAACAAGGTGGGCTTTAGATCTTTGTTGTTATCCATAAACATATGTGGTTTCTCTGGAATAGGAGGAACTGGGGACAAGGGTGTGGCAGTGTACCAGACGCCTGGTATCAATTGGTGCCAAGACTTATAAAGATACTGAGGAGGGGTAGAGGAACTAGAATTTGCTCTAGTTCCTAACAGTACGCTGGCTGCAAAGGCCTGCACCAGAAGCAACCAAACCAACCATTTATACCCAAATAACTCCCATTGGGAGGACTTGAGTAATTTCATGGCTATTGGAGTGAGAAGGGAGCAAGTAAAGGGATAAGTTGGTTTAGGGAAAGACTTTATTAACTCAACAAGAAATAAAGACTGAATTTTTCAGGCTTATATAGCAACTAATGAATAGAATTGTTGTTGGATGGTGGAAGTATGAGTGATTGGGGGTAGTTTGAGGAGTTTGGAAGTGGAACTTTAAGGAAGAAGCAGAAGTTAATTAAAATACATAGTTTTTAAATCAATTTGGCTCTGTGTGGCCCTTGATAACCCCCTGTGGACTGTTACCGCAGCTTGGGATTATTTACCACTGGCCCCAAATAATCTGGGGCCAGGGCTGGGCCACAAGAAGAACATAGCTTGGCTTTTCCAGACCCGGTTTAACATCCTTAACAGCTGATTTTGCACCCAGTGTTGAATTTGCAGCCCCTGATTGGCTGCAGCTAGTTGAAGGTAACGGCTGGTTTGAATCTTTAATCTCATTAATTGTTTTTAGATGATGATTATTGTTCAAAGAAGTCCTAAGTTCAATTCCTGTCCCCTTCACTAAAGGTTTACGCTGTTGATGGAAATCAGCATTTACAGGTAATAAAGGACATATACTGCAAACTATTTTTTAGGGCTAAGACTAATATCAGAAAAAAGGGACTAACTAAGATGCAGGTGTCAATTTCAGAGTTGGCAAGAAGCATCATATTGATGGTTCTGACACTCACCATCAATGGGCTAAAGCCCCACATCTGTAAATGGGTGCCTTTAGGGTGCAGCACCTTGTCAGAGATCCAAGCTTGGGCAGCTGGCCTGTCATTTTCTGGGATTATGCAGGCCAGGTTTTTTTGCAGGCAGAGCCCACCACAAGAGAGAAGCTAACTTAAACAGGTAGGAGAAGGACTTCCCCACCCAGGACCAAGAACCAGCGGCCAGAAAAATAGTGTCAATTATCCCTGTGAGGGTGATATACACAATCCCAAACAGCTTGCTAGTGTGGTCAGTTGGGAGGTCAAGTGAGGAGGTGGTATTGGCTTGGGAGTCGTGGGTGGTTCCATATCAAGTTTATAGGCAGGCAGGTAGTTGAAATTGCCTCTAAACAATTTTGGTGATGATAGGATCCAAGGGCCTTGACAGCTGTATCTAACTTCTGATTTTATGCAGGCCAAGGGATCTAGTTCAAGGATCTTTTCTGGGGTGTATTCCTTATACTCAGGTTTTAAAGGGTACTCTGTGAAGTAAACGGGACCAAAGAGAACACCTGGAGGACATAAATATGAGGGCAAAAGGGCAGGAGGGCCGGCTTGTCAGGGCCCAGAATGCCCTGGACAATCAGCTGGCTTTCCTAGAGGCAAAACAACCCACAGCCTGGAAATCATTACCAACTGTCTTTCAGAGTGAAACCCCCTTTTAAAATAACAAATGGCCTGGGATTTGCGAGGCCCACAAGTCTTGAATCCCTGGCTTCAATTCTATTAACAAATTTGGCCCACTTTACTATTAGGAAATGATACATTGGGAGCAAAATTGTTTGATTGCGCAATTGGGTAATTGCTTGCTTCCAGGTTCTATTAATAGCTGTGGCACTGTGGCATACTGCAGCCCAATCAAGGTTCCTGTTATACCAGCCAATGCCCATCTATCTCCAGGCTCAAGTACCAATTCCCGGACAAAATTACCAGCTTGACTGAAAATGATGTCATCAGATCCCTGGTGGCACAAAAGGCTGCACTTTCACCAGTAAGTATAAATAGTGAGGAGAAAAATCCAACCTCACTGTTTAAATCATAAATTAAACAAATTTATTCCCAGGACCCATTATTTTCTTGCAGGAATTATCTATTTTTACACCAATATAATTATTATGTTTTCATCTATTTGTGAATCTACTACACATTATAACCACATCTATATATACTCTCCTGGCTTTGCTCCTGTCACTTCAGTTAAACCACCCCACACTCTTGACTTGGAGTTCTTCTATCCCCACCATCTGGATCTCCCTCCTGGTTGCACTAGAGAGACAATCCCACCTGCTATGAAGGAAATTCCTACTACTCCCCCCTGCCCAACAGGCCTCCTCCTCAGGATTTCAGCAAGTTGGGGCTTGTTTATATCACAGTATTGGGGCTGGTCAACCAGGTTGTGCCCATACTGGGAGCTGGTGTCCCCTAGCTACTGCAGTGAATTACCTGGTCAGAATAGTGCCAATTGTGTACATGGTCTTCCAGGCCCGGCCTGCCTCCCCTGTGAGAGTCCAGCCATACTCTGGCTTAAGCCATGACACAGATGATCTTGTACTGAATTTATAGATGGCAAAGATAAAATAAGGCAGTAGCTGTGGAAGCCAAAATAACATAACCTTTATTCAAAAATGGCAATAAGTTTGAAGCGCGGGGTCATTGGGTCTATATAGTACCCCACCTCCAAACTTAACATTTTCCATGGAGGTTCCTCAGGGTATTAGAAAATATGGGGCCAGGAGATCTGGGTGCTCAGGTTCAAAGGCAGAAAAATGGCACCTGGGCCAGGAGTTCTTTCTGTAAGGTATTTTATCCCTTTCACAAGAAGGAAATCAAAAACTGGGTCTCTTAGCACGCAGAAGAATTCATAGATTGCGTTTATAAATGCAAAAGTAGGAAATAACAGAAACAATCAATTAATTGAATTAATCAATTCAAAAACACATTTAAACTGATTAACAAATGCGCTTTTGCAAACAAAAGAAAAGGCAACACCCAAATTGAATACATCAATTCTAGTTTGAATTCAAAAATCAAGATACCAGATGATGAACCCAACGGCAACAGTGAGATAACATTTAAAATTGGCTCTGATACAGCCAATCAGGCTAAAATTAAATGCTTAAAACAGTGTCAACAATTATTAGGGGGACCACAAAGCCAATTGAAGGATGCAGATCAACCAAGACAGAGAAGTACTGTACATCCAAGCCCAGAATACAACCCCAATCATAGTACAGTAGAATACTGCAATTCAATAACCCAACTCACCTCTTCTTGAATTGCAGGCTGCAGCCTGCTGCAGTCCAGCAAGGCAATGCTTTCCAAATTACTCTTGAAGTATCACCTGGTAACCACTATGTCCCCTCCTCCACTTGACTTAAGTATTTAAGCTGAACAATTCCCTCTGAGCAAATTGCTCCAACAATTTTATATTCCTATCTTCACTTCAATAAATCTATGTTTTCAAAATCCTCTAAATTTTGATTAGTAGATACCCAGGATTCCCTGCCACCACATGAAGCTCATATTTACGGTTTGGGCCTTGTGTTTGTTAATTGGACTTGGCCAGGCTAATGTGAACTTTGAATCCCCAAAACTAACTACAACTGATAAATCAGAAGACTCTATTTGGTATTGTTTTGGACCATGTTGCTGTCATGCCCCATACGTTGAAACTGCTTAATTCCTCCCATTATTCATCCTAAGGCCCCCTGGTTAATCTTGGGATATGCCAGCGTCTATTATCTGTTAAACCACTTCACTCCCTTCCTGGGAAGATTTTGTTTATTTGGTCACCTTTTACATATGTTAATAATAGGAATCCCAGTAGGGTTCATCTAGTCAAGTTTAACCTGGGAGCTATTATCCACTCTATTGGAGAGAGGCTCCCCAATGAGTGGATCCCTGACACTTTCATTGGTCAGAAATTTCAAATTGGTGACTTGATTCTCTTGCTCTAGGGTCGTGGTCATGAGGTTGGGCCACATTCCCGTGCCTTCTTCTGGGAATGGCTCTTGATTGGCCGCTAGTGTAGACTTCAAGCTCATGAAGCTAATGGTTGGAATTTCTTTGCCTCCATTAGGCGCCTGGATTATTCCTTCATTTGGTGCAATGATTCCTTGGGCTTGACTGGCTTCAAATTTTATACAATCACTCTTGGCCTCAGCTTGTGAGGGCTTGACCCCAAAAAAACTTGGGCGGGCGGCCCCTCAGTCCTCAGGGCTGGCAGTCTGCGGGGGTTCAGGGTCAGGGTTCAAATCCCGCTCTAGGGCCTGGTTTCAAGGGGGAAAGAATTGTCAATCCTGATACACCTCCATTGATGACTGCTATAAGGCCATTGTGGAAGCTAACAATCAGACCTCAATGGGATTCCAAAGATCCAACAATGTACCCCCACCTTGTCCTGCACCCGGCAGCACCCACAACCAAGTAGGCCACTGCCAATCTTGTCAGCAGAAAAATGGGACCAAACACCCTTGCAATGGGAAGCTCCAACTAGCTCAGATCAAAGACTTGGGAAAAGCTTGTGGGTTGTAGATACAAGAGGTTCTTCAAACCCCTTGATCCACCCTCTCAATCTCTCCTTGCCAAGAATTCCTGTGACTACAACATGCTCAAGGTAGAGACCCTAGAGGTATTTCAAGTGTACAGTGATGACCCTGTCTTCCAAGCCAGTCATTACTCAAATAAAATCACCTGCTTGGCCTATCCCTTTTTTTGTGAGAATACCCACAGACTTTTGGTAGATACTGGGGCCAATTACACCATGATCAACCAGGAATTTGCAGATTCCCAGCAACTAGATCAAGTTTTCAGTTGCTTTAAAGCAGTATGTGTGGCTAACTCCCACAGAGTAACAATCATTCACAAGACTTTAACCTTATCTGTAAGAATGGGGAACATCTGGGTTAAGCTCTCTGTGCCAATAATGGCTGGACTCAGCCACAATGTCATTGCTGGCCTTGACTGGCTCTGGTATAATTGTCCATACATTGACTGGGACACCTCTGTGATTACACTCAGAAGAAACAGGGTAGGTTTTCAAATCTACCCTTTTGAAATGAACAAGCTACTCCATGACACCATGTTTGTACAAATCATAAAGACAGGCTCCTATGATTTCAAAGGAGAGAAGCTGGACTTCAACCAGTGCTCAGTTGAGGTCATCCGCTCTGAACTCACTACACCTCCTCCCTTAGTCACAATGCCTCCACCAGCACTAGTATCACTTCTTGAGGAATACAAGGATGTCTTTATAAAAACACTAGACCAATTGCCCCCTCCAAGATAAATACAACATGCTGTCCAGTTACAAGTTTTACTGCCAAAAGCACAACCCCTCTATTGCTTGACACCCAAGGAAGACAAAACTCTCTGTCAACACCTTGTGGACACGCTTGATAAGGGCTTCATCTGCCCTCCCTCTCACCATATGGTTCTGAAGTCTTCTTTGTAGCAAAGAAGAACGGGTCCCTTTGTCTGTTAACCAACTATTGTGCCTTAAACAAGGTGAAAGTCAAGAACAAGTACCCCTGCTGCTAATTGACAGCCTGTTTGACATGCTTGCGGGTGTGAAGGTCTTCAGTAAGATCAATCTCACCGCAGGGTACAACCAGGTCTGCATTGTGCCAGGAGACAAGGCAAAAAGTGACTTTCACACATGCTACAGACTATTTGAGTGTTGTGAAATGAACTTCAGAATGACCAACGCTCCCTCCACCTTTTCCATGTTGATGAATAAAGCCTTTGAAGATCTGATTGGTAAATGTGTTGTTATGTATTTTGACAACCTTATTGTCTTCAGTCAAGATCAAACCACTCATCTCCAACACCTTTTTACTGTCCTTAACACCCTTTGTTAAAACCAGCTGAAGGCCAAGCCTTCTAAATTAAACATCCTCCAGTCAGAGCTTCTATTCCTGGGGCACACCATCTTTGCCCAAGGAATAAAGCCTGACCCTGCCAAGATAAAGGCAATCATAAGCATGCCATCCCCACTAATATGGGTCAGGTGTGCAAGTTCTTGGGAATAGTAGCATACGTGCAAAAGTCCATCCCCAATTGTAGAGATATAATTGCACCTCTCACCAAGCTCCTAATCACCAAGCAGCGCTTCCATTGGACACCCGCCAGAGACCAAGCCTTTGAGAAATTGAAGCAGATACTTACAACTGCATCCGTACTGCAATTTTCTAATCAGAATTGCCGGTACAAACTCAAGGCTGACACCTCTGATAGGGCCATAGGAGGCATAGTAAGAGTGGAAACCAATTAGGGTGCCTTCCTTCCCATGGCCTACAAATCCAATAAGCTTACCAACTCAGAGCAATTTTACACCATACATGATAAAAAGTTAGCAGCAATTGTGCACTGCATCAAGAAGTGGTGTTGTTACCTGGGAGGGGCCACGTTCTCACCCCAAGTCTTGACATATCATAAGTCTCTTCAGTATTTCAACACTCAGTCACACTTGACCCAACACCAGGCAGAATGGGTCAAGTGTATGTCACTGTGTCAGCTGTGCATTGAATACAATCCTGGGAAAGAGCTTTTCACAGCTGACGCTCTCTCCAGACTATATGTAGTGTTCATCACAGGAGATGCTGGTTTAGACCCAGACTGGCCCATGCTCTACCTGCGTCCTGAAGCCACCAGTTAGGAAGGCCTCAATTCTGTGACTATTTCCAAGCTGAAAGACAATGAAATCTAGTTCACTACTGATGCTGGCAATGTCTGCTGCCGGGCAAAAACAGGTGAAAAGACGCCTTAAATTCCCACCACAAAACAAGGAGACATTAAATTGCATTACCACTGCACCTTAGGTCATACCAGAAGATGTAACCTCTTTGAAATCATGAAGTGTAAGGTTTGGTGGCCCTGTATGCGCCAGGGCATCCTGGACCTTCTTGAGATGTGTGTTTTTTGTGAAAAAACACGTCCAAACCTTCCCTGCCCAAGTAAGTTCTGCCAATCAAAGACATGGAACCCTTCAAAAAATGAGCTCTTGAAATTGTAGGTCCCCTATCTGAAGAAAGACTGGGCAAGAAGTACATCATCACGGCTATTGACTAATTTACCTGTTGGCCTGTGGTTTGGAAACCATGTCAGGGAACCAACCCTGATCTGCCGGCTTGCTAGCGTTTGGGAACTGGCGGGTTGCAGACTGGGTGGCCAGGGCCTACCAAAGGATTGGCGCTAACTTAATGAGGTAGGGCATTGACTTTCCCACCCTTGACCATGGACTGGTGGCAGGGACAATAGTATCTATTACTCCCGTGAGAGTAATATATACAATCCCAAATAGCTTATTGTATGGTCCAGGGGAAGCTCAGCGGCAGGAGCAGGCATTGGTTTGGGGGTGACAGGTGGTTCCATGTCCATTTGATAGGAGGGGGGAGTTGTATTTATCTCTGAACAGGCAGGGTTTGGTAACATACCAAGGGCCTTCTTGGTTGTATCTGGTTAACTTGGTAGTTCTGGCCAAGGGATTCTGGGCTAGTATGTTGTCAGTGGTGTAGTCCTTGTGCTTGGGCTTTAAGGGGTACTCTGTGAAATGGACAGGACCAAAGGGAGCACCTGGAAGACAGTACGTAGCTGGCAGGCTGGCAGGAGGGTCAGATGATATTTGAGTTAACTGGCAGATGACAAGAATAAAATACAGCAATAATTGGGGAAACCAATATCTCATAACCTTTATTTAAAAATGATTAGGGGATTGATCTTGGCCTGGCAGGTATTTATACCACACTGCCTGGCTTCATTTCCTGGTTGGGTTTTCTGCGCTTGGGCAGTTTGGCATTGGGGGTTTTAGATGGCAGTGTGGCGCTTGGCACTGGCGGTTTGCCACTGGCCGCTTTAGGATGAGAAGACTTTGAATCCTTCTGTTTGTCAATTTGGGTATTGGGTTCCTCTTCAGGTTCAGTGCCGTTTCCTGGGCTTTGGGGGAGTTTTGAATCACTCTCATTGGGAACCTCGTGCATTTCACCAAGAAAACTGCTGGTGTCAGATATTGGCACCTTGGGGAAATTCCAGAAATCTCCCACTGGCGGTTTGCTTGCAGAATCCTGCATGACTGTTAAAGGTTTGGGTCCTGGCAGGTTTGCAACAACTTTATTGATTGGTGGTGGGTTATTGAGTTCCCAGCCTTTGGATATGGCAGTCTGCAAAGGATTTTGTCCAGGGTTTAACTCTAGTTCTGTACTTTGGGATTTGGGAGCATCTAAATTGTCATTCCTGACATCATCCCCTTCTTTCCCCAAAATTACCCCTTTCAGGGCCTTCCTGCTTGATTATTTTTGGATGGCCTGTTTGGCATTGGTTAGGTTGCTCAAGGGTTCCCAGGTGCTTTCTTCAAGGGGTACCCTAACCACCTAATGTAGTACTGTGGGATCTTGTAGTGGACTTGGTTTCTATGGATGTACTAAACTTCATACTCATTTGATTAGTCTTTCCTGATTTTCAGGGGACTAGACTTGATTTTGTGGTGGGGAAGGGAGTTCCCATCTTTTTTGAACAGTAGAGTATGGCGGAACACGTTGTGGATCTTCCACATGGGGGTAGGTCTAATTTAAAGCAAACTTCTCCAATGAGCTAGGTGATCTTTTGTGGCCTGCTTCTTCTGTGAGCTAGTTTTCTGCAAGGCACATGTAGGGGCAAATTCTGGGAGTCCAAATAGACCTTGTCTCCAACTTAAAGGGGTTTACCAGGGGTCCATTTTTGATCAGTGAAGGCCTTCTATATCTGTACTGCTTGGTTCAGGTTTGCTAGTCATACAGTTTGGGTGTTGTGGATCTGTTCAATCCAGGCGTGTCTAGAAAGGTTGGTTTCCTTGCTTCCAATGCTAGGGTCTCACGTGGGGTCAAACCCGTAGTTGGCTTTGAAAGGGGACATTCCAGTAGACTCATGTTCTTTGCTGTTATAGGTGTACTGTGCCATGGGTAGCATCTCAGCCCAGTTATCTTGGTTGGTGTTGGCATAGAATTGTAGGTATTATTCAAGTATTTGGTACACTTGTTCAGTCTGGCTGTTAATCTATGGGTGGTAGGAGGTAGATACACAGTGTTTTACCCCCAAGTCATTCATCACCTGAGTCCAGTAGTTGGAGGTGAATTGTGGTCCTCTATCAGTGATGATTTCCGCCAGAGTGCCGTGTTGAGTTAGGATGTGGTTGTGGAAATGTCTAGTTGTCTCTGCAACAGTACAGTGGGTAGTGGTAGGAACAAAGTAGGACATTTAAGTGAATCTATCTACCATGACTAGTATTGTATTGAAAAAATTGGAAGGGGTGAGTTCCATAATATAATCCGTTGAAATGGACTTCCAGGGTCCCGCTGGTATGACTAGTGGTCTTAGTAAGCCTTCAGGTTTGGATCTACGGGGTTTGGTCCTTCCACATGTCTCACAGCCTTTAATGTAGGCAGCCATGTCTTTGTCCAGTTGGGGCCAAGCATAATTCTTCTTGATTCCTTGAATTGTCTTGAGTCTGCCAGGGTGGCCAGCCATCTCTTAGTTGTGATAATCTATGAGTACTTAAGTCCTTTTTTTGCCTTCTGGTACATAGATCTAGTTGTGTAGTAGCAGGGTAGATCCTTTTAATGATAATTCTTTATTGTAGTGGTGGCTCTCTGATTATGAGGTCAAGTTGGCAATGAGTTCTGCTGAGTACTTGTCTAGTTTCTGCGCCTCAATTATTTTGGGTTTGCGGGCCATGATCTTCATGTACATCAGTTGGATGCCTAGTCTGTCAGGGTCAAGGAGTACATGAGTGTTGTGGTCCTTGGTCTCAGCTGTGGTGAGAATCATATCTGCTCTTCTGCTCAGTGCATCAGGTACTATGTTGACTTTACCAGGTTTATATTCAATTGTCAGGGTGTAGTTGGCCAGTTCTAAAGCCCATATGTCCTGTCTCTGGTTCAACTTTCTGGGTTTAAAGAAGTAATTCAAGTTCTTTTGGTCAGTTAGGACCTTTACTGAGAATTCAGCGCTGCATAGGTACCTGTGCCAATGTTTCAGGGTCTTTATTATTGCAAGCATCTCCTTGTTGTAGATTGGGTAGCTTCCTTCATAAGGCAGCATCTTCTTGGAGTAATATGCTATAGGATGTAGCATACTATCCCCTCCTTCCTGAAGAAAGACCCTGACCACCGCAAAGTTGGACATGTTGGTTTCCAGTACAAATGGCTTGGATGGGTCAGGCATTGCCAGGACAGGTGAGGTGAATGTGAGTTTTAGGGCCTCAAATACTGATGTGCACTTGTCAGTCCAGGTGAAGGTGACCTTTTCAGAGCTAAGGTGGGTCAGGGGCAGAGTAATAAGAGAATATTTTTGGATGAAATCCATACAATAGTTTGTCAGGCCCAGAAAACTTCTCACATTCTTTCTGCATTTGGGCACTGGCCAAGCTGTTATTGCTTCTACTTTGTCCTGTGCCATAGCAAAACCACTGGTCTTTACCACATATCCCAGGAATTTAACCTCAGGCTGAAAGAATTCACATTTCTTAAGTTTGGTGTGTAGTTTGGCCTGGGAGAGTTTTTCCAGTATAAGGCCCAGGTGTTGGAGATGCTCTTTGTGTGACTTGCTGTAGATGAGGATGTTGTCCAAGTATGTGACACAAAATTAGTCAAGGTATTGTCAAGGGTCTGGATGTACAAGCATTCTGGCTACCACTAACCTACTTGACATCCAGTCATTGCCCAATTTGGTGCCCTTCCAATATACTGTTCAACATGCCAAGAATGGTAACCAAGCAATATCACATGAAAATCCAAGTATCCAGTGACTTGAACCCATCCTGCACATGACCAACCCCTAGGTTTGATCCAACTAAATCCCCGCCACAGTCAAGTCTATATAAGTCTAAAGTATTATCCAATAAAATATACTTCTCTTCTTTCTTAATTCAATATTTGAAGCTTCCCCACTAGGCGCTCCTTATCACTGGTAGCAGCTACGGTTTTTTGACCACACCCATGAAAGAGAAAATGACTGACCAAAACCCACCATCCTTTGCTCATGTACTCAACCAGGCCACATCCCAGGATACCTGGAGAACGTACTTCCCCGCCCACAACATCAATGAGGATATACCTAGTGGATGCACCGTATTTGAAGGACTGGTCATGCCCAAAGAATGTGCCAAGATAATTCAATACAGTTGCTCTCTTCAACCACAAACAAATGCAATACCACTTATCACAGGTGAAGTTACCAACACCAAGTACATTGGTATTGACAAGTTCTTTGGTAAAAACAAAGAAAATGTTATCAACTGGCTAGACCACTCAGCCTCAAAACTCCGCGCCAGCTGCATTTCCCACATAAAATGGGTCCAAGAAGCCAGTGAGTGCCTATACAAGGCCGTAGCTAACTGGTTGGCCACCTGGGTTAGCTCACAAACAGAAAACCAGCTTGACAACTGGGAAGAGTTCAAAGCCAACATTATGCACAATTTCTGCGTCACCAAATCCCTCCAAGACATTGCAATACAGCTCAGTGATCTTCCTCAGAAGACCACTATTGCAGCTTACACCAACAAATTGAGGAAATATGCCACAAGATCCAAAACCCAGCACAAGCTGACAGCGTACACACCAGAGCATCATTCATCAACAGAATGAAACCCTATGTTGCTGCCCTCATCCGCCCAGAGGCAAATACCTCCATGCCTGCGCTCATTGCAGAAGCCAAGCGCTCTGAAAAACGCACAAACATGGAATATGCTGCATGCAACGGCAATTGCTCCTCAAACAGCAATGGCCGGAAAAACTCCAATGGCAATAAATGCCAAAATACCAACCATAACAACGGCAACTCCAATTGCAATAATGGCAATCACAGCCAAAGTGCAAACCGCTCCTGTCCCAAAAAAGAGGATACCGCTGAAGTTAACAATGCCAAAATAGCAACTTGCTATGAATCTGACCCCACATTCTCTGACCTTGAAGGTCTCAAAACAGAGGAACAGGGAAAAGAGGAGGGGTAAAAGGCTTAAGTGCCCCCGTCTTCCCCCAACTTGACAAGAAATTGTACCAAGGCATGAACTTTGCTACTTGCATTCCCTGTGTCCCGCAGTCCTTCATTTTTATGAACTTAAAAATTAAAGATTGCTCACAACTTCTTGTCTACCCATGCACTTACAAATCACATACACATAAAATTTTATTTGACTCTGGTGCACAACACACCATGGTAAGCAAACCATTTGTAACCAAATACAAAATACCAGTTGTCAAATCCAACTTCAAATATTCCAGAATGGCAGATAAATCAAAGGTTCTACTTGAAGGCAAAACAACTCCCTTCATAATTGACCTCCAAGGAATACAAACGTTCATCAAAGGACTTTTCATGAACAACATAAACTACAACCTTGTAGCAAGCATGGACTGGTTCATCTGAGTGAACCCCAGCGTATGTTAGAAAACAAAAACCATGACCATCAAACGCAACGGAGTTAATTTTAACATCCTCAAAGAACCCAATGACCTCATCCTAAGAGACACAGTATTTGTCCAGGTCATAAACCAAGATGACTTAGAACATCTAACCAAAGATAGTACCCTCCACATAATGAGGTACACTGAGTTCAATACCATACAAACACAAAAGATCCAATGCCCAGAACTTGCAGCACTCCTAAATGAATACGCTCACGTATTCAAAGAGGAACTCACCAAGTTACCCCCCCCCCAAACAGGAGGTCAAACATGGCATTGACTTATGCAAAGCCATGCCTAAACCTGCACCCCTCTACAGACTCTCCACCATGGAGACCCAAACACTCAATACCCATATTGAGGACAATCTAGCCAAAGGATTCATTCTCCCGTCTGAACCCCTGTGGGGGCAGCGGTTTTCTTTGTAAAGAAAAAAGGACAGCACTCTACGTCTAGTAACTGACTATAGAGCTCTCAATGCAAGCATAGTAAAAAATAAATACCCCCTTCCACTTATAGAGGATCTGTTTGCAAGACCTTCAGGCGCCAAATTTTTCTCCAAAATTGACCTCACCTCAGGGTACAACCAGGTTGAAGTAAAGGAAAAGTACATACCAAAAACTGTGTTCCATACACAATTTGGATCCTTTGAATGTAGAGTAATGAACTTTGGGATGACCAAAGCTCCTGCAACATTTGTCACCATGATGAACCAAGCACTAAACGGTCTCTCAAATCCATTATGCTACCTTGACAATATCACCATATTCTCAAAAACTAAAGAGGAACACCTCACGCATGTCTGCAAGACACTCAATCAACTTGCAAAGCAAAAACTTTACGCAAAACCAATTAAGTGCCAATTTATGGAAAAAGAACTCCTGCTCTTGGGCCACATTGTCTCTGACAGTGGCATCAAAGCAGATCTGGACAAAATTAAAGCCATAAATAACATGCAACGCTCCACCTCCATTAAACAAGTTAGATGTTTTCTTGGTATGGTAGCTTACCTAAAGAAATACATCAAAGACTGCAGAAAACTAACCGCACTAATCAATGGCTTAACCAAGGGTAATGCCAAAAAGAAATTCATCTGGACTCCAGAATGTGACGATAATTTCCATTTATTAAAACAAGTTCTGATTGAAGCACTAATCTTGCAATACCCTAACAATAACAGGTACTACAAGCTCAAGTCAGATGCCAGCAACACCGCCATTGGCGCAGTCCTGCGCATCTGCCAGCCAGGGCAGCAAGATTTCCTGCCAGTATGTTACAAAAGCAGAAAACTAAAAAACACTGAGCAAAGATACCCAATACATGACAAAGAATTGCTATCAATATACCACACTTGCAAGAAATGGAGATGTTACTTGGAAGGACATTTAAACATCTGAGTACTAACTGACCATAAATCCTTAATCTATTTCAAAACTCAGAATGCACTTGCACAGTGCCAAGCCAAATGGATGTCCTTGCTTGAGCAGCTTAACCTGGACATCCAATACAAAAGAGGGCAGAGCTGGTCACTGACAATGCTCTCTCTAGGCTATGTCAGTCAATAGAGGATCACCCTGACCACCTGGACCCTGACTGACCAAACCTGTACAGCACTGAGTATAAAACCAAAGGGAAATACCCCTCAACACATCAACTGACCCACAACACATTAGTAAGAAACAAAAAGTACTTCCATGTATAAAATGGCACTGTATATCAAATCATCAAGGACAAACACATTTCCTACATCCCACTTGCACAAAGCGTTGACACTATACTAAGACACCATTGTCTACTAGAACACACAAAGGCTAATAACCTATATCTCACATTAAAAGAGATAGTATGGTGGCCCAATCATAAGCAAGACATAATTAATGTTCTAAAAAAGTGCACAGTGTGTGGAAAATATGCCAGTATCAAGGCTCTGCAGCCAATAGTTACCCCAGTACCTGACCCTGAACCATTTAAGGTTTGGGGACTGGACGTAGTGGGACCCTTCCCAGAAACCAAGACAAATCAATTTTCCTAATTGTAGCCATTGACTTTGCCGCACACTGGCCTATCTGCTGGGCAACAAAGGACCACAAAGTGGAAACAATAAACTAATTCATTAATACTGTAAATTCAGAACCTGAACGTAAAAATGCGGGATTGTCAAATCCTTGGTCCAAATTTCAAATCACGTTTGCGGGATGGCCTTTTTTAATTAAATTGATTTTTCAAGTTTATATTTGAATATTTGAAAATGTGGGAACTAATAGACACTTTGCAAAGTTCAAGTCAAACTGCATATTTCTAATGGACAAAATGAATTAACTGGAATCAGATTTAAAGTGTTCAAATCCATCAACTGTTTTCATTAAGTTTACTATGTTTTTTCAAATTGCGGGATTGTCAAATCCAAGAACCAAATTTCAAATCACTTTTGAATGCCACTAGTAAACTCAGATATTAATTGCAGGAACTGGAATCCAAATTTAATGTACACTAAGCACACTAGGAAACACCAACCCAAATCAAGAAGCTTCACCACAACTAAAATCAAACTAAAAATTCAATATCAATAACCATGTTTAGACATAAAAAGTGATTGATCTTTAAAATCATCAAAACCCAGAAAGTATACAATATTATTCACTTCAAATCACGGATATAGAAATTCTGTTACTATTCAAGGCTAACTCAAGAGAAAATAACTACTCACAACTCAACCAATAAATCCAAATAAATACATATTTAATCTAAAATGTATTTTTAATTTCATTTTTATGGACCGTCAATTGCATTCCCAACCCGCTCCTGCACCAGCCCGCGGGGCAGCCGGTCAATGAGGGCGTCCCAGAGGGTCCAAGAACAAACCCAGAACCCAACTTGAGGTGAGTCATGCCAATACACAGGCCTCCCAAGGTGTCATTGCCAGCCAACCACCTCCTGCATCCCAAGCCAGATCAACCAGCCTGAATCCCAGGCAGAAGCCACTTTCAAGGCCTGCTACCAAAGTCTCCTACATCAGGGTCACTGTGAACACTGAGGTTACTTACACCTCCACTGTATACCCAGTTGTCACCTGGCCCCGCACTCTTGACCCAAGAGTTGCTACTTCCTGCCCCTGCGTCTTTGACACCACCTATGAGCCATTGGCCACAACTGATGAGCCACTTGTGCCTGTGTCATATGCCACCATTGACAGCGCCACTGCAAGCAAGTGTGATCCCACCTTCTACACAAAGGTCCCCATCCCCTGTGTTGAGTCTTGTTGTGAATTCAGCTATTCACAGCATTTCAATTTTTTAGCGGGCCATTTTGAGGACAAATATCTTGCTTTTGCTTTTGCTACTCAAAATGACTTGATGACCAATTCAGGATGTAAAATTGTTTGGTTTCCTGATCCCTGTGCAACTCACTTGCCCCACTAATGCTGGTGGTGAGTGATCCTACTGTCCATGTACTGTTTTGTGGTAAAGCTACACAGTATATATTCACAATCTTTATACCCAATAAATCTTAAGTTCTATTCACATTTTTGTCTTTGTGTCTTCTGTACTTCCGCACCTCTCTCTAGCCACAACTAGTAGAGATTATTCTTCCAGGGCCGCAAGGTAAACGCATTTGCCTTCCCTGTCATCTAACCAAGACTTAGTACAAATCCAATCCTAAGGTTAGGATTTCCTGTTGTGTGTCTGTGCCACGCCTCAGAACACAACAAAAATGGTGCTCACTACAGGGGCTGTAAGCCCCTTGGTTATCCCCTTTGCATCCATGTTTTCAGGTCCTTTGCCTCCGCCTATACAAGAGTTGACTTCACCTGAAATTACCAGTCCTCCTATTGAGGAAGACATTGCAGACCCACCTATTGTTCCTACTGTGCTGAACCTTGGGAATGGTCCCCGCCTAGTGGCCTACCCTTTGGGTACCCCTGACTTAGAACAAGTCATGTTGGTAGCCCTTGGGATAGCCCGTGAAGGAGCCATCCCTTGCCTTCAGTTGCAGTTCAGTCAGGCTGAATACTACAAATTAATTGTGGCTCCTTGATTTCCACAACATCTCCTCTCAGCAGCTGGCTCCGCTGAGCACTTACTATTGTCCTTTGTGCAGCTTGCCTTGGCCCACCATCAAATAGTGTTGGGGCTCCACGTCCAAGAAATCTTGTCTCTGCAAGCTGAGGTTACTCATCACTGGGACCAGTTTGCTGCCTATCAACAGTGGATTCATTCCCTGTTTTTATTGGTATCTGACAATCAACGCAACTCTGTCACCTCCCAGACCTGTTTGAATAATTCTATTGAACAAATGTGCCAGTCTATCCCCAAATATGTGAGAGAACCTCTACACAAGTTTCACCAGCTAGAATAACCCTGGCAAGCTCAGGTAGATTCCACCTTAAACGCTTATCTCACTGACTTCAAGCAACTTTTTCAACAGCTCAATGCCTTCAGAGCATATTCCTTTGAGCAGCTACATCAGGTAGCAGACTTTGCTGCTAGCAGCCTTAATGAACTCAGTACTGCATATGAGCAAGAAAGAGCGGCCACCGCTGCTACCATAGCCAAACTCCAGAGTCAAGTAAATGAGCTATCTACACCCAAGCCAGATGTTCCGCCCTCTCCCCCTTCTGATGACTTGGTGGATAGGGAGAAGAGAATATGGGACGCCATTCAAGAACTACGTTTGACTACTTGCAGTCAGGGACGTTGTGGTGATCCACATGTGTGCGGTTTGCAGGCGAGAGTGAATTTGGCTTCAAATAAAGACAATATGCTAAGAAATGACAGTGTGTGGTTAGGGTTAAGTGAGGTAAGCCTAGTAGGTAACATGGTCTACTAGGGTAAGTAAGGCCTGGCTGGTAGGTAACAAAGGACTACCAGAGGCAGTGGTTGCCTCCACCCAGCATAAGATGTTGGCTGCTTTGGGCTATAGTACTCCACCTAGCAGGGTGAAGACTAAAATAGCAAGCAGGGAACTTTGTCTGGCTGGGGGGTGTAAGTTTGGACCCCTGGCGGGTAACGTGGGCTGTCAGGGAGGGGAAGAGCTCTGAGGGCTCAATGTACCCTAATACGCTTGCAGGAGGTCTGTGAGCAAGCACCCTGCCTAACGGACTGGCAGGGTGTCCTTGTTTATGCCCCCATGGGAGTTTTGGGGAAACCCAAAGTGAGCATTGGAGGGTATAGGCATGCTCAGAGGTGTCACCAGGGTAGCTTGCTTGGGGAAGAAATCTGCAGAACTTGGTGTGATCAGGCCTCTGGGAAGTAGAGATGATTACTCTGCAACTGAAAGCCCAGACTTCATCACCTGGGTGATTAAAGACAATGCATAAACATAGATTTATGGTTGAATGGCCTAAGTGGGTTGCCACTTGCAAGGGCCCAGTCAAACGCCAGTTCAATGTAGACTCATGCCTGGGTCTACAAGTTCTGGTAATGGGGGCTGAGATAAAGAACCAAGGTGGTTCACAGAATTAGCAGAGAAAACTAGCAAGAGGGACTGTTTGGTCACAGTGAAGGCTAGTTGATGAACTGTTAATTCATATTGAATGGAATGGACCAATATGGTTCAGTGTGTTAAGGGAAAAAATGAAGTTCCTAGTGTGGAACTGGTGAAGGATAAGCAGAAAGACAAGAAGACAGGATAAAGAACTAGCAGATCATGGGGTAGGATGGCCAAAGGACCAGAAGTTGGTGCTGAAGAACTGAAGAGTTGAGAGGATGACCTAGCTGGACTGAATACAGAGGCTGGAAGAGCTGGTTTAGTGACTTTTGAGAAGAAGTTTGGATATAAAGAAGCAGATTAAAAGTTATATAAAGAAAAAGAAAGAGGAGAAAAAATAACCTATAGTTTGTTAGAACTATAATTTATTTTTAGGGAAAAGATGAGAGAGAGAAAGGACCAGAAAGAAGTTGGAAGAAGAACGGAGAAACTGTGAAAGCAAAAGAGCAAATTTTGCCAAGAACAACTAGGGGAGCAAAAGGACAAGCAGCAGGCAGGTTTGAAGATGCAAAACGTTGAAAAAACACAGAGAAACGCAGAGAAACGTTGAGACATCAAAGGATCAAAAATTGCCTAAGTAAAACATATGTGGAAGTGCTTGAGATTTGCCGGGGAAACGTGACAGGAATTACGGCAAAACCGTTTGAAACGCGGAGCAGTGGTTTACCTGGAGCAGAGCAGCTTGGAGTTTGAACCATGGCCAGGAACAGGTCATCCAGATGAACTGTTTTGGCAAAACTGTTGAAGCAAGGCGTTTGATTGGCTGCAACCCAGAGCTTACTTGATCAGGTTTTTAAGAGCTTTAACTTGAGAGTTAAAGCCTAAAAAATGGGGAGCAGAAGCGGAAAATTCAGGGCTTTCATTGGCTGAAGTAAGTTTGAAAGTTTAATATATTATAGAAGAAGAAAAACAGGATAGTTTAAGCTTTGAAAAACCAGAGTTCTAAGAGAGGATTTTGGTCTGAAACAAGGAGCTATAAAAGGGAGAGCTATCTGAGATTCTTCAGGGACTGGATCAAGTGGATTACAAAGGCCACCAAAGCTACAGAAAGAGCAGGAGACCAAGGATAGAAAGCCACAGCCAAGTCAGACCACAGGAGCTTAAGATTAAGACAATGGAGCCCACAACCAAGGTGCCGGAGCCCAAGACCAAAGCAAGGGAGCCCAAGAACAAGGAGCAGGAGTTGAAGACCAAGTACAAGGAGTCCAAGATATTGTTAAAGGACTCCAAGTTTTGGCACAAACACTTTCTTATTTCCTACCCAAAGGTGATATCTCAGAAGGTTTCTAAGGGGATCTTCCTTCTTACAGAGAATAAAGCGCCTATTATGACCCCTATCTGATTTTTCTGTGTAAAAAGGGTATATAAGTCTCATGAGTCAATTGCCCCATATTTTCTACCCTAGCCCAGGGAATGAGGAATCATACCGCCTAGGGTGCAGGAAGATTGCCTCTAGTAAATCTACCCAGGAGGAGTGGGAAAAGGTGACCAGGCATTTGGAAATGTCAAATTGAGGAAGAGAGTTCATTGGAGAAGAGTTTGCAAGGCTACTCCAGGATTGGTATTGGCCTACAGGCAGGCTAGCGTCTGCTGAAGTCCAGGTATACAGGGGAGATGCTTGCTTGGTAATTGGAAAGGTACTTGAGGAGTTTGCCCTTATGCAAGCCAAGTATAAGCTTCTCACCAACCCTTCACCCCTGTTAGAGAATGACAACTCCTCCAAGCCGGTCCCTGGCTACAACCTAGGACACATTATGGGGACTGGTGACCAGGAACCCCACAGACGTCCTGCTCAGGCGCCTCAACCTGAACCCCAGGTGCTTGAATTGACTGCTCAAGTTGCAGAGCTACAGCAAGAACTTGCTGCCCTACATGAAATGATGGCAACTGCTGCTAGTCTAGTTGGGGTTGTCGATGAAGATGGCTGCTGCCCTGGTTTATCTGGAGAACCTCAAATCCAATGCGCTAGGGAATTAATTGCCCTAGCTAACAAGGTGGATTAATTAAAGCGGGACCACACTGAGCTGGATAGAGACGTACAAGAAATAAATGAAGTAATTGAATCTGTAAATGATAGATTCGCCCCTTGCCTCTCAGTGGGGCCATCCCTTACTTCATGTCTGGATGAACTCTCCACAATAGTGACTACCCAAGGTCAACGCTTAGATACTACTGCACAACAGATCACTCAAGCTGTCAATACTGGGGCCTGTGCTGTTGAGACTCTTAACACCCTTGAGGAAAATGTTTGCCAGCTATGGGCTAGACAACTCCCCTCGGAATCTGAGGCAGAGTTTTCCCCATGTATCAACGTACTTAATAGCAACAATGGTGGCCCAACTCATGAAACTCACTTCAAGCCTACCTTTAAGCAAGTCTTTGACCCCAGAACCTCAATCATTGCAGCTTTCTTAACTATCTATGAAACTTCCAAAAGACGAGCTTTGGATGAGGTTAAGAAGGAACATATTTTGACCTGTCTACACCTGACCTGCCAGGAGGTGGTGGTGCCTGAGCTGCCCACCATTGAGACTTGGGAAGATATGAAGCAGCTTCTGGTTGAAAAATTTGGTGGTGACCTTAGCCTGGAAGTAAAGAAGGACGCCTTCATGCATATTGCTTTCAAGTCTAAAGAGACGCTAGCCAAGTTTGCAGACAGATTCTACATGGAAGGACAGCAACTGATCATGAGCAGACAGTTGATAGCCCATGAAGCCTACATGGTTTGCGCTCAAGCCCTCAAAGTTAACCAATCTCTGTGCCTTCACTTCAAAGCCCATAAGTCTATGCTTTCCTCCATGAAGAGCATAAAGACATTGTTGCAGGATATGCACTTTACCCACTCTGAAGCAGTTGTTAGGGAAAGTTGAGCTGCTTCTAACTCTGGTTCATCTTCCTGTGGTCCTTGGATTCTTAATATGAACTTGCAGAATCCTCCTCAACGCCAAGGTTGCCACAACTGTGGCCAGATAGGTCATCATTCTTGAGTCTGCACCAATCTGTGGGTTGAAGGAGCTGATCCAAAGGAACAGGCGGGAAAAGAGCTGTCAACCTAGAGGCAAGACGCTCTTGGTTGACAATTCTTCCCATTCTCTTCCAATCCCTCCCTCTATGGCTGAATCCAAGCCTGCTGATAATGAGGCTCCTCCTATTCTCCTCCTGTTTCATGATATCTCTGATGACTCTGACCTGGATGATTCTGATATTGACAACGCTGATGCATATGGGTACTCCGTTCTGGCTGTTCCCAAAACCATTACAGTTCCCTATAAGTTACGCTCAGGAAAGACTACAACTACTTCTAAGCCTTTTCCTGAGGCCAAAGAGATTGTCTTGCGCCCTTACCTCAATCAGGCCAATAGGTCCCCCGTGCTAGTGAAGTTGTCAGAAGAAGCTGCTGAGGTTGCTGATGCTGTCTTCAATAATGTATCTGTTTTGCTCCCCCTCCAGACTGTTTATAAGGAGTTTCCAGGGTTAATATGCATGATTGAGAAGTGGGATAAGGAACTAGCAGAGGATCAAGATATCCTGGCTGTCCTTCCCCCTTTTGGTTGTACTACCACTCAAGTAGAGATATCCATTCAAAAAGTGAAGATTAAGGCTGTTCTAGACACTGGCTCACCAGTCAACGTTGTATCCTCCAAGCTTGTGAAGAAACTTAAACTTGCCCCTGACCTTAATTATCACCAGTTGTATGGCACAGCTGGACTGTCTATGACCCGCGCCATAGGGGCTTACTCCGCTCTGCCCATGTGGTTTGGCAAGCTTCTCTTAGCTGCGCCAGCAGTTGTCTTGGAGAATGAGAGTTATGATCTCCTAGTTGGCACCTAGTTCCTTAGGGAATATAATGGGATAATCAACTTGAAAGATGGCCACCTCTCTATTCTGGGATACAAAGTCCCCTTAATCTTTGAAGAGCCAGTTAAAGTTCCGGGGAAACACCTCAAGACTTGTGCCTTGGAATATCCCACTGGGGTTTTCAACCTCAAATATTGCACCCACTCTTCAAACATGAGATGTCCACCCATGGCTTGTCCTGCGTCTGAAGGGATCCCCCTCCTAGCCACGTCTGCTGTCATCATCCCACCTGGCTCCCAGGCCATCCTAGACTCCCAGATATCATATGAACTACCTGAACAACCCTTATTGGAGTTGTACTCTCCCCCCTTGTTAGGACGCAACAACCCTTATCTCTGTCCAGGGATCCTAGATGTCTCTCATAAGGACCCTGTTCACTTTTTAATAGCCAACCTGACTGCTCTCCCCATGACTGTTTCTAGGGGGAAGGTTGTTGGGTATGGCAAGTTGTTGAGCGCTCCAGATGTCCAGTTGCTTCATCCCTTTGGCACATTCCAAAATTTTAACCTACCTTAGGATGAACCCCATGTCTTATCCTTGTTCACTGTGAGAGACTTTCCACAGCTGTCACTGGTTCAACAGAAAGAGGTGCTAGACTTTCTAGACCAATTTCCTGACATCTTTGCAAAATACAGTACCAACTATGGGTTAGCTAAAGGCGTTATTCATCAAATAGACACTGGTGACTCTCCTCCCTTCTGTGCTAAACCATATTGCTGCAGCCATGTAGAAGACGCCCAGCTATCTAAAGAGCTCAAACAACTGTTAGACACTGGGCTGCTGGAACCTTCCCAAAGTCCTTGGGCATCCCTACTACTCATCTTAAAGAAGAAAGATGGGGGTCATTGTATTGTGATGGACTACCATCAATTGAACTCTTTGACCAAGAAGGACTTGTACCCCTTGCCATGTATTGATGATGCTCTCCAACGTCTTAGAGGCTCTAAGTTTTTCTCTGCAATGAATCTGGCATCTGGATACTGTCAAGTTGACCTATTGCCCAAGGATTGCCAAAAAGCTGTGCTCATTACCTCTGAAGGGGTTTTTGATCCTACTTGCATGCTGCAGGGACTCTGCAACTCCCCGACCACCTTCCAAAGGGCCATGGACTCCATCCTCTGTGACTTGAAGTTGTTGTGCGTCCTAGTATACTTGGATGATATAACGGTTTTCAGCACTACCTTCACCAATCACCTGGTTTATCTCAAAGAGGTGTTTATAAAGATTTGAGAAGCTTGCTTTAAGCTAAAACCTTCCAAGTGTTCCTTCTTCAAAGAACGTCTTGAATTCTTGGGCCATGAAGTAACCCAGACTGGGATTTGCCCAATGACTAAGAAGGTTGAAGCCATCAATAAAATGCTTCTGCCCACCAACCTGTGAGAGATACAAGTCTTTCTAGGGATGATGGGCTACTATAGACAGTTTATCCCTGACTTTGCCAATACTAGTGAACCTCTAGTCCAGCTGTTATGTAATTTTCTTTTTTAATGAACCGCCAGTCAGCAGCAAGCCTTTGAGACCCTTAAGCAAAAACTCAAAGAGGCGCCAATCCTAGTGTATCCTGACTATTATAAGGAGTTCATCCTGTACACCAACGCTAGCAATCTTGCTATAGGGGCTATCCTGGCCCAGCTAGACAACAAGAGTGTAGACCATCCTGTGGCTTACACTTCCCGTGTGCTGAACAAACATGAGAAGAATTATAGTGTCACAGAGAAGTAGTGTCTTGCCATGTTGTATGAAGTCAAGCATTTCATCACTACATATATGGTACCCACTTCACAGTTGTCACTGACCACGCTTTGCTTAAGTGGTTACAACAGCTTAAGGAGCCTGAAGGGCGCCTAGCTAGATGGGTTCTATGTCTGCAAGGATACAACTTCACTGTGCTTCATTGCCCTGGGATTTAACACCAGAATGCTGATGGGCTCTCCAGAATGCCCATTCTTGCTTTGCATCCTGCAGAGGCTGATTGGTTATACTAACTAATTGGGTACCCTTCTTCTTGGGAAAGTGATACAGAAGATGTACAACTAGCCTTGTCCAAGCTATCCAAAGATACCCTCATACGCGGCAATCAGCTCTTCAAGAAGGTACAAGACCAGTATCTTCCTTATGTACAAACCAGTCTTTGCCTCTTGTTGATGTTGCAAGCTCATAAAGAGTCTGGGCATGGAGGCATTGCTAAGACTTTTGACTGGCTTCAAAAGAATTACTTCTGGGAGAACCTTTGCCTGCTGATCCCAGACGTCATTGCTAGCTGTCACAACTGCCAGCTACAGAGGCCTTGAGCTGCTGCCCACGAGTTCAAATTAGTTCCCCCTCAACATGCCTTTCACACTGTCAGCATTGACGTGGTAGGCCCTCTCCCCCGCTCACGTTCTGGGTGTTGATTTATTCTGATTGCTGTTGATCACTTCAGCAAGTAGGTAGAGGCTTGCCCTACAAAGAATATCACGGCTAAGACAACTTCTGCCTTCCTGTTACAAGATTTTTTCTACTGCCATGGCTGTCCTCAAGTGTTGCTCTCAGATAATGGGACTAATTTTAATGCCAAGCTGGTAACCTCTGTTGTTGAAGCTTTGGGATTGCACCAGTCCTTCTCTGCCCCTTACAATCCTTCTATCAATGGGGCAGTTGAGCGTGCAAATTCAACACTGGTCTCTATCATGAGGAAGCTCACCTACTCTGACGCTGCCAACTGGGACCTATACTTACCTGCCGCTCTCTTTGCGTACCGCCTTAGCAAACATTGTGTCACTGGATACTCCCCTTTTGCTATGCTGTTTGGGCAAGAGGCCTGTCATCTACCCAATTTTTAGTACAAATCCAATCATAAGGTTAGGATTTCCTGTTGTGTGTCTGTGCCGCGCCTCAGAACACAACACTCCTTGTACTTGGACTTGGGCACCTTCTCCTTGGTCTTGGACTCCTGCTCTTGAGTCTTGGGCTCCTACACTTGGCTTAAGCTTCAACTCCTTATCTCCATCTCCAGCTTCTTTGCCTTGGACTCCTGCAGCTTTATCTTGGGCTTCATTTATCTGTGTAGTCCTTGTGGCCTCTGTAATCCACTTGTATCAGTCTTTGTGGCCTTTAAAATCCACTGTATGAGTCCCTGAAAAGCTTAAGATAGCTCTCCTTTTTATAGCTCCTTGTTTCAGTCCTGATTTCCTCCCAGAACTCTTGGTTTTTCAAAGCTTAAACTATCCAGTTTTTCTTTCTCTACAATATATTAAGCTTAATAACTTACTTCAGCCAATAAAACCCCTGAGTTTTCTGCTTAATTTCCTCATTTTTTAGGCTTTAGCTGAAGAGTTGAAGCCCTTAAAACACTGATCCAACTGGCTTCAGCCTGCAGCCAATCAGACGCTCTAATTCAATGGTTTTGCAAAACTGTTGACTCAAATGACTTGCTCTTGACTATGGTTCAAACCTGGCGCTATCATGCTCCGGATAAACAACTTCTCTGTGTTTCAAACAGTTTTTCTGTAATTCCTGTCACATTTCTCTGGCAAAACTTGAGCACTTTTGCCTATGTTTTACTTAAGAAAGTTTTGAACCCTAATTTCTTCAATGTTTCTCTGAGTTTCTCCACATTTTCTTCATCATTTCACCATTTTAAACTTGCCTGTTGCTTGCCTTTTGTCTCTCTTAATCATTTTGGCAAAAATTCCAACTTTTGTCTTCACAGTTTCTCCATCCTGTTTCTGGCCTCTTTCTAGCTTCTTTCTACTCAATCATCTCCTTAATAAATTACTGTTTAATTCCTGTAAATTATTTCTTCTTTTTCTCTCTTTGAATCATATGATAATTAATATAATCTCTATATCATATTTTTGGTAGCATTAAATCATTATTTAACTTCTTTTTTTCTTATTATTTTCTCTCTTTAAGAAACCAAAACCAACATTCCAGCAGCTGTATTAATTCCAGCTAGTCCTTCTAAGCCATCTTCCAGTTTCTTAGCTAGTCTTGCACCATGATCTTCTGGTCCTTCAGCCAGTTTTTTAATAACATCTTTTGGTCCTTCCTTATCCATCAACAGTCTGTTCCAGCCTAGCCAGCAATCAGTTCATTCCAGTCATCAATCAGCTTAGACCAGTCCTTTCAGTCAGCAATCAACCAGTTCTTTCCTTTTAGCACACAGTCCAGTCCTCACCATTAACCACCTAGGTTCTAATCCTCACAATGAACTCACAGTCCCTTAACTAGTCTTCACTGTGATCATACAGTCCCTCTTACTAGATTCACTGTAGATCCTGAACCACCTTGGTCCTATGATCACCCCTGATACCAATACCTCAGACTCAGGCAATAAGTATACGGGGCTACTGGCACTTGGCTGGGCCCCTTACATGTGTCCTTCACCTGGGCCATTTAACCACAGACAATCATCATGTCTGTGCAGTTGACTTTACTCACCCAGGTAATTAAATCTGAGCTTTCAGTCTAAAGTAATCAACTTTACTTCCCAGAGGCCTGATCACATTAAGTTCTGCAGCTGCTTCCCTAAGAAACCACCCTGGTGACACCCCTGAGCATATTCATGCCCTCTAATGATCTCTTTGGGACCTCCCCAAAGCTCTCATGGAGAAATAGATGAGGACACCCTACCAGTCTGTTAGGTAAAGTGCTTGCTCACAGACCTCTTGTGAGCGCACAAGGGCAAGTAGAGCTATCTTAGCTCCACCCCTTTCCCTGGCAGCCTGTGTTACCCGCCAGGGTCATATCAAAACCAGCCCTGGTAGCCTTATTACCCACCAGGGTGGTCCACTCCCCACTCCTAGCAGCCAACATTCCCTGCTGGGTGGAGACACCTAACTAGCCCACAGCAGCCAAAGCTTCCTGCTGGGCTATCACACTCCTCACCCCTAGCAGCCAATATTCCCTGCTGGGTGAGGACAACTAACCAGCCCCTAGAAGCCAAAGTTCCCTTCTGGGCTGGTTCATCATCTCCCTCTAGTAGTCCTTTTCTACCTACTAGGCAGGCCTTACCTTCCCTAGTATTGCAACATCTTCAATCGCTTCCTCTCAGTAAATTAATTCCCCAAGGAACTCACCAAATGATTCCCTGTTTAATCATTAATTTGGTGGCACTACTATCATTTACCATCTACCATGGGAATCAAACATTCTATATCCTAAGCAGAAAACAATTTGAATAAGCCTTGTGACTTAAGAAGAACATTATTCAGATAAGCCCCATGATTGCCATGATGTACATGGACAATATGTAGCTTCTCATAATACTATATAATATCCTATATTCATATCAAATAAAGTATCATTCTCTTTCTTAATTTTCCCATTTATCTTGTTTATTATAATTCCCAGAAGTATATACACAACACTAGTAGCCAATGTTCCCTACTAGGCCTATACCTGTCTCAAAACCACAACACACTGACAATTCTCAGCATTGTGTTTTATTTGAAGCCAAATTAACCTTTGCCTTAAAAACTGCTTCCATCTGGATTTTCACAGAGTGCTAAGACTTCATTCATGAAGATAACAAAGGTCAATGGTACATTTGGCATCCCAAAGTTGAGTACAACACACTTTTAGGAACCATACTTGGTACAGAAGGCTGTTTTGGGTATGTCTTCTTCTTTGATTTAGATTTGGCTGTAGCCTGCTGTTAGGTCAATCTTGGAGAAGACAGTTGCCTTGCCTAAGGCGTCAAAGGGATTGTCAATGAGTGGGAGTGGGTAAAAAAATTTGATGGTAACCTTGTTCAGTGCTTGGTAGTCAGTAACAAGTCTAAGGGCTCTGTCCTTCTTTGCCACAAAGAACACGGCGGCATCAAAAGGAGATTGTGAGGGGCAAATAAGTCATTTTCCAATTTTTCCTCGAGGTATGCGTGCAGTGTTTTGTCTTCATTTGAGGTGAGGTGATATATGGGTTGCGCCTTATGTTCTGCTTCTTGAGCTGAATGGCATGCTGTATGTGCTTTTCTGGGGGTAACCCTGGTAACGCTTCCTGGAAGATTTCAGTATGATAGTCCACAATTTCCTGATCTTGGGTAGTATTTGTGTCCTGGTGGTCCTTGAAGTGTATGACCTTGTATTAGCAGGAGTTCCAATCAATTGCTTTGAGGTTGTCTTTCTCTTCATGAGTATCTGTGATATGTACAAAGACGTGATCTCATAGGAGTTGGTCCACAGAGTCAGGGTATATTTGGTAGTTAAACCCTTCACATTTGATGGTTAATACAGAAGTAACTCAATCCATGTTATTATTGTTCTTTTGTAGCCACACCAGGCCAAGCACAACGTCAAATCTGGGGAAGTCAATGACGGGTCCTTGGATGATGGAGTGTAGATTTTTCAGCGTGATAGAGAAGGGGGAAGTCTCACATGTCACAGTAATGTGGTGTTTATCAGCTAAAACCATGTTTATAATCTTCAAAGGATTAGTGGCTAGATTTAATTTGTCCAGAAAGGTACTATGGACAAATGTACCATCTGCACCTGAGTCCAGGAGCACTGAGCTGGAGTAACTGTGAAAGAAGAAAGGGCAAGACATCAGCATATTGGAATGTCTGGCAATAGTATAGAGTACTGGGTCCTCTGAGGGGACCTGGATCATTGGACATTGATCCACATCTTTGGGTTGGTAATCATTGTTGGGCAAGGCAGGAGTTTGACAGGAAGAGCTTGGCTTGCTTAGTGCCCTCCCCAGGCTTTTCCCTTGTCCTGGTTATCCTGAGTAGTAGTGACTCTGAATTGGGTGCAGTTTGACTGTCCATTGTTCCCATTACTATGGCCATTTGAACTTGAGGGCTTGTGGCCTGCACCATTGTTGTTGCCAGGTGGGGGCAATTAGTGTGTCCTGGTGGGTGAGAGTCCTTGGGTCTCTCTCTCTTTCCAGTATGGACCTTGTGGAGGGCATTTGATGTTTGTTCCGCTTTATCTGCTTCTTAATAAAGGCTCTTCAGATTGGTTACTTGTTACAGGTTGATGTGTCTCATTACCTGAGGCATGAATGTGTTGTAGTACATGAAGTGTGTAGCTGGGTTTTCAAATGCCATGTCAGAAGATGCCTGTAGGTGGAGCTCTTCATATGTGCGGGTGGGTTCTTTCACTTTGCCAATCTGGATCAAGTTCTTTACTTGATGTATGATCATGAGAGTGGTGTCTTTCATTACAAACCTTGCCAAGAAGTCCTGCTTAAAGGTGTCCCAGTCTGTCTTGGTGTGGTCTCTGTGCCACTTGTTGCATCATGTACTTGTGTTGTGTGTAAGGCGGATGAATATCTCTACAATTCAGAACCGTTCTGGGGATTATTTTTGCGCTAATTTGTTCTGTGCAGATTGTATCCATGCTGTGGCATTGTTGTCATTGGCCCCAGCAAATGACTCCAAGGCGGCGCTAAAAAGTTAGTGGGCTACATAGGTGGACATGATACTTTTGTCTGTCACTCAAGGGATGGTGGTAGGTGCCTGGAAGAACCCTTGCACTGATAGGTTGTTAAAGGCAGGGACCAGCATTATCATGTTTTGGTACATTACAAACCCTTCTGGTATCTTGGTACCCGGTGTGTAGGGTGTCCAGTCCACAGAAAGGCCAGACATAATTTTTTTGTAAATTTGTTGACCGCAGCAAGTACAGACAACAGGTGGAATTTCAAAGGGAAAGGTAGGATGGAGAACCTACCTGTACTACCAATGTTGTAACTGTGCTGTTCTAGCAGAGTTACAAAGGGAAAATATTTAGAAACTAGATAATTATCTTTATTTTTAGATAGGGATTATATAGTTGTACTGAATTATCTTAAGAGGAACATGATTATGTAGATCATTTGGTTGGATGGTGAAGAGGGGTGACTTGTTCCTTTTAAAGAGTCAGGTGCTAAAGCAAGTCCACCACTGTATAGGATCATTTTTTGTTCATGTTGTTGATTTTGGGAATTTGAGTCAACTTCCTTGTTTGGCTACAAGTCACTGAGAAGTCAGATTGCAGGCCTTGAACCCGCTTAGTTGGAACCTTGTTGGCAGGTCAACCCTGCTGTTTCAACAAAAGAAACAGAATAACTACTTACTTCTTGTCCGTTGATTGGCTGCAATTCCAACTGTTTTTGCTTTCAAATCCATCAATTAAACACAAGACTTCAAAAGACAATAACCATCACAACAATGGCTCAAAACTCCTCCTGCTTACCATTGTGACTAACCTTAGAGTTTCTGGTCTTCTCTGTCTTCTCTTTTTTCTCTGGTTTTGGAGAATACTCTCCAATCAAGTTAAGCATACCTTTTGCAATATCTTCTCCTTTTGGTTCCACTTGGGAAAACATTGTTTTTCACCCTCTGATGCTCATTGATTCTTTCTTTTACCATTTTATAAACAGTATTTAAGTAACCATTCTGGGAACGTAAAATATTTTTATATAAATAAATTATCTTCTTTTTATTAGTCTTATTTTGAGAAATCCTTTTCCTGACAACCACTTTGCACCATGAATAGGAATATTTTCCTGTTCTGGTTCCTTTCATTTTTAACTTGGTTAATTTTGTCCTTGGAAGGCCCCACTAGAACCACCAGCTGATGCAATTTCTCTCCTGAAAATTCTCACCAGTAAGAGTCCTTGGCTAACAGTTGGTTCAAATATTCATCTTGTGGTACTTTTCTACAGGGCCTCCAAGGTCAACTCAGGGGAGTCCTTACCAGAAGGACTTAGCGGGCTGTGGGAGGGGGTGCTAACTAATAGCACTTATGGGAGGAGGCAGAAATGGGTCTGTCTTGTATAAATGATAGGAGGATGGAGAATAGAGGCAGGAGAGTGTGTTCTGGAAAGGAACACAGATAGGTTATGGCACTTACTGTAGTGCAACACTATCTTAGCAATACAGTAATCTATATCTGCGAGGATATTGGTAGAGTATCTATAGTACATACCACAGTACAGATAACTCATAGCAATAATGGTATTCTATAACATAAGTTATGGGGAAACAGACAGGACTGTCTGGACCTTGCTCTTTCTATCAGAAGAATGGAAGGCAGCAGGTATAAACCAGGGTTTCTTAAGTCCACAATAGGAGAAGGAAGGGATAGAACTTGTGGTTGGGCCTGGGACACTAGCCTGGTAGGGACGCTAGTATAGCAGGGGGACATTCCTGTCACCTTTGGTCTCTGCAACAGGAATAGCAGGGGCTTTCAGATGAAGGACCTGGTTAAAGGACACTATCTAAACAGTAGAAATTTCTAGCCAAGTGCAAAGTGCAATATATGTCAACAGGTAGAGGTAAAAGTGGGGGTCTTGTTTATTGTGAATGATGAAGACTTATATATGTATACACCATAATGATCATGAATACATAGGGTTCATTTATGCAGGTAGCATAGGCCTAAAATAGAACATCATGCCTTGCTTTTCTGGCATCACACATCTGGTTGCTAGGATTTCAAGTTTCATTAAACTTGCTCTTCTTGACCCCTCCCAAAGCTGACATCTTGCTGGTTTGACCTAACACGTCCTTTTATCTGTTGGTCTATTTGAAAGGCTACTATATCTTAAGAAGATTCAGCTCCCTTATGAGGATATTTGCCTTCCTAGGACATTTTGGCCACCTGGCTATTGTTGTAACTATGCTGTTTTAGCAGAGTTACAAGGGGAAAAATATTGGAAGCTAGATCATTTTCTTTATTGGGAGATAATTATGTAAAATATAGCTAAAGTGAATCAGGGATAACAGGAACATGATTGTGTTGATCACTTGGTTGGATTTTGAAGGGAGTGGCTTTATCCTGATAATGAGTCAAGCACCAAATTGAGGTATTCACCATAAGGGATCATCATCTATTCTTGTTGGATTTTGAAATTCAAGTTGACTTCCTAGTTTGGCTAGAGGTCACTGAAAAGTTGGGTTGTGGGTCACAAACCCGCTTAATTGGAACCTTGCTGGCAGATTTAGTCTGCTGTTTTGACACCCTCTGGCTTAAGGTTGGCCTTCTCTGGGGGCAGGTTGTCAGGGAGGTTGTCAGGGGGCCAGACACTATTGAACTAGCTGCTGTTTGGTGGCTGGTAGGACAGTTTTTTGTTCTTTGTATCTTGCTTTAAAGGGTCTTAATTGGTCATCATGGGGGACTTTATCTTGCTTGTGTTTGCTGAGTCCTTGCACAAGGTAATTATTGTTTTTGTTTACCTTTAAGATGATAACAGGGCCCACTTTTTTGGGCTGTAACTTGCTCTTGTCTTTATTCATTGTCCAGACCTCATCACCAACTTTGTGTCTATCTTGAATGGGGACAAACATATTTTTCAAATGTTTCTCTTTTTTTCTAACTTATCACTCTTGGCTTGTATTACTTGAGGTGCTGAACAAGGGGTGACCTTGCTGGACATTTCCAGATTGGGTCCCATAAGGGCTTTAATGATATTGGTATGTGTGCCATAAACAAGCTCAAAGGGGCTTTTCCCAGTGAATCTGTTCATATGAGTACAGCATAAAAGAAGTGCAGTTGATAGCTGCTTATTCCAGTCCTCAGGTCTCCTGGCAGTGAGCTTGGCCAGGACCTGCACTAAGATACTGTTTAGCTGCTCCACTTGTCAATTGACCTGAAGATGGTAAGGTGTTATCACTGTGTGCTGGAGCCCATTCTTAGTGAGGCATAAATTGGTGTTCTCATAGGTCAATTTCTTGCCCCCATCTGTTATCAGGAGTTCTGGCTTTCTGAAATTACTGATTATTTCCTTGTCTATGAATTGTTGAATCTCGTTGCCTGTGTGAGTCTTCACCACTTGCGCTACCAGCCAGAAAGTGATAAAGTCAATGGCGGTGATAATGTATTTCTTGTTGTTGTGTTTCCCGGGAATGGGCCCCACAATGTTGAGGGGCCATAACTTGATGGGTAACTGGGAACAAATGGTCAACACAGACTTAGGCAGGGTTTTGCTTTTTGCTTCTTTTCACACACTTCACATTAGTTGAGTGTCAGGATACCAAGAGTACTGTGGAGCTCCAGCAGGTGAGAGAGGAGTTAAAGCAGGTACTGGCATGACCCACCAGATGATGGGACCTAACTTTACCAGGTAGGAAAGGGCCTACCCATCCACATCCCAGGGCCCAGCCGCTGGCAAAGCAGAATCAATCAATCCTGTGAGTGCCAGGTAAAGCACTCCCAGGAATTGACTACTCTGGCCAGTGGTGTCAGAAGTGGAGGGGTTGAGATGGTTGGTTTGGGTGTTGGGGGTGGTTCCATGGGGATCAGGTAGGAAGCAGGATTGTTGTATTTCCCGTTGAAGATCAAAGGGTAGATGGTGATTGCTTTGCCATCACAGACAATTTGATAGGGTTCCTTGGGGACGTTTAGGTGGGTGTACCACTTCAAGTCTTCCAAGGTCCAGGGTTTGAGATCAGGATTTTGGGGATACTCAGTGAAATGCACAGGGACAAATGGAGCGTTGGGTGGACAGTAGTAGTCAAAGGCTTTGGTTTTGTCAACTGGAGTCTGGCTATCTATCCCAGTGGGTGGGTGCTGACGCTTGAGTGTATGCAGATGGAAGAGTACCAAAAATATTTATGGAAAAAGATTGGTGAACCAAGGGTTCATAACAACTTTATTTGTAAGAATGTCAATACAGAACTTTTTCAGGTGCTTTTGATTTATATGCTTACTCACATTCAGGTGCCTCTGGGCATTTTTCTGGTGTTATCTGTATGGCAAGGCTTGGCATCTTAGGTTCTGCTATTTGGTTGGCTGCTTCATGGTTATTTTTGGGGTTTTTAGGAAAAGTTGTTTGTCTTTTTGGTGGTCCATCTTGGCTTGGGTGGCCATTGGTTCTGGCAGGTTTGGCTTCTGGGATTATGGGTTTTTTTCCAATTTGATCACCTTTTTTGAGCTGGCTTGACAGACTTTCCTGAGGCCAAGGAACTTGATTAAAAAAGGGGTCCCCAATTGGGGGCCCCAAATTACTTAATGGAGTGTGGGCTTGAACTGGGTTTACTGGACAGCTAAAAATAGCCTGCCCAGGCCCAGCCAAACCCACCAAGGCTTAGGCGTAGCTTTTGGGGCCCAGAATGGGCCCTGCAGCTACCGCCAGGGCAGGAATAGTTCCTGCACCTGGATTTTTGCTTTTCAAAGCAAATCCAGGTGAGGGCAAATCTCCCCTGCCTGCTAGCCCCGCCTGGCGGCTAGGAGCGGGTTTGATTCCTGCCCAGGGCTTCAAAAATGTTACTTTTGTAACATTGAGGACTTCTTGGACGTCCCAATATAGAGTTGGCCACCATGCCTTGTGTTTGAGAAATTCATAAAGGTTGCAGCTTTTGGTGTGCCCTAAATCTCTATGATAGCATAGAATGATGTCAACTTGTTGGTGTGTAAGAATATATAGGATGGTGCTCTCATTGGTCATCTTGCAGTGTAGCGTCCTGTATATGTCCATAAGAGGTGTTCATTTTTGATGACCGTTTTTAGTGATATTGGTAGTTCCTGGAGAAAACCCTTTGTCTTTAGTTTGGAGTACCAGGAGGGGCCAGTCTAGGTCAAGACTATTTTCCCTCTTGTGGCCCTAACATACAAGCAAGAGAGTGCATCTCCCATGGCAAGTTTGGGTCCTGGTTTGTATTGGATGATCATGTTAAATCTTTCAAGAAGCTCCAACCAGTGCGCCTGGTGCCTGGATAGATTGGCTTGGGTTTTGAAGTATATAAGGAAATTATGGTCCGTTAGGGCAGTGAACTCCTCTTATTGTTCCAGGTAGCAGCGCCACTTGATAAGACAGTGTACAATTGCCAATAGTTTCTTGTTATTTATGGGGTAGCAACATTTGCTGTCTTTCAGTTTAAACAACTTGTAGGCTACAGGTAGGAAGTTGCTGTTGGTGTTCTTGATCTGTAGTACTCCCCCAATGGGCGCATCAGAGGCTTCTGTCTCCATTTGATACTCTCTGTCTTGCTTAGTATACTGCAGAATGGGGGTGGTTGTAAGTTTCTCATTTAGACGCCGGAAACAAAGGTCACATTACAGGTCCATATAAACTTGGATTTGGTGCTAGTTATAGCCAACAGGGGTGCTGTCAAGAAGCCACAGTTGGGGATGAATTGTCATACATAGGCAACCATCCCCAGGAATGTACAGAGTTTGGACTTGTCCTTGGGTGGTGGAATCTTGCAGACGGCCTATATCTTCTGGTTTTCAGGCTTGATGCTGTCCTTAAAAACTATGTGTTCCCAGAAGGGTAACTGTTTGTGGAAGAACTGACACTTAGAAGGTTTGGCCAGCAGTTTATTTTGTGCCAGGGTGGCAAAGACTGCCTCCAAATTCTTATGATGTTGTTCCACTGAGGGGCTGTAGACAATGATGTTGTCTAAGTACACTAGTGTGTGCTTGCCAATTTGGGGGGCAAACACCTTGTTCATGAAGGTAACAAAGGTTGATGGTGCATTTGTCATCCCAAAGTTGAGCACAACACACTTGTATGACCTGTACTTGGTGCAAAAGGCTGTCTTGGGTATGTATTCTCCTCCTTGATACAAATCTGGTTGTAGCCTGCTGTCAGGTCAATCTTGGAGAAGATAGTTGCCCTGCCCAAGGTGTTAGAGAGATTTTCAATAAGTGGCAGTTGGCAGGAATTCTTGATGGTAACTTTGTTTAGGGCTCAATAATCTGTAACCAGTTGAAGAGTCCCATCTTTCTTTGCCACAAAGAATACAGCAGCACCAAAGGGAGACTGTGAGGGGCGGATAAATCCTTTTTCCAACACCTCTTTGAGGTAAGCGCATAGCGCATTCTCCTTATTTGGGGTAAGAGGGTGGATAGGTTGTGCCTTGGGTACAGCTTCTTTAAGTTGGATGGAGTGCTGTATGGGTTTCTCTGGTGGAAACCTTGATAGAGCCTCTTTGAAGATTTCTGGATGGCAGGCTACAATTTTACAATCCTGAGTTGTGGTGGTATCTTGGTGGTCTTTGAAGTGTATAATCTTGTACTGGCAGGAGTCCCATTCAATTGCCTTGAGGTTCTCCTTTTCATCCAGGGTCTCTGTAATCTGCACAAAGACGTGGTTGCGTAGGAGCTGGTTTGCCAAGTCAGGGTAGATCTGGTGGTTGACCCCTTTGTGCTTGATGATTAATACTGAGGTCACCAAGTCTATGTAGGGGTTGTTCTTTTGCAACCATTTCAGTCTAAGCACAATTTCAAATTTGATGGAGTCAACGATGGGTCCTTGAATGGTGGAGTGCAGGTTCTCTAGCGTAATGGAGAAGAGGGAAGTCTCTTGTGTCACAGCAATGCAATGTTCATCAGCTAAAACCATGTTCTTAATTTGAAAAGGATTAGTGGTTAACTTGAACTTGTTCACAAAGTTGCTGTTGACAAGTGTTTGATCTGTGCCTGAGTCCAGGAGCACTGAGCCAGTGTAACTGCAAAAGTGAAAAGATAGAACATCAGCTTATTGGGATGTCTTGTAATAGTGTAAAGTACTGGATCTTCCAAGGGCACCTGGATCATTGGACACTGATCCATGTCCTTGGGTCAGTGCTCATCTTTGGGAAAGTTAGGAGTTGTGGGGGAGAGCTTGGCTTGCTTAGTGCTCTCCCCAGGCTTTTCCCTTGTCCTGATTGTCTTGTGTGGTGGTGACGCAGAAGTGGGTACAATTTGACTGTCTATTGTTCCCATTTCTGTGGCCATTTGAGCCAGAGGGTTTATGGTTTGAGTTTTTGATGTTCCCAGGTGGAGGGCAGTTGGAGCGTTCAGCTGGGTGAGAATCCTTGGTGTGATGATCCATATGTTTGGTGGTTTGCAGGTGGGGCTTATGTTAGCCAAGTGAAAGTTTAGTGACTGTTGTTGAAGAAAGCTGGCTGAAGGACCAGAAGATGATGGTGAAGAACTAGTGGTCTGGAGAAATGAGCCAAGATTTTGCCAAATTGATTTGTCAAAGTGAGAAGATGTGGAATATTTTTCCTTGGTTTAGTATTAAAATCAAGAAGGAATGTGGATAGAATTGTGGGTAATATATTTATTTATTAAGTTCCTAGGATAGACAAAGGTATGTTGCTATGAGAGCGGGATACAAAGTTGTTTTGGTGGTATGTTTTCCTTGGATTTTACTATATTTGTAAATATATGGGGAAAACGTTGAAGAGGTTCAGAAAGAACAATTTAAATAGTATTCTACTATTTAAATGGATTTAGGTTGAATGCAGGAAGAAATGGTGCAGGAATAAAGGACTGGTTAACGCTTTGGTGCACAAAGAGTTGTTGATTTGAGCGGCTTGAGCTGTGGAAATGATTTTCATAGTTGGATCCCAGTGGAACTTCAGAAATGGTCTGTTTCTGCGCTCTGCATTTGTTGATTGAGTTCTGGTAGGTTTCCTGATGGAAATGATTGGTTGGAAGCCAAAAGCTTAAAGTATAAGCAAGGAAATAGTGAATTAATACTTTAAGCTTTTGAGAACGTAAGTATGTAAGCTTAAGTTATTATAGGGAAAAGTGAGCAACAATGGTTTAAGCTTATGAAGAAAGCCATTTTGAAGGCGGAACCGTTGAGAAAAGGACACTATAAGAAGGGGGCTGGCTGGAAAGTTACTGGGTCTTTTGACGGTCTTTTTGATGTCTTTTCAAGGTCTTTTGGAAGGCTTTTGGAGGTCTTTCCCAGGTCTGTTGAGTTTCTGCCAAGAGGTTTTGGAAGCCTTTTGATCACCAACAGGATTTTGGTTAGAGCTGAAGCCCAAGATAACGGAGCAGGAGCCCAAGAATAAGGAGCTGGATCCTAAGCGCGGCGCAGAAGTCTGATTCCAAGGAGCCAGAGTCCAGGTTTAAGGTGTTGGAGTCCAAGTTTAAGGTGCCAAAGTCCAGGTTTAAGGAGCAGGAGTCCAAGTCTAAGGAGCAGAAGTCCAAGACTAAGGTGCAGGAGTCCAAGACCAAGTACAAGGAGTCCAAGATATTGTTGGAGAACTCCTAGTATTGGCAAATCCATATTGTTTCCTTGACCCCCTGGGCCATATACCAGAAGGTTTCTAAGGGGATCTTCCTTTTGAGAGTGAATAAAAGCCCATTTTGACCCCTATACATATTTCTGAGATATATTTCCCCTTACTAGAGAATGACAACCCCTTCCAGCTGGTCCCTGGCTACAATCCAGGACACACTTGAGAACTTCTGGACAGGAACCCCACACTTGGGTTGCTCTCTTTTCCCAGTCTGTGCTTTATGGAGGGCATTAAACGTTTGTTTTTGATTTCTCTTCCTCACAATACAGGCTCTGAAATTTGGTCACCTGGTCCAGATTGATGTGTCTCATCACATGCAACTTGAGTATGTTGTAGTACATGTAATGGTTTTCTGGGGTGTCAAAAGCCATATCTGAGGGTGCACATAGTTGGAGTTCTTTGTATGCTTGGGTGAGCTCCTTTACCGTGTCTGTTTGGGTGAGATTCTTTACTTGGAGTATGATCATGAGTGTGGTGTCCTTCAGCAAAAACCTTGCCAAGAAGTCCTGCTTAAATGTGACCCAGTTTTTTCTCAGTGTGATTCTCATGTCACTTGTTGTACCAGGTGCCAGTGTTGTGTGTAAGTCAGATGAAGATTTCTTCAATCCAGAAGTGTTGTGGGATTTCATTTGTGCCAGTTTGCTCTGGGAAGATTTAATTAATGCTGTGGTGTTGTTGTCATTGGCTCCAGCAAATGGTTCCAAGGCAGCGCTTTTAAGTCTCTGAGCTATGTGAGCTGGCATAATGCTTTCATCTGTTGCTTGAGGGGCAGCAGCAGGTGCTTGAAAGAAACCTTGTGCCAACAAGGCGTTGAGAGTGGAGAGTTGTATCATTATTTTCTGGTACAGCACAACCCCGTCCAGTATTTTGGTACCAGGTGTGTATAGTACCCAGTCCATTCAGAGGCCAGACATGATTCTATTAAAGATTTGTTGACTGCGGCAAGTACGGACAACAGGCAGAATTTTGAGGGATAAAATAGGATAGAAACCCTACTTCTGCTACCAATTTTGTAACTGTGCTGTTTTAGCAGAGTTACAAGGAGAAAATATTGAAAACTAGATAATATTCTTTATTGAGAAATAATTATTATTAGTCATTGTGAATCTTGAATAACAGGAACATGATTGCATTAATCACTTGGTTGGATGGTTAGGGGGTGGTTTGATCCTGATAATGAGTCAAGCACCAAATTGAGGTATCCACTGTAAGGGATCATCATTTGTTCATGTTGTTATATTTGAAAATTCAAGTTGCCTTCCTAGTTTGGCTTCAAGTCACTGGGAAGTCAGATTGCAGGTCACAAATCTACTTAATTAAAACCTTGCTGGCGGGTCAAGTCTGCTGTTTTGAAACTATGGTGACAGTTTTAATAGGATCAGTAATAGCAAGACTGAATCTAGGGGTCCTAGATCACAAGATTGGGGATTTATTCCCTTTTAAGTGGGTCCCTGACAATTGCAAACCACAGTACTATGTCAAATGGCTAAGATAACCACCCAATGAAAGCACTTGGGAACCAGCTGACAACCTTGCCAATGCAGCTAAAGCTGTCTGCCAGTATTGAAATAAGAAGAGAGCCAAATCTAGTTTAAAGGAGGATAATGTTACAAAAGTAACAGTTTCAAAGCCCCGGGCAGGAATCAAACCAGCACCCAGCTGTCAGGCGGGGCAAGCGGGTGGCAGAGAAATGTCTGCACCTGGATTTGCTTCAAAAAGCAAAAATCCAGGGGCAGGAACTATTCCTGTCCTGGAAACAGCTGTGGGGCCTGTCCTGGGCCCCAAAAGCTATGCCCAAGCCTTGATGGATTTTTCTAGGCCTGGGCAGGCTAATTTTAGCTGCTTGGTGCTCCCAGTTTAAGACCATCCTCCATTTAGTAATTTGGGGTTCCCAATTGGGAATCCCTTTTTTAATCAAGTTTTTCTGCCTCATAAATGCCTGTCAAGCCATTTTAAAAATAATAACCAGATTGAAACTGACCTCATTACATCTGTAGCCAGCCCTGCCAGCCCTGCCAGAACTAATGACCAGCCAAGCAGCTGTTTCTGAAGACCCAAAAAATGATGACAAAACAGCAAACAGCCAACAGAATTTGAGATGTCAAACCTTGCCACCCAGATAGCACAAGAAGAAAGCCCAGAGGCACCTGCATGTAAATGACTATATAAGTCAGAAGCATCAGAGAAATTCTGTATTGTCATTTTTACCAAATAAAGTTGTTATGAACCTTTGGGTCAACAATCTGATTCCATACCTATTTTTGATACTCTTCCAGCTTTATTTGCCTAGACACTAGAACTCACCCTCAGGAGTTAAACACCAAGCAGCAGCTGGGAACTTAGGAGCATTGAATTATTACTACCCTTCTGACACTCTCTTTGGCCCTTGTCAGGAAATCCTGATTCATTAGGATTGACTGATTCATATCCCTATTACTGAAGCTGTGTTGATTTTGGACGCAACACAGCCAAAGTGACACAGTATTCCGGAATACGGAGGAACTATAATAAGGTTGATATAGTTTCCAACTCAGAAGACACCTGAGACATTCCGGGTCTCAGGTCACGGGCCAATCCAAAAGCTTCTATAATTAGATGCTAAGGATTCCAGATTCCAAATAGAGACGCTGTCAGGGACCCACTTTTCAGGGAATAAACTTTCCAGCTGATGGGCCAAGGCCCCTACATTCAATCCTGCTATGACCAAACCAATAGGAACCGTGACCATTGCAAGATGCCCAAGCTGTCCTAGATAGGCAAACCTTCCAAACATAGGACTGAATTGCCCTAGTAGATAGTAGCCCACCAAATACACTAAGAGGTAAAAAGAAGCGTAAGGTCTAACAAGGGTTGGTTCAACAGGAGGGGAAGTAAATGAGCGACCATAGTTGAACTTACGTCCCTAATGTCCAGACGGGTATTTGAACCATCCATTGGCAAGGGATTCCTTTTGATGGGCATCATCAGGAGAGGAGTTGTACCAGTCAGTTGTAGGAGTTGGATTTTCCAAGGCAAAAACCACTGGCAAGAAGTAAACTAGAAACCAGGATAGGAATAGGATTCTTTTCATGGCTTCAGAAATGGAGTTGTGTCAGAAAAGGTAGAAGTATCAGAAAATAGGATAGTCTTTATTGTTGGAACAAGTGAAAAGAATAAAAAGTGGGCACTTAAATAGCTTCCAACAATGGAGGCTGTGAAATTTAAGTGGATATTGGGGAGATCAGAGGGGAATGCCAATGATTTTCATAAATATGATGGTCAAAGTTAATACCTGGGCAATCTGTGCATTGAAATGGAGCTGGAGATGGAATAATATCATATTGTTAAAGGAGAGGGAACCAAAAAAAGCCACAAGGTCATTGCAATTTAAGTGGTTCTTTTCTTGATTATCAAGAGAAGTGAAGAGCAGAGCTTCTGTTTCATCTTCTTCTAATAAATCTGTGGCCGTCAAGATGATCCAAAGCAGCCAATCAGCTGCCAAGCGGTAAGTGACGTTTGCACTCTTAATATTAATGCTTTCAAATTCAAAAAACATTTCAAAAGCAAAAAAAAATTGAATTAAATGTTCATAAATAGGTAATTCAATGTTTGATGAAGAGCTGATACTAACGTTGCATTCTTTAGCAGAGTTCAGGGTTTGAATCCGGTTCCCAAGGCTTCTGAGACCAACAACATCATTCTGAAGTGTGTTTTGTGAAGTTTGTGACTTTAAATCCTTTGAGTATTTGTTCTGGTGCTGGTTGGTAATCTTGTTGTTACCATGTGTATAAATAAGATTCAAGTAGTCAGGGAAAGAATCCCTGATAGAGGGTTTGATCCGTCTTTGGGAAACTGGGGCTCAACTCTTGAGTTTTCAATACAAGTATTGAAATGTCATTCATGACACAGGCGGTCAAACTGGAGAATATTATCAGAACAAACTCATTGTATTTGGTTTGAGATAATATCCAGAAAAATGTACTGGGCCAAAGAGAGCTCCTGGCAGACAATAAAACACAGGCCAGGTTTCAGAAACTTTCTCAGTTATGTAAGCTGACAGGCCAGAGTTTTTCATTGAAACAGTAGTGAAATAAAAAACCACCAAAACTAAATACATAATAAAATGATAGATCCAAAGTCTTGTTATCTTATTTATTTCAGAATAACAATATCATTTTTACAGGCTTTTTCTGAATTTAATATCATTCTGTTTGCTAAGTTTGGTTTGACCCTGTTCACATGCTTAATTGAGTTTTGCTCAGTTCTTCCAGCCTGAGAGTTCCAGAGTCATAATGCACCTCATGACATGTTATTTTTTCTAGTAAGATGGCCACAATCTGACAGGCTGTTAATTGTCCAATAATAGCTTCATCATTTCTCATATTTTTCTTGTCATTTATGGCTTTGGGTTCCTTGGCAGGCGTCAGCTGAGTTGTTTCCAACGATGAGTTAGATATCCTCTGTAATAGCTTTTTTCATTGGCTGACTATAAAAAACACAGCCAAAAGCCCTAATTTTTGGCCAATTATTGGCATTGACTTTGGAATTTGACCCTTTAGTCTGAACAAGAATTTTTTCTGATGGCCTGTCAGCTATGACAGAAGTGATGATATATTGATTAAGTGTCTTTAGCAGTCTAGATTGGTCCAAATTAATCATTATTCCATAGTTTTTATTTGCAAGTGAAGAGACATCTGTGAAATCCAGCTGCAAATTAACATGATTAATCAGTTCTGAACTACTGGCTGGCCCTGCTTGCTCATTGGCTAGCTGCAATAAACACAGGCAGGCGGCTTGAGCGCTTGTGAGATTCATGGATTTATCATAGCAGAGTTCTGGGTTTGATTCTGCTGACTGAAGTTTGTTATTTCTTTTGGGAGAAATGACATTCCTGACATTCTAGATATTGGGTGAAAACTACTTTTATCATGATTAGATTGTGCTTTGGGGTCTTATGACTGGTCTTAACCCTTATTTCTTCTAAGCTCTTGACCTAGGCTCTGATGATGAAGATCACTTACACTGCAATCAAGTGGACATTGTAATGTTTATTGGCTAATACATCAGAATTTGTTAATATGTTTTCTTTTTGAAAATATGAAGGAGTTTGGTGTATGTGTCAAATGAAGTACTATTCACTGGATAATTTATGGCTCATATTTGAAAATTATTCTTGATAATTATAACATGTGATCATTGAACAATTTAAGAGTATTTACAAAGCTCATGCTTTAAACAAGCTTAAAAAAGATATTATAGTATCTACAATATTTCTAATTAATTATCTCAAATCTATGCTTAACAATTAGATAACCAGTATCTAAGCTAGATCAAGAATTTAATCTAGCTTAGATAAAACCCATGTATCAAATATAGGCTTTGAATCAACTCTTGTTCAACTAAAGGATCAAACTATCACCTTTCAGCTAAATAAACACCCTGATATTATCAATGAAGATTATTTCTACTTTAGTAGTTTTATTTGAATTTGAAAGCAATATATCTTTTTAATCACTGATGTTTTAATAACTTTTGTTTTGTCTAGCTACTTAAAACTAGCAATTAATTATAACTTAAATTACAATGTTATTTTAAATTTTGCAAAAAAAACCCCAAACATAAGAGCTTATATAAATATTTTTAAATAGGTCTAATTTTTCTCTTGTTGAGATTTGCATAAATAATCATCTAACTAAAGATGAAATATATATGAAATTATGAAACCCCTATAAGATTACAAGTAGATATCTACTGTTGAACAACTGCAAATCCATTAAAAGCTTAGCTGATGTGATTTCAAAGTTTTAAATTTCTTTATAAGAAGCATAGTCCAAAAATTCTGACAGTAGCGATGTTAAAAAACTTTTTAAAATCGAAAAAAGAAACAATCACCGTGAGCCAAGTTTATAACGCCATAAGAGTTTACATGTACTTTAATAGTTTGGTAAAAAAAGCTGATGAACACTCGGGACGTTTCAACGTTTCTTTTTGTTAGCTATTTCAGAAGTCAGACTGACAGAAAAAGCTGCACGCCAATGTTGTTTAATGTTTGCATTTTAACCACACACTTAAAATTACCAAGACTCGGTTAAGTAAAAAAGTCAAAATAAATAGTAGCGTAAATTTTTTACTTTAATTTAAAAAAAATAAAGGTCAGGCGAAAACAGAGAAGGTTTATTATAAAAAATTTATTTTCGAAGACAGGAGTAACCTAAATATGAGTTAGAATGAGTTGTTTGCAGAGAGTATATAAAGTCAAAGAATCAGTATTTTATCTAGCTTTCCCAGTTTGTTTTTCATCTAAGCCTAAGCTATGATGTCCCTAACTGAAGATCATCACAAAAACACAGACGAAATGAAAACAAGACTTACTTTGAGGCAGTGTGGATCAGAAAGATGCATTATCAGTCTGCATTAATAGGTTTATATAGAGAAACTTGGTGTACTTTCAGGCCATGCTTTTGGATTGCTTGAACATTATTAGCTAATAGAGCCAATCAAAATTGGCGAACAACACTCTAAATCGAATCTTAGGATTTCAAATTAATAGTTTAACGCTTCAGATTTAAAAATCGAAAACATATAACTTCGATTTAGATTCAGATTAGTCTTTGGAATATACTTAAAAAGGAAGGATGAAGCAATTATATTGAGAGCATACCATTTTACTTATTCTGCTTAAGACTTTATTTTAGCAATGGTAACATTAGCATTTAGCTATTTTTCAACAACATATAATAGAAATAAAATATTCTATAAATGATTGTACCAATCTGCAAATTAATATGTATTTAGAATGTAGTTCTAAGTAAAACATGATTTTGAATATAAAAAGTAGTCTTTAAATATGGTATTTGTTTTAAAAAAAATACTATGCTTATAAAGATATTTTTCATTGATATGAGTCACAGACTTCAATTACTTCTTAATAAAGTATATATGCAACAAAATTTAATAAGCTTTTGGGAAAATTATGGTAGTTGTTGTGATGTGATATATGCTGTAAACTTGATCTAAACCATCATATTCTAAGCTGAGTACATTTTATAAACTAGGTTTGCAACAATTTTATCAATGTAAAATTTAAAACCTGACTTAAATTTTAAGAAATACAGGGTTTATAATAGAAATACTTATTTAATTCTAAGTTTAGGCTACTTTTTAAACATATTTAGATAATATTAGTATTAGTATATTCCAGAGTTTCTGATTATATAGTTGTTATTTATGATATGATTTTAAAAAGATGATAAAAAATAATGAAGAGACTGTATGAGACACTGATATAATAATTTTCAATTAAAAATATTATTAAAACAGAGTATTTTATATCGTTTAAAAGGTTTTTAACATTTTAAAAAAATTCTTAGTGGGCCTGTGTCATGAATGACATTTCAATACTGGTATTGAAAACCCAAGAGTTGAGCCCCAGCTCCCAGAAAGCGGATCAAACCCTCCAGAACAGTCCAGGACCCGCCAATTTATTGAGTCACAGGCTCAAATTGGTAAATTACCCCGTGACCTGCCGGCCTACTACAGAGGATTCCCTGAATAGTTGCCATTCTACTGCCAAACTGGTGCCAATGAAGACCCATACCAACAAAGGAAATGTAACCTGGCTAACAGAGGTCAGGGAAGAACCTACTGCCAACCTGCTAAGAGCCAATACTAAAGCTTCGGAATCAACACTGGAAGCCCTGGAATCAAACCCTTATCCCCCAAAGACTACTTGAGTCACACAGAGTGGACAGGAACCCGCCCACTTGCTGAATTGCATACCCAAGTTAACGAGTCACTCCAAGACCCGCCAGTCTCCCAAGGACAATTTCCCAAATAGTCATCAGATTGATGCTAACCTTGAGCCATCAAAGACCTGAACCTATGCAGAGGTTGCAGCTTGCCTTAAGGAGGTTAAAACAAAACCTATTTTTAACTCTGCCAATGACCACCATCAACTGCCCGCATTTTGTCCAGAGAGGGTAGTGCAATTGAACTACTCAGGTAACATAGTGAACAGTGGCAGCGGAACAAAGCATTGCCACTTCTATTCACCAGAGTAGGCACTACCTGGATCTCCCGCCCTTGAGACTCTAAGCCAAGATCCATGCCCCGCCAGTGCCTTGTCTGCAAACCTGAACCCTGTGAAAATCAAAGAAGCAAAGTCCCATGGTATAAAAACCCTGGTGGTATGGTGAAGACCACATTGTCATTTTTGATAATAAAGTTTTATGAACCTTTGGTTCTAACAAATCTTACCCTATCTAGTCTTAGTGATCTTCCATCTTAATTCCGGCCAAGTAGACTACCAGGCTGCCGCTCCCTCCCAAGACCAATCTGCCAAATTGCCCCAGGCATTATACCGTCCCCCAGGAGCCCCCTTTGAACCTGCGCATTTTAATGAATACCCCCCAACCCGGCCTATTCAGAGTACGACTTGGAAACCATCCTCATTGCCGACCCTTTGGCAAGGGCTAGAAGTACTGAGTACATAGGACGCAAAGGAAAGAGGGTTGAGATACCGCCCTTATTGTTCAAAGACAAGTAAAACTACCTACCAGCTTATATTGTTCTCATGACTTTACATTAACCCCAAGTCCAGACTGCCCACTGGAACCCACTGCTGCCACCAAGACCACCTCTACCCAACTGTTTGGAGTACTCTACATTACTTTGACAGGATTGGTGGATTCCGTGGCCCCTAACTCTGGACCCTGGTCCTTACTCAGCCAATTTGTATCTTACATTATCAAGTTAGCACCCATTCTATGGTGGGCCCTACCCACCGGCTTGGCTGTACCACACCCCAAGCTGCCCAAGGCCTCTACTTACAACTGGCTTCCTGACATTATGACAATCTTTTACAAACACAGTAACCTGGGCCCCAAGATGCTGTTAATACTTGGGGCAACTTGTATGCTCTTTTTGTGATAATCACTTATTACACCCATAAGACAATTACCTCCCTGATACTCCCATGGATGAAGAACCAACCTGCCAAAAAATTGAAAGACCCTGCACCTGGTGCCAAACCCCAGAACCCAGCCACGTCACAAGTGCAAAATGTGATAGTAAACCAGACCACAACCAAGGTGAATATGCCCCAGATGGGCAAACTCACCTTAGAAGAATCTCGCCAAGCCATGCCAGTCCTCTGCCTCCACTTCCAAACCAACGCCAATGCCTACCCCAGTGACACTGAGAAAGTCTTGGGGGTGGCTGCCATGCTATCAGGAGAAGCACTAGATTGGTTTGGGAAAGCTACCGCCAAAGATGTTGAATTTTGCCTTGACTATTCAAAATTTGAGGCCAAGCTCATGAGCACTGGCAATGACCAAGACACCATATAATATGCGCTGAACTCTATGCTAGAGATCCAACAAGCAAACCGCCCTATCCAAGCCTATATTGATGAGTTTCTTAAACTTAAGGCGCGCACCCAACTTGAAGATGAATTATCTGCCATTATCTTCAGAAAGGGAGTTGATTCAGCCATGAAAGACCTGTTGAAGCACCACCCGCCTACGCTGAGCCTGGAGGAACTACTGCCCCTATGCAAAGGCCTGAGTCTAAACCAAGAAGGACAGAACTTGTACCCTGCCCAAGCTGGCAGGGCCATGACGCCCAATCAACCAGGAATGTCCCCTGACAAGTTACAACATCACTATTGAGAAGGGTTGTGTTTCTAATGCCATGAGGTCAGACACCTAACCAAAGCATGCCCTAAGAAGAAATCATTTGCTGTATTCTTAGAACAAATAAACACCTCTGCACAATCTTATCAATTCATCCAAGTGACCACAGACTGTGCGGGGATCAAGCACCAGATTAAAGCCTTTATTGCCACGGGAGCTGATGAAAGCTTCATTGACGTCAACCTGGCAAAGGAACTAGGATTAAAAGCTTCAGAGCTCAGCCTGGAAGTAACCATGGGAAACAGTTCCCTAGACACTGGCTACAAGTGTGAACAGGAACTTCCTTTGATAATTGGACAGAATGTGTATCCAATCCCCTTGATCCTCTTGCCGGGATTGCCTCACCCTCTAATACTGGGCAACTCATGGTCTGACAGACATGGCCTGATCCTAAACTATTGTGAGCAGACTGCCACCTTGGGACAACCTGAATCTTGTAGCACCGTTCTGTTCTGTATGAGTCCTGGCAGAACCCCAACCAACAGACTCTTAACCATAAAGATGGAACCCAGCGTTGGGACACTACCTATCCCCCTACAGAAGTGGGACCACATATTTAGCAAAGAAGAGGCCACAAAACTACCCAGCCACTCAATCTACAACCACACCATAGAACTACTACCAGGCACCCAACCAAATCATGGCCCCATCTATAGTTGCAACCACCGAGAACAAGCAGCCCTGAAAGCTTACTTGGAGGATATGACAAAAAAGGGCTTCATCTGAGTGTCAAAGGCCCCCTGCTTGTCACTGATGCTGTTTGTAGGGAAGAAGGATGGTGGAATGCACCCCTGCGTGAACTATCAGAAGCTGAATGTATTACTGTGAAGAACCGCTATCCCATCCCCAACACTGACAACCTTTGCAATGTACTAACTGGAGCCCAGGTGTACTTGAAAATTGACCTAAGAGACGCCTTCAACCAGATCAGAATCAAGGAGGGGGACAAATACAAGACAGCTTTCAAAACCAGATATGTGTTGTACAAATACTTATTAATGCCATTTGGCCTATGCAACGCCCCCAGCACTTTCCAAAGGATGATTAACACTGTCCTAGGGAAATATCTTGACCACTTTTGTGTTGCGTACTTAGACAACATCCTCATCTACAGCAAGACTCATGAGGAACACCTGCACTACCTGGACCTTATACTCAAAAAACTCTCCCAAGCAAACTTACACGCCAAGCTTAAGAGATGTGAATTATTCCAGTCCAAAGTTGAATTCCTGGGATACATAGTAAAGACTGGCAGGTTTGCAATGGCACAGGACAAAGTAGAAGCAATAACGTCTTGGCCAATGCCCAAATGTAGGAAAGACGTGAGAAGTTTTTTGGACCTGGCAAATTATTGCAGGGTTTTCATCCAAAATTTTTCTCACATCACTCTGCCCCTGACCCTCCTATGCTCTGACAAATCACCTTTGCCTGGACTCTGGAATTCACCACCGCCTTTGAGACCCTGAAACTTGCCTTCACCTCTGCCCCTGTCCTGGCCATGCCCAACCCATCCAAGCCTTTTGTGCTGGAAACCAACACATCCAACTTTGCGGTGGGTAGGGTCCTTCTTCAGGAAGGAGGGGATAGTATGCTACATCCTGTAGCATTTTACTCCAAGAAGATGCTGCCTACCAAAGGAAACTACCCAATATACAAAAAGGAGATGCTTGCTATAATGAAGACCTTGAAACATTGGCGCCAATACCTATGTGGCGCCAAGTTTCCAGTAAAGGTCCTAACCAACCACAAAGACCTGATTTATTTCTTTAAACCCAGACAGCTGAACCAAAGACAGGCCAGATGGGCCTTAGAACTGGCTGACTACACCTTGACCATCAACTACAAGCCTGGGAAGGTGAACGTGGTACCTGACGCCCTGAGTAGAAGAGCTGATCTGACCCCTTCCTCTGCAGAAACCAAGGACCACAACACTCATGTAATCCTTGACCCTGCCAGCCTAGGCATTCAATTGATGTACATGAAGATCATGGCCCACAAACCTGACATAATTGAGGCGCAGAAACAAGACAAATGCTCAGCAGAACTTGTTGATGACTTGACCTCAGACCCAGAGAGCCGCCACTACAAGAAAGAATTTTTACTGAAAGGATCCACCCGGCTATTACACAACCAAATCTATGTACCAGAAGGTAAAACAAGGACCAAAGTACTCATTTCTTATCATGACTCAGAGATGGCCGGCCACCCTGGCAGACTAAAGACACTCCAAGGAATCAAGAAGAATTACACTTGGCCCCAAATGAACAAAGACGTGGCTGCCTATATTAATGGTTGTGAGACATGTGGAAGAACCAAAACCTGTAGATCCAAACCTGAAGGCCTTCTAAGACCACTAGACATACCAGCGGAATCCTGGAAGTTGGTTTCAATGGATTATATTGTAGAACTGCCCCTCTCCAATTTGTTCAATGCCATCCTGGTCATGGTAGATAGGTTTACTAAGATGTCCTATTTCATACCTATCACCACTCACTGCACTGCTGCAGAGACAGCTAGACACTCCCACAACTGCATCCTAACTCAACATGGTACTCCAGAGGAAATCATCACTGATAGAGGACCCCAATTCCTCTCCAAATACTGGACTCAGGTGATGAAGGACTTGGGGGTAAAACACTGTGTATCAACCTCCTACCATCCACAGACTGACGGCCAGACTGAGCGAGTTAACCAAATACTTGAACAATACCTACAATGCTACGCCAACACCAAACAAGAGAACTGGGCAGAGATGCTACCCATGGCACAGTATGCTTACAACAGCAAAGACCACACATCTACCAGAATGTCCTCTTTCAAAGCCAATTACAGCTTTGACCCATCCTGGGACCCCAGTATTGGTAGTAAGGAAATAAACCAGTCAGGACAAACCTGGATTGAACAGATACACAACACCCAGAAAACCTGTCTTAAGAATCTGACCTGTGCTGTCCAGACTTATAAGGCGTTTGCGGACAAAAAGAGGACCCCTGGGAAACTGTGGAAAGTAGGAGACAAAGTCTATCTGGACTCTCAAAACGTGCCTCTGACTGTTCCCTGTTGGAAGTTAGCCCACAGAAGAAGTGATCCCCTACAAGATCACCAAGCTAGTAGGTGAAGTAGCATTTGAACTAGAATTACCCCCCTTGTGGAAAATACATAACATCTTCCACCGCGCGCTTCTATTCAAGAAAGAAGGAAACTCCCTCCCTCACCAGAAACTCAAGACTGGCCCCCCTCCCACCCAAGTAGGACGCTCTGAAGAATAAAAAGTTGAATATGTTCATGGGGACTTTACCCACTATAAACCCCCCAGTACTACATCAAGTGGAAGGGATACCCACCTGAGGAAAGCACCTAGGAACCATTAAGCAACCTACCCAACACCCAACTAGCAATCTGACAATACCTTGAGAAGAAGGCCAGGAAGGAAGGGACCCCTGAGAAGGAAGAGGATGATGTCATGAATGACATTTCAATACTGGTATTGAAAACCCAAGAGTTGAGCTCCAGCTCCCAGAAGGCAGATCAAACCCTCCAGAATAGTCCAGGACCCGCCAATCCATTGAGTCACAGGCTGGAATTGGTAAATTACCCCGTGACCTGCCGGCCTACTACAGAGGATTCCCTGAATAGTTGCCAGTCTACTGCCAAACTGGTGCCAATAAAGACCCATACCAACAAAGGAAATGTAACCTGGCTAACAGAGGTCAGGGAAGGACCTACTGCCAACCTGCCAAGAGCCAATACTGGAGCTTCTGAATCAACGCTGGAAGCCCTGGAATCAAACCCTGATCCTCCAAAGACTACTCAAGTCACACAGAGTGGACAGGAACCCGCCCACTTGCTGGATTGCATACCCAAGTTAACAAGTCACTCCAAGATGCGCCAGTCTCCCAAGGACAATTCCCAAAAAGGTCATCAGATTGATGCCAACCTTGAGCCACCAAAGACCTGAACCTATGCAGAGGTTGCAGCTTGCCTTAAGGAGGTTAAAAAAACCTATTTTTAACTCTGCCAATGACCACCATCAACTGCCTGCATTTTGTCCAGAGAGGGTAGTGCAATTGAACTACTCAGGTAACATAGTGAACAGTGGCAGCGGAACAAAGCATTGCCACTTCTATTCACCAGAGCAGGCACTACCTGGATCTCCCGCCCTTGAGACTCTAAGCCAAGATCCATGCCCCGCCAGTGCCTTGTCTGCAAACCTGAACCCTGTGAAAATCAAAGAAGCAAAGTCCAATGGTATAAAAACCCTGGCGGTATGGTGAATGTCAGGAATCCAACCTGCAAGGGGTTCCTGAGAACTTGCGGGCAGATGGCCCACGAGTCCAGCAGGGAGAGCCCACCACAGGATTGGGGCTAACTTTACAATATAAGATAACAATTTTCCAAGGACTGCCCAAGGTCTGATTGTAGGCACCATGGAATCAATCAATCCAGTGAGGGTGATATACATCACCCCAAATATTTGGGTGGAAGTGGATTCATCAGTGGCAACAGATTCTTGCAGGCGGTTGGGCCGCAGGGTGTGGGGCGGAGTCATTGGAACCAAATATGCGGGCAGGAAATTATACTTGTCTTGGAATAGCAGAGGAGGTATGGTGATTTTGATGCCTTCTCTGTATACAGTTTCAGTCTCTCTAGTTTTAGCTTCAGGGTTGTGGATGAGGATCTCCTCCAGAGTAAACTCCAAATACGCCAGGTTGGGTGGGTACTTGGTAAAATGTACTGGGCCAAAGAAAGCTCCTGGTGGACGGTAAAGTTTGGGTGGCTGGTCTGCGGTTTCTTGGGGTAGGTGAGCACGGGGAGTGGAGCCGCAAGGAGTAGACTGTAGATGAAGTAAAACTAATAACAAGTATGGTATGATCTGGTTAAACCAAAGGTTCATGTCACTTTATTGCAAGGATGGCAATGGGCATCTTCCTGGCAGCCCAGGGTATAAGTATGCCCATCTGTCATGGTAAAACTTTCCCAAATTTTGTCGGCCCAGGTTTTCCTGATTACCAGGTCTTCCCAGTCTTTGGTGGCATCAGTTGCAGGGGTTATTTCATTGGCTGCTTCAAACTGAGGAAGCTAAAATTCCCTAGTCAGGTGGCAACAGCGCCCATGTCAACACTTTGTTGACATGGCTACTGTCAACTCAAAACTCTAAATCTCCTATGTTTTTTGCTAGTTGCGCTAGCTTAATTTTTTTAAAGCGTTCAGGGGTGCAAACTCAGAAAACACGACAGAATTGTGGCCATATTGACACAATTTAATATTAAGCTTAATAAAAAACTTAATTTAACCTGATTTTTCCTTTACGTTTACTAATAAAAATTAGTTTATTTTTTTATTCAATTTCACAACGTAAAAGTGTCAATGTTGACACTTTTTAAGCCAAACTTATTTTTAATAGCAAAACTGAAGCATCTACAGTAAAAAAAAGCGCACATTTAAAAATATTTTTTTTATTGAATCATTATATTGGAAAACACAGTGTGCATATATTTGATTGTTGGAATGTTCATGTTATATATATTTATGCGGCACTTATTACGGCTTTAATATATTAAGTGGATTGGATGCTAACAGTGATCCAATAATTTAAGCGTGACTTACTATGTAATTTACTATAGAATTTATTATTAAAAATACTGTCAACACTTGTAAATGTTGTTTATTTGCTTGTGATCACCCCCTGGAGTGGAGTTAAGCAAATTAGAGTGGCGCAATTAAGCCTAGATTAATATGCCACCTCATATAAAGAATGTCATAAGTGACATTGTCGACACTTTACCCTTTTCAATATCTACCAACAACTTATTAACAACTTAACTTAAGCGCAATGGTAAAATATCATATTCCCACTACCCAAATATAATTTTTAATAAAGAAATAAAGAACCTTGATACTTTTAAACTTATTTTTATATGTTTTTTTTAATTTTTATATGTGAACAAAAATACACAGGAAACAGTTAATTTTTTGCTAGCCCGCGTAAAATTAATTAAGCGTACTATGTTTTTTCATAGTAAATTTTCAAAATAATGTTGACAGTGAGAATGTTGTCAAAAATAATGTCTACAATTTTTGTAATCAACAGTGAGAATTCAGCTTTTTTACTAATTGTCAATCATAATGTCAACGCTTTTCACTTCTCACATATAAAACTTTATGTTTTATATAATAAAAACTTCTCATTTTTTGATATGTTGTATTTTTGACTTTGCTCTTTCATATTTTTTAATTTTTAAAATAAAATCTATATCTAAATATAATACTTTTGCATATTTCTCTTAACTTTTAATTTTTGTATTTAAAACTTTAATAAAATAAAAACTATACAAATAATTTTTAACATTTAAATGCCAAGAAAAACCATCTAAGATTTACTTTTTGTATATTATGCTTTTTAAGTTGTTTTGTTTGTTTTTTACATACTTTGCTTTATTTTAAGCCATTTTACTTATTATTTTAGGACAAGAACACCTCTAAGCAGCCAAAGGGTATCAAGCGTCCCTCCAAGCCCACCAAAGCCACCAAGAAGAAGCCTGTCTTGTCAAAGAAGGCCACCCCCAAACCACCCCCAAGCCCTACCCTGAGCCCTCTCCTGAGAAGAGCCCTGCTCACTCCACTGGGGAGAGGAAACTGATGATTTCCTTACAAATCACAGTTTCTACAACTTGGCTTCAGATGAGGAGCCAACCAAGAAAAAGTGCTCAGCCCAAAAGTCCCCACCCAAGGATAAGTCTCCTGCACATGAGGAGCACCACAACAAGCCCCCTTCTGCTTCCCCACCCCGCCAAACTCTCCCCCTTCAAGCTCATTTGGAGATGATTTGAAGCCCCGCCCTGATTACTTCCCTGGCTTCTGCCATGCTCCTGCTGGCCCTTGGGACCCTCTGTTGGCCCACAACATCTGCAACGTTGATGGCAAGTTCAAGGTTCCTTACACCCTACCCAAGTTTTTCCCCATCATTAGTGTTAAAGGTGGGCCAGCCATGGTGGCCAATGGATACATCTTCTCATGCAACAATGCCAACCGGGGCTTTAAGAGCTGCCATTACACCTGTGAGGACCGCTCCTGTCCAGTGTGGCTCAACACTGAGCGCTGGGACCTGGTCCAAACCATAAAGGGCAAGCATACCTGCATCATGCCCAACACTACCATCTCCTGCCTCCTGAAGTGGTATTTGGTGCAGATTATGCCCACTTCTAAAGACCTTTCTGCCACCCAGCTGGCTGTGCTTGTTTGCAAGTACCTGACCCCTACCAACCTCAAGAGGGTCCCTACTCACAATCAGTTAGTCAAGTTTGTAAGTGATAGGCGTCAAGCCTCAAACCCCCTGGCCAAGAGTGCCACCAATATCAAGGACCTGGTCTTACTGATGCCCTCAAGAAGACAGAGGATGGTGAGATGTTCCTGCTTCATGACAATGGGCAGGAAGTGGAGGATAGGATTGTAGCCTACGCCACAACCCAAAACCTGGAGCAGCTGAACACTGCTACCACCTGGCTGTGCGACGGCACATTTGCTACTTGCCCCCTCTCTTTAAGCAGCTTTGGGTCCTGCATGGGCAGTTCAATGACCAGGTTATCCCTCTTGTCTTCTTTCTCCTTTCTTGTGCCAAGACAGAGGTCTATGCCAGAGTCTTCAAGATTGTCCAGGATGCTTTGAGCTCCCTTCCCACCAACCAGCTCCCCCCTCCCACCCACACCACAAGGGCTAATCCCTCCTCCGCTGAGAAGAATGAAGCAACCTTAGCTGCTGAGCAGCTAGCTCATGCACGCTCACTTGGGCCAAAGGTGATCATTATGGACTTTGAGCAGGCTCAGTTCAGAGCCTTCCAGGCCACCTTTGATGGAGAAGTCCAGGGATGCTTCTCTCATTTTTGGCAGGCCCTTTTCAACAAGTATCTTAACAATGGTAAGGGTAAGTGCCACTTTGCCCTGACTCAGTTTGCTGCCTTGGCTTTTGTGCGCCCAGAGCATACTGGGTTTGGCTTTGAGGCCCTCCAGGAGGATGCTTATATCAAGAAACACTCCACCATCTTTGAAGGCTACCTGGAGTACTTTGAGCGGCAATGGGTGAGCAAGAAGGTGACTTCCTGGAGAGGTAAGAGTGGGGCCACTGCCCCTTGGAACTTTCAAGGCGCCTACCTCAAGGGGGAGATGAAGATCACCTCTAGCCTTGAGGTTTGGCACAAGCACTCAAAGACCAAGTTTAGGACTAACCCCAAGTTCAACAAGTTCTTCTCCAAGCTACAAGAGGAGCAGGCCTGGACTGTCTCCAAGTTCCGCAACCTGGCCAACTGGGTGGCCCCCAAGAAGAGGAAGTCCAAGGAGCAAGACTACCAGGAGGACGTACAGAAGGTAGTGAAGAAGAAGTACAAGGTGGCAGAGATCAAGAAGTACCTAGAAGATGTTGCAACTGCTCTTGCTGGTGGCTTTAGTTAGCCAAATAAACTTTGCTTTGCCTATATATTTTTTACTTTTAAACTTTTAATTCTTTAATTTTTTTGGATAGTACTAATCTTTTTAGGTATAAATGGTAAGTTTCAGATACATTTTCAATGTGGTTTTGTAAGAAATATCTTATATTTTGTTAATTTATCTTTAAGCTATAAGATAATTTCAGTTATGCTTATATAAAGTATAATAAATTAAAATTAGAATTTTCTTATATTTTGTGGTTATTATGATATATAAAATATCTTTATTTTTGGTTCATTGGAATTTTAATTTTTATGGGAATAAAAAATAATTTTATAATAAAGAGTGTAATTTACATAGTAAACTGAAAAATAGTTGCTTATATCTCCTTATTCTTATTACTTATGGTATTTTTTATTGCATTTTGAACTTTCTGGGGTCATTTTAGTATAATAAAGTATTTTAAAATAATTTTTTATATTCAAAAGGTTCAGGGTAAAGTGTGCCGTTAATTAAAAAGTGTCAACATCCAGGAAACAACATTAAGTAAAACCGGGTTGTCACTTTACTATAGTGTCAACATGGCCACTGTTGACATTTTTAGTGTCAACATGGGCGCTGTTGCTGTCAGGTTGTGGGATTGGCTGCCTCTGGGTGGCCCGCGTTTTATGGGAAAATTCTCTGTTTCCCCTTCTGTGCGGGCCTGAGTTACTTTGGAATCAGTGGCTGGGCCTGCCCGTTGATTGGCTGTCTTAACAGGAACCCTCAGTGTGGAGAGTATTGGCGTAGGTAAATTTGGTTTTTCAAGCTTAAAAGGATTTTCCTAAGTTGAATCCTGTTCTGATTTGAGCCCAAAAAACTGCGGGCGGCTGGCCCTGCGGGCTGGCAGCCCATGAGATGCCAGGGTTTGAGTTTTGTAGTTGGGGCTTTTTGATAAGCATGGGTGATAAGAGTTTGTCACTTGTGACATCATCCCTTTCTCTTCTGGTGCCCTCCTCCTTCTGGGTCCCCTTTTCCAGGTATTGTTGTATGGCTTCTTGGGTGTTAGGTAGGTTGGAGACCGGTTCCCAGGTGCTTTCTTTTGGGGGGGGTAACCTACCCATTTGACGTAGTACTGTGGGGTCTTGTAGTGGAGGCGGTGTTCATGAATGTACTCTACTTTGTATTTGGTTGAGCGCCCCTCCTGAATGAGTGGAGGGTTGGTCTTGATCTTCTGATGGGGAAGGGAGGTTCTCTCTTTCTTGAATAGCAGTGATTGATGGAAGACATTGTGGATTTTCCAAGTAGGCGGCAGCTCTAGTTTGTACGCCACTTCTTCTATTTGCTTCACAATCTTGTAAGGGCCACAGCAGCGGTGGGCTAGCTTTCTGCTGGGTACGTGTAGGGGAACATTCCGTGAGTTGAGATAAGCTTCATCACCTATTTCCAGGGGTTTCCTGGGGATTCTTTTCTTGTTGGCAAACACTTTGTAGGTCTTAATGGTGCAGGTCAAGTTCCTTAGACAGGTTTCCTGGGTGGCATGTATTTGTTTAATCCAAGATTGTCCTGCTGTGTTCTGTTCCTTACTGCCAATGCTAAAGTCCCAAGATGGATCAAACCCATAATTGGCTTTGAACAGGGACATTCCAGTGTAGGCATGGTCTTTACTGTTGTATGCAAACTGGGCCATGGGAAGGATCTCAGCCCAATTGTCCTGGTTGGCATTGGCGTAGCATTGGAGGTATTGTTCCAGGATTTGGTTGACCTGTTCAGTTTGTCCATCTGTCTGCGGGTGGTAGGAGGTTGACACACAACGTTTTATTCCAAGGTCTTTCATTACTTGGGTCCAGTAGTGAGAGGTAAACTGGGGTCCCCTATTGGTGATGATTTCTTCTGGGGTGCTGTGTTGTGTTAAGATGCAGTCATGGAAGTGTCTGGCTGTCTCAGTTGCCGTGCAGTGGGTAGTGGTTGGAACAAAGTAGGCCATTTTGGTGAAACAGTCAACCATGACCAGGATTGCATCAAAGGATTTTGAAGGGGGAGCTCTACTATGTAGTCCATTGACACTGACTTCCAGAGGGCAGCAGGGATGTCCAGAGGTCTCAGTAACCCTTCTGGATTAGAGCAACACATCTTGGTTCTTTTGCAGGTTTCACAGCTGTTGATGTAGGCAGCTACTTCTTTGTCCATGCCTGGCCATGCATAGTTCCGCTTGATACTTGAGAGGGATTTGTGTCTACCTGGGTGGCCGGCCATCTCTAAATTGTGGTGGTCAATTAATACATTTGTTTGGGTTGGGCCTTTGGGTACATAGATTCTGTTATGGAGCAGCAGGGTAATACCTTTCAGGGAGTACCCTTTCTTTGAGTGATGGCATTCCAGGTCCTTTGACAGGGCTTTGACTAGCTCAACTGAGTAAGCGTCCTGTTTCTGGGCTTTTATCACGTTGGATTTGCTGGCAGCAATCTTTAAGTACTTCAGATGTATCCCTAGGCTGGCAGGGTCTAACAGTGTGTGGGTGTTGGAGTTCTTGATTTCCGTAGAGGAGAGGGTCAAATCAGCTCTCCTGCTCAAGGCGTCTGGGACTACGTTAACCTTTCCTGGCTTGTAGTCTGTGGTCAAGGTATAGTTGGCTAGTTCCAAGGCCCATCTTGCTTGTTGTTGGTTCAGCTGGCATGGTTTGAAGAAGTAGACTAAATTCTTGTGGTCCGTCAGAACCTTTACTGGATGTTCAGCACCACACAAATACCTGCACCAGTGCTTCAATGTCTTCATTATGGCTAAAATCTTCTTATTGTATATTGGGTAGTTCCCTTCAGCTGGTAGCATCTTCTTGGAGTAATATGCTACAGGATGTAGCATACCATCCCCTCCTTCCTGAAAAAGGACCCCACCCACCGCAAAGTTGGACGCATCTGTCTCCAGCACAAAAGGTTTAGCAGGGTCAGGCATGGCAAGAACCAGGGCAGAGGTGAAGGCAAGCTTCAGGGTCTCAAAGGCAGCGGTGCATTCTGGGGTCCAGACAAAGGCAACCTTGTCAGAGAAAAGGTGGGTCAGGGGAGAGTACTGTGAGAATTCTTTTGGATGAAATCCCTGCAATAATTTTCCAGGACCAAAAAACTTCTCATATCTTTCCTGCATTTGGGCACCAGCCAAGATTTTATTGCTTCTACTTTGTTCTGTGCCATAGCAAACCTGCCAGTCTTCACTACGTATCCTAGGAACTCAACTTCAGACTGAAAGAATTCACATTCCTTCAGCTTGGCATGTAGGTTGGCCTGTGAGAGTTTCTCCAGTATTTGGTCAAGGTGTTGGAGGAGCTCCTCATGTGTTTTGCTGTATATGAGGATGTCATCCAAGTACGCCACACAGAACTGGTCAAGGTACTTTCCAAGAACGGAGTTGATCATCCTTTGGAAAGTGCTGGGGGCATTACACAACCCAAACGGCATGACCAAGTACTTATACAACCCATATCTAGTTTTGAAGGCTGTCTTGTATTTGTCCCCTTCTTTGATTCTGATCTGGTTGAAGGCGTCTCTCAGGTCAATTTTTGAGTATACCTGGGCTCCTGTCAATACGTTGCATAGGTTGTCAGCGTTGGGGATGGGGTAGCAGTTTTTTACAGTGATATTGTTCAGTTTCTGGTAGTTCACGCAGGGACGCATTCCGCCATCTTTCTTTCCTACAAACAGCATGGGAAAGGAGCAAGGGCTTTTTGACACCTGGATGAACCCCTTTTTTGTCATGTCCTCCAAGTATGTCTTCAGTGCTGCCTGTTTGCGGTGATTGCAGCTGTATATGGGGACATGGTAGGGTTGGGTTCCAGGTAACAGGTCAATGGCGTGGTCATAGATTGAGTGACTGGGGAGCTGGGTGGCTGCTTCCTCACTGAAGACATGGCTCCACTTCTCCAAGGGGGAAGGAAGACTACCCACACTGGGTTCCATTCTCAGGGTCGGGAGTGTGTTGGGTTCCTTACTGGTTGGGCCCACTGGAACGGCACCACATCAAACAAATTGTCTCCCTTCAAGGTGGCTGTTTGATTACGGAAGTTCAGAATAGCACCGTGTCTCTGGGACCAGGAGTCATCCAGGATCAGGGGGTGAGGAAGCCCTTTCAGGATGATGGGGAACACTTAGTACAAGTTCTGCCCAATTTTCAGGGGCAATTTGGTCACACACCTGAAGCCCAAGTCATGGGAGCTGTTTCCCATGATTACTTTGACGCTTTTGTTGGTGGCCTCCAGTCCAAGGTCCTTGGCAAGGGTGGCATTGATAAAACTCTCCTCTGCTCCAGTATCAATGAAGGCTCCAACAGTCTGGGACGCTGTGGATGTTTTTGCTTCAACTTGGATAAATTTGTACAATTGAGTAGAGGTGCTTATTTGTGCCAAGGAAACTGAGGGGTTACTCTTCTTGGGGCAAGCCTTGGTGAGGTGCCTGGGTTTGTGGCAATAAAAACACAAGCCTTCACGGTAGTGGTGCTGTAGTTCATTGGGGGACATTCCTGGTCTGCCGGGCATTGGGGCTTGGCTTGTGCGCTAGGTGGAAGACAGGGTGCCTTCTTGGTTGAGGCTCAACCCTCTGCACAAAAGGAGTAGTTTATCAAGGCCAAGCGTAGGGGGTGGTGCTTGAGGAGCTCCTTCAGGACAGGGCAGGCTCCTTGGCGGTACAGGTTAGCCAATAGCTTGTCTTCAAGTTGGGTTCTGGCTTTTAATTTCAGGAACTTGTTGGTGTAAGCTTGCAGCAAGCATGATACTTGACAGATATCCAGTAAGCTGATCAGGGCGTGGTGGCAAGTGTCTTGGTTGTTGCCTGTGGCCATCAGTTTGCTCTCAAATTGGGAGTAGTCTAGGCAGAACTCAACGTCCTTGAAGGTTGCTTTCCCAAACCAGTCCAGGGCATCACCGGAGAGCATAGAGGCTACTCCAAGGACTTTCTTGGTGTTAATGGAGTATGAGTTTGCGCTGGCTTGAAAATGGAGGCAGAGGACTGGCATCTATCTTCTGGCTTCTTCTAGGGTAAGCTTCCCCATCTGGGGTATATCCACCCGGGTTGTGGTCTGGTTTACTATGACGTTCTGCACCTGCGAGTTTGGGGTCTTGGTCTTCTCCTTGCCAGGCAGTGTGTCTTTCTGTTTGGTGTTGGGTTGCTGAGGTGATCAGGTTGGTAGCTAACTTGTACGCATAGTAAGCTGAAATCAATAAAATTAGCATACAAGATGCCCCAAGAGTTAACAACATCTTGGGGCCCAGGTTACTGTGTTTGAGGTAGGTTGCCATAATGTCAGGAATCCAACCTGCAGGGGGTTCCTGAGAACTTGCAGGCGGACGGCCCGCGGGTCCAGCAGGGAGAGCCCACCACAGGATTGGGGCTAACTTTACAATATAAGATAACAATTTTCCAAGGACTGCCCAAGGTCCAATTGTAGGCACCATGGAATCAATCAATCCAGTGAGGGTGATATACATCACCCCAAATATTTGGGTGGAAGTGGATTCATCAGTGGCAACAGATTCTTGCAGGCGGTTGGGCCGCAGGGTGTGGGGCGGAGTCATTGGAACCAAATATGCGGGCAGGAAATTATACTTGTCTTGGAATAGCAGAGGAGGTATGGTGATTTTGATGCCTTCTCTGTATACGGTTTCAGTCTCTCTAGTTCTAGCTTCAGGGTTGTGGATGAGGATCTCCTCCAGAGTAAACTCCAAATACGCCGGGTTGGGTGGGTACTCGGTAAAATGTACTGGGCCAAAGGGAGCTCCTGGTGGACAGTAAAGTTTAGGCGGCTGGTCTGCGGTTTCTTGGGGTAGGTGAGCACAGGGAACAGAGCCGCAAGGAGTAGACTGTAGATGAAGTAAAACTAATAACAAGTATGGTATGATCTGGTTGAACCAAAGGTTCATGTCACTTTATTGCAAGGATGGCAATGGGCATCTTCCTGGCAGCCCAGGGTATAAGTATGCCCATCTGTCATGATAAAACTTTCCTAAATTTTGTCGGCCCAGGTTTTCCTGATTTCCAGGTCTTCCCAGTCTTTGGTGGCATCAGTTGTGGGGGTTATTTCATTGGCTGCTTTGAACTGAGGAAGCTCAAATTCTCTAGTCAGGTTGTGGGATTTGCCGCCTCTGGGTGGCCCACATTCTATGGGAAAATTCTCTGTTTCCCTTCTGTGCGGGCCCGAGTTACTTTGGAATCAGTGACTGGGCCTGCCTTTTGATTGGCTGTCTTAACAGGAACCCCCAGTGTGGAGAGTATTGGCGTAGGTACATTTGGTTTGTCAAGCTTAAAAGGATTTTCCAAAGTTGAATCCTGTTCTGATTCAAGCCCAAAAAACTGCGGGCAGCTGGCCCTGCGGGCTGGCAACCTGTGAGATGCCAGGGTTTGAGTTTTGTAGTTGGAGCTTTTTGATAAGCATGGTTGATAAGAGTTTGTCACTTGTGACAGTGAAGACCACATCATCATTTTTGATAATAAAGTTTATGAACCTTTGGTTCTAACAAATCTTACCCTATCTAGTCTTAGTGATCTTCCATCTTAATTCCGGCCAAGTAGACTACCAGGCTGCCGCTCCCTCCCAAGACCAATCTGCCAAATTGCCCCAGGCATTATACCGTCCCCCAGGAGCCCCCTTTAGACCTGTGAATTTTACTGAATACCCCCAACCCGGCCTATTTGGAGTACAACTTGGAAACCATCCTCATTGCCAACCCTTTGGCAAGGACTAGAAGTACTGAGTACATTGAACAATAAGGGCGGTATCTCAACCCTCTTTACTTTGCGTCCTAAGACAAATAAAACTACCTACCAGCTTAATTTGTTCTCATGACTCCACCATTAACCCCAAAACCAGACCACCCACTGGAACCTACTGCTGCCTCTGAGACCACCTCTACCCAACTGTTTGGAGTACTCTACATTACTTTGACAGGATTGGTGGATTCTGTGGTCCCCAAATCTGGACCCTGGTCCTTACTTGGCTGATCTGTATCTTACATTATCAAGTTAGCACCCATTCTATGGTGGGCCTTACCCACTGGCTTGGCTGCGCCTCACCCTGAGCCGCCCAATGCCTCCACCTATGACTGGCTTCCTGAAAGCCTGACTGAGACACAAAAAGACCAGGGCATGGCTCTTTTTGAGCAATGCAAGAGATTTTCTCTCTCTAAACATGACTACAACATTTCTATTACAAAAGTAACAATTTCAATTCCCTGGGCAGAAATCAAACTTGCGCCCAGCCTCCAGGCGGGAGGAGTGGGTTGCAGAGATTTTATCACACCTGGATATTTGCTTTTAAAAGCAAATATCCAGGTGCAGGAATTATTCCCGCCCTGCCATCAGCTGTGAGGCCTGTTCTGGGCCCTAAAGGCTAAGTCCAAGCCTTGGTGAGTTTGGCTGGGTCTGAGCAGGTTAAATTTAGCTTCCCAGGGCTCCCAGTTCAAGCCCACTCTTCATTTAGTAATTTGGTATTTTTAATTGAAAAAACTTTTTTAATTAAGTTTTTCAGCCTCAGAACTACTTGTCTGGCCTGCCAAATCAAGTAATCAAATTAGAAATGACTAAATGACACCTGTAACTAATCTTTTCACAACCAATGACTAGCCAAGCCAAGATGGACCACCAAAAAGACAAACAACTGTTCCTGAAAACCCCCAAAATGACCATGAAGCAGATAACCAAACAGCAGAACCTGAGATGCCAAGCCTTGCCACACAGATAGAACAAGAAAAATATCCAGAGGCTTTTGTATGTGAGTGACTATATAAGTCAAAAACATCTGTGAGATTCTGTATTGTCATTTTTATCAAATAAAGTTGTTATGAACCTTTGGTTCAACAATCTGATTTCATACCTATTTTTGATACTCTTTCATCTGCATTTGCCCAGACACCAGAACTCAAACTCAGAAGTTGAACATAAAGCCCTAGATGAAGACCTAAAAGCACATGATTATTACTGTCCTGTTGCAACTAAACCAATGGTAGTTCAGTATTTGATTGGGAAAGACAACAGTCTAATTAAAAAACAAGAATAAGAATAATAAGATAAGGTTTAATTGTTGTTAGTGTGACCAATATACTATACAGAAAAAGCCACAAGTTCACATAGGATGGCACAGTGGCAGGTTTCATATAAGGTTTGGGACTGTGGAATAAATTGCGCAGGAATCAGTGTGTTGAATTGGCAGCGCTTCTAATTAGAAGATAGTGTCCTTAATTTGACATTGCCATCAGATTAATCTATGCCGTTAGATAAGTCATAGGGCAACTCATCAAGTGTTTTCTGTGTATTATGAGATACATTAAGAGGCAAGGATAGAATCTTGGTTGCAACACCCCCCTTGCCCCCTGTTTGTTGTCAGGCATCAGGATTAGAACCTGTGAAAGAGCTGAGAAAGTCCACATGAAGAGTTTTTATGTGGGAATGGCACAGCAGAGGCGCAAGCAATTGCGATGAAGGGTCTTAGTGTTTCCTTGAGTGTCTTTAAGATAATAGGTGTGGTTGTCATATACAGCAGCTATCTTGAAGAGTCTGTGACAATTAGGTTCCAGTTTGACAGAGTTGGGATTTAGGGCGTAAACAGAATCACCCACATCATACCTTGCCTTGAGATGTTTAGTCTTTTCTTGATCTGCTCTTGTTTTATGTTGCAAGCTTTAGCACCATTGACTTAGGGAAGGGGTGGTTACAAGGAGAGGCTTCCTGAAAACTGTGGACTTTAATTTTCCTTGTTTTATTCCTGTCATAATATCAGAAGTCCCAAAGGTCAATGCACTGGGGCTAAAACCTGTACCCTGGTTGATCCTGGATTGTAATATAAGCAGAGTGATAGGAAGATGTTCAGTTCATGCAGTATTTAGGTGCTCCTGCAAGAGCTTAGCAATTAGTTGCATCAGAGAGCCATTCAGACATAGTACATATATGTTGGCTTGAGGGTAGTATAGTGTTGTGACCACTTGTTGAAGGGTGTTCTTGGCGCAGTATGCTTTCATAACGTTGCTTATGAGTTCAGGTCCCCCATTGGTGATGAGACACTTGGGGCGTCCAAAGTGCGCCACAATCTTCTTGCCAATAAACCAAGTGATGGTGGTGACAGTATAATTGGTGGTTTGTCAGGAATAACAATTTAGATGCTCCTGAATCCCAAAGTGCAGAACCAGAGTTGAACCCTGGACAAAACCCTTTGCAGACTGCCAGACCCAAAGGCTGGTAACCCAATAACCCACTACCAATTGATAAAGTTATTGCCAACCTGCCAGGACCTGAACCTTTAACTGTCATGCAGGATTATACAAGCAAACTGCTAGTGAGAGATTTACAGAATTTCCCCAAGATGCCAATATCTGACACTGGTGGTTTGCTTGATGAAATGCACAAGTTTCCCAATGAGAGTTATTCCAAACTCCCCCAAAGCCCAGGAAGAGGCACCGAACCTGAAGAGGCACCCAATACCCAAATTAACAAACAGAAGGATTCAAAGTCTTCTCATCCTAAAGCAGCCAGTGGAAAACTGCCAGTGTCATGGCCAATACCAGAGTCTGGCTGGACTCTCACAGTGGAGACAGGACGGGCCTGGAAGGCCATGTACACAATAGGCGCAATTCTGACCAGATAGTTGACTGCAGTAGCTAGAGAGCGCCAACTCCCAGTATGGGGCACAACCTGGTTGGCCAGCCCCAATACTGTGATATAGACAGACCCCAACTTACTTAAGTCCTGGGCAGGAGGCACAGTTAGCAGGGGGGAGTAGGAGGAATCTCCAGCATGGAGGGTGAAATGATCATTCTTGGTGGCCAGGAGGGAGCAGATACATGAGGTTGTAAAGTATAGTAGAGTCACAAATAAATGCAAACAGAATAGATATATTGGTGCAAAAGTAGATGGTTCTTGCAAGAAAATAATGAGTCCTGAGCATAAAGTAATTTATTTTTAAGATGTCAACAGTGAGGAGGGCTTCTCCTCCTCACTACTTATACTTACTGGTAATTTTGTGGCCTCTTGTGTCACCAGAGAACTGATGGCATTAATTTCAGTTAAACTTATGATTTTGACTGGAATTTGCGTACTTGGGCCTGGAAGTGGATGCTCATTGGTTGGTATAACAGGAACCTTGCTTGGGCTGCAGCAAGACAAGGTGTCACTACTATTTATAGAACCTGCAAGCAATCAAGCGCCCAATTGCGCAATTAAACAATTCCGCTCCCAATGTCTTGTTTTCTGATAATTAAGATGGCCAAAATTGTTAATGAAATTGAAGCCAGGGATTTGAGGCTTGTGTGCCTCTCAAATCCCAGGCCATTTGTTAATTGAAAGGTGGGTTTTCTTGCTCTGGGAGACAATTGGTGAGGGTTTCCAGGCTGCAGGTAGTTTGGCCTCTAAGAAGGCCAGCTGATTGTCCAGGGCATTCTGGGCCCTGACAGCCAGTGCCAAGCGCCACACTGCCATCTAAGACCCCCAATGCCAAACCGCCCAAGTGCAGGAAACCCAACCAGGAAATGAAGCCAGGCAGTGTGGTATAAATACCTATCAGGCCAAGATCAATCCCCATCATCCTTTTTAATTAAAGCTTATGAGATATTAGTTTCCCCAATTATTGCTATATTTTATTCTTGTCATCTGCCAGTTAACTCAAAGATCATCTGACCCTCCTGCCAGCCCGCCAGCTACGTACTGTCTGCCAGGTGTTCCCTTTGGTCCTGTCTATTTCAAAGAGTACCCCTTAAAGCCCAAGTACAAGAACTACACTGCCAACAACATATTAGCCCAGGATCTCTTGGCCAGATCTACAGAGCTAACTAGATACAACCAAAAAGGCCCTTGGTACTGATAAGGAGCGCCTTTTGGGAAAGCTTTGAATATAGAATTAAGAAGAGAAGAAGTATATTTTATTGGATAATACTTTAGACTTATATAGCTTTAGCTGTGGTGAAGATTTTAGTTAGATCAAACCTAGGGGCTGGTCATGTGGGGGATGGGTTCAAGTTGCTGGATACCTGGACAGTCATGTGATAATGGTTTGTTGCCATTTCTGGTATGTCAAATGGTATATTGAAAAGGCACCAAATTGAGCAATAACTGGACGTTAAGTGTGATAGCAGTAGCAAGAATACTTGTACATCCAGATCCTTGACACACTCCTCCCTTAAAGGGTTACTCAGGTACATCAGGAGGGGGCTTCATCTTGACGGCTGCTGCCTGATGTTCCTGGAGTTGTTTGATATTTGGCACCAACTGGGTCAAGTGTTCTCCCTTGCTAGGGCGGAGGCAAGATCTGTGGTACTTCTTGGTGATGGGCTCTTTGGCGCCCTGGAACTTAACCAGGTAGGTGTTCCTGTCTGGTTGGTATTTGATGATTCTTCCTGGTCCTCTGTGTACTGAGTCTAGCTTCTTCCTGTTCCCAGCTAGGACCCAGACGGGGGAGTTGATGGGGAGTGGGTCCTCTGTTGAGGTTAATTTTTGGGTCTTGAGCCTTTTTGTTTCTGATAGTGTGGCTTTGAGGTGTATGTGTTGTAGAGCTGGTGTTTGTTCTACTGTAGGAGGTTTCCCCGGGGGGATCTTCACATACAATTGGTTATTGCAGATGACTATTTCTGGTTTGTACCTGTATGTTAGTTTGAACAGTGAGTAGCCTGTCCCTTGATTGGTGCAGACCCGGGATACTAATAATGCATGTTTCACGTAGAGTGACCATGTGTCTTTGGCTTTGCCATCCATTATTTTCTTGAGGGTTCTGATAAGGCTGCCGTTCAGGCTTTTAACTCTGCCATTGGCCTGTGGCCTGTAGGGCAAGGATGTGGAATGTTTGATGTTCTTTGTTTTTAGGTTGTTGTTTACTACATGGCCTGCTAACTCTTTTGCTCCATCTGTTATGATGTATTCTGGAGTGCCGTAGTCTGCTATGATTGCCTTACTGTAGATTCAGAACCTGAACGTAAAAATGCAGGATTGTCAAATCCTTGGCCCAAATTTTGAATCACTTTTGCAGGTAACTCATCTGAGTGAAAAATAAAATATTTAATAAAATTAACCATTTAATTTTGTTTTTTTTGGTTCATTTAAATTGGACAATTTCAAATCTCTTGAGCAGATAACTCAACTAAAAAAAGACAAAACTCAGCAAACAAATGCGGGATACATGAATCAGAAATGCAGGATTCTTATGTAGAATTTGGGATTTCCTGTATGGCTAACAAATCATAGACAACATGTGAAAATTAACAAATCTGAAATTGCGGGATTGTCAAATTCAAGAACCAAGTTTCAAATCATAATTGCAATGAATTTGAAATAAATATATTTATGGGTGTCTCAAAAAGGATGTTAAAGGATATAGAGTGGATTTGTGCAAATTCTTTTAGGAATCACAGGCATTCTCAAAAATCACCCTATTCCATTTTAGGATGGCTAAAATTTAGATTGTAATATTCACAAAATTGACATATATAACAATAAAATTGACTAAAATATACATTCCTCTTCTCAAGTTTAAAATTATAATAAATTTTTTATTATGTCTTCTTTCAATAACAACCAAGTCAACAGGCTGTTCCCTGGCCTTGAAAAAATTATGCAGGGCTACACTGGGTCTCTTAACAGTGAAGCCTCTGTCTATGGCCACTCCCAACCCGCAGGCCCCTCTGCAAGCCCCACACAGGAGTCTGTTCTTTCCCCTGCAACTTCCAGCATGGCCCTGTTTGCCCATCATGCACAGGCAGCTGCCAACCTGAATCCCTTATCAGCAATGGCATCTGGAACCAGCCATTTTAGCCATGAGGTCACCCAGAGAGCCCAGAACCCCAAAAAAGCCAATCAGATGGTATTGACCAGTTCCCAATATGGACATATCCCTCCCCCAGCCAATCAGCCTGCAAGACGCAGAAGAAAATTGATCACCCCAGAGATTGTTCTCAAAATGGTTGAAAAGGGAGGCAAGCTTATGTCCCTTGGGGAAATTGCAGCCGCAATGGGTTTTGCAAAGTCAACTGTGGCTGCAACCCTGAGAGCCCACGCCAACTGTGGCCCCCCTACCAAGAAGACCCTGACTGGTGCCTGTACCTCAACCAAAGGTGATACAGCCCATCCCCTTGTGATGGCCATTATGGAACGTGACCCGCAGATGCCCCTAGTCCAGGTACGTCTCCAGTTGGGACTCCACGGCATCTTCACCAACAAAAGAACAGTGAATTCATGGATGCACAGAGTTGTGGTTGCTGCCAGAACCCTATCCAATCAGGTTCTTGGTGGCCCCATTTTGGTGGATACCAACCCATACAATGCAACCATTATTAATTTTATTAAAGGGAGGGCAATGAGGGCTTGTAATGACGTCATCTTCTATCATACAATAAGATCTTGGCCAGTATCCAAGACTTTGGAGAGAAGCGCATCTAATCTGACGTGTACAAGCGCAGCCCAATCTTTTATTGTTTTGTCAGGGTTTTATTGGCAGTTTCCCCATTGGGTGTCAATTATTACTCGGCAATATTGAACACCGCAGATGGGTATGCCTACCAGACAGAGCTCAAGGCCATGCTGGAGGAGTGGGCCACACAAAACACCATGCACACAGTTGTACTGAGTGCAGAGATGGAGCAGCAGGAATGGGCTACCCAGGAAATCAGGGCTGCGGGGAATACCTGCTGGTCCTATCCCATCAACTATGCCAACATGCATCTTGAAGATATATGTCTCTACAATTTTGGTTCTGCCCTCAGGCGCTTGAAGCCTGCCACCTACAACAAACTATGCACCCAGATTGATAAGGGGTATGATCTTTTCCCTTCCGCGTCTGTCCAGGACTTATTTGATCTCATCATCTTCTATGCAAGTGATAGTGATAAGTCCAGAAAGGACCCCTGTCTCCCCCCCACGCCAGTCCATTGGTTTTGTCAAGCCAGTATATGTGATGGAAGAAGAATTTGAGCAATTAAAGCAAACCGCTCTTGCTGCCCCTTCCCAGTCAACAAACCCTGCCTCCCCAACCCCCCATTAAGCCACCTGCCTTCCAACCCTGACTCCCAAACCACCACCCATTCCCTCCCCACTATCTCTGATGCCGCCCCTCTCACAGGCGCAGATGCAGGCGACGTTCATTCTGCCCATTCCCTTCCCTTCCTGTCCTTTGATTAGTAAATAATTCTTTTCTTTGTGATAACTTATTAAAATTGATATCTCTCTTTCAATTTACAATTAATAATACTTTCTTTTTACATTATTGACATTTCCCATAATTAAAACAATGTTTTTTTACAAATAGCTTAAAATTATGAGCATACATATTTTTCATCATCATTAATAAATTAAAGACAATAAACATAAATATTGGATTAAAATATTGCAATTAGACGTCAACTCTTGGTATTTTGATATTATGTGCATAACTCAATGTATTTTGTTTAATAAAATTAATTTTAAACTTGACCTTTTTTCATTGTAATTTATTAAAATGAACTGTGTTTATATTAGAGAGCCATTAATGCTTAGTACAAATATTGATACATAGTGCATTTTACAGCCTGTATATTTACCTATTGGTAATAATTCTATAAACTTTTCAGTTGGATTTTACGAGGTAATAATAATGTAATGTGTTATAAATTACAGTTTACTGTCATTAATTGGCTGATTTTCTTTGCTGTGGCAATTGTGCATTTTATGATATTTCCGCGCTAGTATCCAATTGGTTGGCTTCACATCCAATCACACAGGCAATAGGAAAACAAGCCACCACCTTGAGACTGGATGTGGTTGGGGTGGCGGTGTTGTAACTGTGCTGTTTTAGCAGAGTTACACAGGGAAAAATATTTAGAAGATAGATAAAAATCTTTATTGAGAGATAATGATTATATAGTTCATGTGAATCAAGGATAGTAGGAACAAGATTGGTGATCACATGGCTGGATGGAAGAAGGGGGTGACTTGATCCTGATAATGAGTCAAGCGCCAAATTGAGGTATCCACTGTGAAGGATCATCATCTGTTCATGTTGTTGGATTTGGTAATTTGAGTTGACTTCCTAGTCTGGCTTTGGATGACCAGATAATTGAATTGCAGGTCACAAATCCGCTTGGTTGGAACCTTGATGGCGGGTTGAACCTGCAGTTTTGACACCCCCTGACTGAAGGTCGGCCTCCTCTGGGGGCAGGTTGTCAGGGAGGCTGTCAGGAGCCTGGGCGCCATATTGAATCAGTTGTTGTTTGGTGGCAGGCAGGGCGGTTTCTTGTTGTTTCTGTCTTGCTTTGCAGGGTTGTAGGCAATTGTGGTGTAAGGTCTTGTCTTGCTTGCGTTTCCCAAGCCCTTACACAAGGTAAGTGTTATTGTCATTTACCTTTAGAATGATTGCTGGCCCTACTTTCTCGGATGATAGTTTGCTCTTGTCAACATTCATGACCCAGACTTTGTCCCCAACTTCATGTCTATTGCAGATGGGAACAAAAGTCTTTTGTAAGCGTTCCTTTTCTTTGGCTGCTTGTTTGCTGTTGGCCTCTACTACTTGAGGATCTGAGTGAGGGGGGACTTCACTTGGAATTTCCAGTTTAGGTCCTGTCAATGCTTGAATGATATTTGGCTGTGTGCTGTATACCAGTTCAAACAGGGGTTTTCCGGTGGATCTGTTCACTTGGGTTTGGAACACAAGTGATGCAGTTGGTTGCTACTTATACCAGTCTTCAGGTCTCCCGGCAGTGAGTTTGGCTAGGGCTTGCACAAGGCTACCATTAAGCTGCTCTACACGTCCATTGGCCTGTGGATGGTATGGTGTTGTGACGGGGTGTTTGATCCCATTTTTGGTGAGGTACACATTGGTGTCTTTGGAGGTCAATTCTTTGCCTCCATTGGTTATCAGGAGTTCTGGCTTTCCAAACCTGCTGATTATTTTCTTGCCAATGAATTGTCGGACATTGTTACCAGTGTATTCCTTCACCACTTGGGCTACTGGCCACCTTGTTGCAAAATCAATGGCTGTGATGATGTATTTTTTGTTGTTGTGCTTTCCTGGCATGGGGCCCACAATGTCAAGAGCCCATACTTTGAACGGTAGTTGGGTTTAAATGGGGAGTACAGACTTAGGCGGGGTTTTAATTTTTGGTAAACTTTTTTTCAGACCTCGCACTTTTCTAACACTTCCTGGACATTGCAGTATAAGATTGGCCACCAGGCTTTATGCTTTAGGAATTTGTATAGATTTTGGCTCTTAGTATGTCCAAGATCTCTGTGGTAGCAAAGAATGGTATCAACTTGTTGATGTGTGGGGATGTAGGGAATGGTTGTGCCATCCGACATCTTTCTGTGAAGAGTCCTGTATATGTCAGCAAAGAGATGTTCATTCTTGATGACCGTTTCTTTGGTGATATTGGTTGTGCCTGCAGGGAACCCTTTGTCTTTTGTACGTAGCACTAGGAGAGGCCAGTCTGGGTTGAGCCCATTCTCTCCCCTAGAAGTGCAGACATACAGACGGTACAGGGCGTCTGCCATGGCAAGCTTGGCCCCAGGCTTATATTGGATGAGCATGTTAAACCTTTCTAATGTTTCCATCCACCGCGCTTGGCGGTGTGACAGATTTGCTTGCGTCTTGAAATAGATGAGCAACTTGTGATTGGTTAGTGCTGTGAATTCTTCCTGCCATTCCAGGTAACAGTGCCATTTGACTAGGCAGTGTAAGATGGCCAGTAGTTCTTTGGCGTGGATTGGGTATCAACACTTGCCATCCATCAGTTTGCGCAACCCATAGACTACAGGCAGGAAGTCACTGTCACTATTCTTTATTTGTAGTACTCCCCCAATGGATGCATCTGAGGCGTCGGTTTCCATCTGGTACTCTCCGTCTTGTTTGGGATATTGTAATATGGGAGCTGTTGTAAGCTTTTCTTTGAGACATCTAAAACAGAGGTCACATTGGGGGGTCCATACAAACTTGGACTTGGCGCCTGTTTTGGTGGACAAGGGGGCGGTCAAGACACCACAGTTGGATATGAAGCACCGTACATAGGCCACCATTCCCAAGAAGGTGCATAGTTCTGACTTGTCCTTGGGAGATGGCATCCTGCAGATGGCTTGTATCTTTTGACTGTTGGATTTGATGCCGTCTTTTGAGACTATGTGTTCTAAGAAGGGTAGTTGCTCCCAGAAGAACTGGCATTTGGAGAGCTTGGCCAACAGTTTGTGTTGTGCCAAGGTTGCAAAGACTTCCTCCAGGTCTTTGTGGTGCTGTTCCACCAAGGGGCTGTAGACAATAATATCGTCCAGGTAAACTAGGGCATGTTTGCCTATGTGTGGCGCAAACACTTCATTCATGAAGGTTACAAAAGTGGACGGGGCATTGGTCATGCCAAAGTTGAGTACCACACATTTGTAGGAACTCAACTTAGTGTAGAAGGCTGTCTTGGGGATGTCTTCCTCCTTGATACAAATCTGATTGTAGCCTGCAGTTAGATCAATCTTGGAGAAGACGGTGGCTCCTCTCAAGGCATTGAAGAGGCCAGCAATTGGTGGCAGTGGGTAACAATTCTTAATGGTGACTTTGTTTAGGGCGCAGTAGTCTGTGACCAGGCGTAAGGTACCGTCCTTTTTAGCCACAGAGAATACGGCGGCCCCAAAGGGAGACTGTGAGGGGCGGATAAGTCCTTTTTCCAGTGCCTCCTTGAGATAGGCGCGCAGGGCGTTGTCCTTGTTTGGGGTCAGTCAATAAATGGGATGTGCCTTGGAACAGCCCCCTTAAGTTGGATAGAGTGTTGGATGTGCTTCTCAGGGGGTAGCCCAGGTAACGCTTCTTTAAAGATTTCTGGGTGACAGGCCACAATGTTGCAATCTTGAGGCATGGAGGTGTCTTGGTGGTCCTTGAAGTGTATGATTTCATACTGACAGGAATCCCATCAATTGCTTTCAGGGTTTCCTTCTTGTCAAAAGTCTCTGTGATGCGTACAAAGACGTGGTTGCGTAGCAGTTGGTCCACAGAGTCTGGGTAGATCTGGTGGTTGACACCTTCACGCTTGATGATCAACACTGAGGTTGCCCAGTCCATGTGGGGTTTGTTTTTCCGTAACCAGTCTAGTCCCAGTACAATGTCAAACTTAGGGACGTCAATGACAGGACCTTAGATGATGGAGTGGAGATTCTCAAGCATGACGGAGAAGGGGGCAGTTTCCTTTGTCACAGCAATGTGGTGTTCATCAGCCAGGACCAAGTTTTTAATCCGCAAAGGATTAGCGGCCAGCTTGAATTTATCCACAAAGCTGCTGTTGACTAAAATTTGATCTGCGCCTGAGTCCAGGAGTGCTGAGCTTGTGTAACTGCAAAAGCAGAAAGGGTAAGACATCAGTTTATTGGGATGTCTGGCAATGGTGTATGGTACCAGGTCTTCTGAGGGTACTTGGATCATGGGACATTGGTCCACGTCCTCAGGTTGGTATTCATTGTTGGGCAAGTCAGGAGTTGCATGGGGAGAGCTTGGCTCGCTTAGTGCTCTCCCTGGGCTTTCCCCTCATCTTGGTTGCCCTGGGTGGCAGTGACACAGAAATGGGTACAATTTGACTGGCTGTTATTTCCATTTCCATTCAAACCCGTGGATTTGTGGTTGTTGTTGTTGCCGTTGCCTCCAGGAGGTGGTTGAGAGGAGCGCCTGCTTGGATGGGAGTCCTTGGGCCTTTCTTGTTTCCCAGTCTGTGCCTTGTGTAGAGTGTTGGATGTTTGTTCCGCCTTTTCTGCTTCACAGTGCAGGCTTTGCAGGTTGGTTACCTGGTCCAGGTTCACATGCTTCATAATGTGCAACTTGAGGGCGTCATAGTACATGAGGTGTGTTGCTGGGGTGTCAAAGGCCATGTTGGATGGGGCACAGAGACAGAGTTCCTTGTAGGCACAGGTGAGTTCTTTAACAGTGCCTGTCTGGATCAGGTTCTTTACTTGACATATGATTCTGAGCGCTGTATCCTTAAGCACAAACCTTGACAAGAAGTCCTGTTTGAAGGTGTCCTAGTTCTTGTCAGTGTGCTCTTTGTGCCACTTGTCACACCAGGTGCCAGCGTCATGGGTCAGGCAAATGGAAATCTCCGCAATCCAGAATTGCTGTGGGCATTCCATTTGAGCCAGCTTGCTTTGGGCAGACTGGATCCATGCAGCAGCATTGTTGTTGTTGGCTCTGGCAAAGGGCTCTAAGTCGGCGCTTCAAAGTCTTTGTGCAACATAGGCGGGCATGATGGTTTTGTCAGCTGGTTGCGGCATTGCAGGAGGTGCCTGAAAGAACCCTTGGGCGGACAGGGCGTTGAAGGTGGATAGCAGGATCACCGTGTTTTGGTAGAGGACAAAACCATCAGGTATCTTGGTACCAGGAGTATACGGAGTCCAGTTGGGCGGGAGGCCAGACATGATTCTGTTGAGGATTTGTTGGCCGCGGCGTGTGCGGGCAACAGGCAGAATTTTTCAAGATAAGGTAGGATGGAGAGCCTACCTATGCTACCAATGTTGTAACTGTGCTGTTTTAGCAGAGTTACACGGGGAAAATATTTAGAAGCTAGATAATAATCTTTATTGAGAGATAATGATTATATAGTTCATGTGAATCAAGGATAGTAGGAACAAGATTGGTGATCACACAGCTGGATGGAAGAAGGGGGTGGCTTGATCCTGATAATGATTCAAGCGCCAAATTGAGTTATCTACCGTAAAGGATCATCATTTGTTCATGTTGTTGGATTTGGTAATTCAAGTTGACTTCCTAGTCTGGCTTTGGGTGACTGGATAATCGGATTGCAGGTCACAAACCCTCTTGGTTGGAACCTTGCTGGCAGGTCAAGCCTGCGGTTTTGACACCGGCTTGTTTTCCTATTACCTGTGAAATTGGATTTGAAGCCAACCAATTGGATACTAGTGCGGAAATATCATAAAATGCACAATTACCACAGCAAAGAAAATCAGCCAATTAATGACAGTAAACTGTAATTTATAACACATTACATTATTATTACCTTGTAAAATCCAACTGAAAAGTTTTTAGAATTATTACCAATAGGTAAATATATAGGCTGTAAAATGCACTATGTATCAATATTTGTACTAAGCATTAATGGCTCTCTAATAAAACACAGTCCATTTCAATAAATTACAATGAAAAAAGGCCAAGTTTACAATGAATTTTATTAAACAAAATACATTGAGTTATGCACATAATATCAAAATACCAAGAGTTGATGTCTAATTGCAATATTTTAATCCAATATTTACATTTATTGTCTTTAATTTATTAATGATGATGAAAAATATGTATGTGCTGAACATAGTACTATAAAAACCAGTTTTTTAATGGATTTAAACAATATATCAACAATCTATAACTTATTCAACAAATTAGAAGCACACCTTCAAAAGTTTGTCAAGATAGAAAGAAATATCAGGGAAATAGTGACAGGGAAGCTGGGTAACAAGGGCCAGTCACTGATACAGTCAAAAGAAGATGATCTGGATAAGTTGGGAAATATTATAGATGAAAAGAATAAAGAAAAATTACTTAATATACAGGGAACTATTTTATCAAGTCTAAAGTTCAACAACATGGCCTACAATTTGTGGGAGTTCTGGCAGGGGGCCAAAGAAAACAATAAGGTCAAACTAATTGAAGGAACAGAAATTCAAAAGGAAATCAACACCAATGAAGAGGAAACCGACCAAATGGAAACAGATGAAAATGAAATACAAGCAAGAAGCAGAAGCGCCTCAAGAAATACAGAAGCTTTATCAAATGAAAACCAAGAAGAAGCACAAGTTACAAGAAATATAAGAAAAATTAAGCCTAGGAAAATTAATGAAGAGCATCCAACGCTCATGAAGTTTGCTGATATGGCGCCTGTGGCTGAAGGGGCCACAGGGGAAACAATTAGTAAGACTTTTTATGTTTAACTTATATTTATTTTAGTCATCACCAGGGATGGGGATGAGGTTGCAAAAGTGGCAGCTTTTACCCTGAGTTGGTTTTATGGGGGTTACCAGTCACTGGTGGCCCCTATAAAACAAATAAACAAAAACCAAATAAATAACATAATTCAACAGAATATGAATAATTTTTTTAATAGTGAAGCTCAAGATAGGGAATATCAACCACCTGCGGGGTGCTTGCCATGGATAAGGGAGGCCTATGAACTAGGATCAACAATCAAAATCAAAGAAATGAATGAAATTTGCGGGGATATAAAGCTGAACTTCAATGAATACATATATGAAAACATTCAAAGGTTCCCCTTCACAAATATCAACAAATATGAAAAAAAATTTAATAAAAAGCAATTTTCAAATAGGAAAGGAATATCTGAAATCTGCAATTTTTAATGAAAATTTTAAAGCTCTATCAAATAAAGTTGGGGATGCAGTCCTCGTGAATAATTTTAAGCCTTTATTGATATTGTTTGCCAAGGCCTGGGGGGCTGATACAAGTTGGGTGCCCCCCAGAACCTTCTTCAAATTCAACCAAACGTCCTATATTAATAGGTTAGTACAAAATTTCAAAAAATTATGCATGTTCTCAGAAAAGTATACCTCACAAAGAATCCACGTTGCGGTGTACCTGGGAATCCTGCTCCACTGCATATTGAAAGCCAATGTGAAAAAATTAGAAGATGTACCTATACAGATCAACATATGCCGTGTAGCCCTCAACAGACAGAAGACATCACGGGGAACAGGACAGTTGAGCACGTCCTGTATGACTCATTTGCAATAGCAACACTATACAGGTACTATGTGCCCCCCAAAAAGATCTACTAGTTGATTCTCTCACCCAATTGCCTTTTATAAGACGTTTGGCCACCACCAGGGTGCTGAGCGCCACCCCTCTAGCAATCAGCGCCAGAGTCATCCACCACATACAGAAGAGTATGTGGTCCCAATTGGACGCATTAGCAGAAAATTTGATTTTGGGGTATAATTCCCTGTAATAATCACATTCCCCTTGCAATTTGCATTCCCCTAATAAATCATTTTCCCTTGCAACTTAAATTTTTTATTTTTTTTATTTTAAATATTAAAATTTTAATACTAAATACTCCACTATTAAAATTTTACTGGTAAAATTTTAATTGCAAAATATTTACTATTAAAATATTTAATATACAATATTTTAATATTGAATAAATCACAATTAAATAAAAATTGGTATATTTCAAATATTTAACCTTTAATATTTAACTTTTAAGATTTGTAATTATAATTTATTTTTAATATTTTAATTTTTAATTTTAGTATGCAGATTATAGTATTAATATATCTAAGTATATTAAAAGACTTTAGTTATAGTTGCCAATGCATCAAATAATAAAAAAGAATTAAAAAAGTTTTTATTTACTACTTGTTGAGTACGGGTCCATTTATCACAAAGATAAACATGGAGAATTGAATTTATCCGCCTCATGCGGCCCGCTCCACTATTGCTCTAAACAAATGATTGTTTAGAACTCAAATTACCTTTCCCTTGTTATATGATTTGATAAATATATTCAATATACTTGAACTGCGTCCTAAGTACAAATTAGTAAGGAATACATAAAAATCATTGGTTGACGTGTCGTGTGGCTATAGTGGCACTGAAATAACAAGGATCATATGATGTTATAAAATGTCCAATTTGTGGCTTAGAAAAGCCAAAGTACCATCAACAATTCACAATATATAAATAAATTAATTTATTTCTATCATTTTTAATTTATTTTATTTTTTAGCGCAACTGTCAATATAATATTCAGTGTATTATCATAAAAAATACATATCTCTAAATCTAGTATAATTAGTTTTACTTACCTTTTCTATGTATTCTTATATGTCTATAATACAATCAAAAATCACATTATTATATATAAATAATAATTTTTGAGTCCTATTAAAATTAAAATAAATAAAATTAAAACTAAATAAAACCTGGAGCGCCCATTTATCTGATTGGCTTGGAGGCCAGGGCTTTTGGGAGGAATGATTCCGAGTGCTTGTAGAAAGCTGCCACCACATCAAGTGGCATTGCAAATTGGCTGATCTTGAGAATGTTGAATAGATCCTTGGTGTCCTGAGGGAGGCCTTGTTTCACCTTATTCTTGATCCACCAAAGACCTCCTCAATTGGATTCAGGAATGGGGAATATGTTGAGAGGAAGAGAAGTCTCATTGGACAATCAGCAAGGCAGTGGCTGGAGGAGTGGCTATTCTTGTCAATGGGGGGGGGAACTCAGACACAACTAGATCCACTTTGTGGAGCCCAACATTATCAAGCACAACAACATTGGTTGTGCCGCTATAATTTATCCAAAGGTACTACTTGACAGCTTGGAGAAAATCAAGAAAGGTCCCGCTATTATGGGAGCCTTTAATCATCTGGTATTAATCTAACCCGCAAGGACCAAGAAGCCAACTATTGAATAGGTCTGGGAACAGACAGCTGCACAATGGGCTACACCGTCCTTGGACCCCTTCTCAACCCACCCATGCCTGGACCTGAGTGAGGAGGAAAACAACAATTCATTGATATAGAAGAACTGGACATTCCCAGTCTCTTTTAGTGCCAGATATGTCTTGGCATAAATGCGTCAATCCTTGATGGTCTTTTCACTGTTCCTATTGTACGGAGAAACTCCAAGCACCTTCCACAAGAAGCCCAAATCAACCATAGTTTTGTAGACAAGGGTTTTGGAAACAGAAAGTCCAAACTCTGTGGTGAGCATTGATTGGACAGCAAGTGTGTCCAGATGGCAATCCCTGGCTACCCACTGCTTGATTGCGTTGATGTGTACGGGCTGAAGGAGTTTTGGCTGTCTTTTTGCCTTGATGGATTCAGTAATTTGCCCGGTATTGCCATACTTGGTGTTGATGTTGGTAATGTACCTGGCTGTGACACCAAATTGGGACGCAATATACCAAACCGCCATTCCTCTGTGCAAGCAGTTGAGGCAAGCTTCACGCTCACTATCTGTCAACCAACGCTGGTCCTTGGCAGGTACTACAGCATCCTGGCTACCAGGCTTGTTGTGTTCTGAGGCGTGGCACAGACACACAGCGGGAAATCCTAAGCTTAGGATTGGATTCATACTAAGTCTTGGTTAGATGACAGGGAAGGCAAATGTGTTTACCTTGCGGCCCTGGAAGAATAATATCTACTAGTTGTGGCTAGAGAGAGGCGCGGAAGTACAGAAGACACAAAGACAAAAATGTGAATAGAACTTAAGATTTATTGGGTATAAAGATTGTGAATATATACTGTGTAGCTTTACCACAAAACAGTACATGGACGGTAGGATCACTCGCCACCAGCATTAGTGGGGCAAGTGAGTTACGCAGGAATCAGGAAACCAAACAATTGTACTTCCTGAATTGGTCATCAACTCATTTTGAGTAGCAAAAGCAAAAGCAAGAGATTTGTCCTCAAAATGGCCCACCAAAGGCAAAATCAAAATACTGTGAATAGCTACATTCACAACATTGCCCTCCTCTAGATTGGCCTTAGGGGGTGGTATTTATGAAGGAACTTTGCGTGCACTTGAGCAAAAAGACGGCCACTAGACAGGAGCTTTACAGTGTATTTGGACCCTTGCTTAAAGGTTACTTCTAGAGGGCCAATCCACAGAGAGTCCAACTTGTGTGCGCAACCACCTACTCTGTGTTGGTATTAAAGGACATGGTTGCCAACATCAAACTCAGGAAGGGGGGAGCATCCAGAATTATCAGGAGAGAGCTCAAGCATCTTAGTCTTATATGCAGAAGTGTAGGCAGATGCTTGAATATCAAATATTTGGTTGACTAAATCCTTGATGTGGTTGTCAGGATTCATGGCCTTATCCAAGGTAAGCAGAGGGGTCCTCAAGAGCAATGGGGTAGTAGCCTCTCACCCATACAGCATAGCAAAGGGGGAGTACCCAGTGACACAATGTTTGCTAAGGCAGTATGCAAAGAGGGCGGCAGGTAAGTACAAGTCCCAGTTGGCAGCGTCCAAGTAGGTGAGCTTCTTCATGATGGAGACCAGTGTTGAGTTAGCACGTTCAACTGCCCCATTAGTGGAAGGATTGTAGGGGGCAGAGAAGGATTGGTGCAATCCCAAAGCTTTGACAACAGAGGTTACTAGCTTGGTATTAAAGTTAGTCACATTATTGGAGAGCAACACTTGAGGACAGCCATGGCAGTAGAAAACGTCTTGCAACAGGAAGGCAGCAGTTGTGCATAGCCGTGATGTCCTTTGTAGGGCAAGCCTCTACCCACTTGCTGAAGTGATTGACAGCAACCAGAATAAAGCGACACTCAGAACGAGAGCAGGGAAGAGGACCTACCGCGTCAATGCTAACAGTGTGAAAGGCATGTTGAGGGGGAACTAATTTGAACTTGTGGGCAGCAGCTCAAGGCCTCTGTAGCTGGCAGTTGTGACAGCTAGCAATGACGTCTGGGATCAGCAGGCAAAGGTTCTCCCAAAATTAGTTCTTCTGAAGCCAGTCAAAGGTCTTGGCAATGCCTCCATGCCCAGTTTCTTTATGAGCTTGTGACACCAATAAGAGGCAAAGACTGGGCCGTACATAAGGCAGATACTGGTCTCGTACCTTTTTGAAGAGCTGATTGTCATGTATAAGGGTATCTTCAGATAGCTTGGACAAGGCCAGTTGTACATCTTCTGTCTCACTTTCCCAAGAAGAAGGATACCCAATTAGTTTGTATAATTGGTTGGCCTCTGCAGGATGCAAAGCAAGAATAGGCATTCTGGAGAGCTCATCAGCGTTCTGATGTTGAATTCCAGGGCAATGGAGCACCATGAAGTTGTATCCCTGCAGACGTAGAGCCCATCTAGCTAGGCACCCTTCAGGTTCCTTAAGCTGCTGTAACCATTTAAGAGAAGTGTGGCCAGTGACAACTGTGAAGTGGGTGCCGTATATGTAATGACAAAACTGCTTGACGGCATGCAACACAGCAAGGCACTCCTTCTCTGTGACACTATAGTTCTTCTCATGCTTGTTTAGCACACAGGAAGTGTAAGCCACAGGATGGTCTACACCCTCATTGTCCAGTTGGGCCAGAATGGCTCCAATAGCTATATTGCTAGCATCAGTGTACAGGATGAACTCCTTATCATAGTCAGGATACACTAGGATTGGCGCCTCTTTGAGTTTTTGTTTAAGGGTCTCAAAGGCTTGCTGCTGAATGGCGGTCCATTCAAAAGGAACATTATATAATAGCTGGACTAAAGGTTCACTAGTATTGGCAAAGTTAGGGATAAACTGTCTGTAGTAGCCCTTATCCCCAGGAAGACTTGTACTTCTTGCAAGTTGGTGAGCAGAAGCATTTTGTTGATGGCTTCAACCTTCTTAGTCATTGGGAGAATCCCTGTCTGGGTTACTTTGTGGCCTAAGAACTCAAGACTCTCCTTGAAGAAGGCGCACTTAGAAGGCTTAAGCTTGAGACCAGCTTCTCAAATCTTTATGAACAACTTTTTGAGATAAACCAGGTGATTTGTGAAGGTAGCGCTGAAAACCGTTATATCATCCAAGTATACTAGAAAACACAACAACTTTCAGTCACAAAGGATGGAGTCCATGGCCCTTTGGAAGGTGGCCGGGGCGTTGCAAAGTCCCTGTGGCATGCAAGTAGGCTCAAAAAGCCCTTCAGAAGTAATGAGCACGGCTTTCTGACAATCCTCAGGGGATAGGTCAACTTGCCAGTATCCAGACGCCAGATCCATGGTGGAGAAGAACTTAAAGCCTCCAAGTTGTAAGAGAGCATCATCAATACACGGCAAGGGGTACAAGTCCTTCTTGGTCAAAGAGTTCAATTGGCAATAGTCCATCACAATACAATGACCCCCATCCTTCTTCTTTAAGATGAGTAGTGGGGATGCCCAAGGACTTTGGGAAGGCGCCAAAAGCCCAGTGTCTAAAAGTTGTTTGAGATCTTTAGATACTTGGGCGTCTTCCACACAACTGCGGCAATATGGTTTAGCACGGAAGGGGGGGGCGTCACCAGTGTCAATTTGATGGATAACGCCTTTGGCTAACCCATAATTGGTACTGTCCTTAGAAAAGATATCAGAAAATTGGTCTAGTAAATCTAGCACCTCTTTCTGTTGAACCGGGGACAGTTGTGGAAAGTCTTGTGCAGTGAACAAAGATAGGACTTGCGGCTCATCCTCTGGTAGGTTAAAATCTTGAAACATACCAAAGGGATGACAGAGACAGGACATCAGGAGCGCCCAACAACTTGCCATATCCAACAACCTGCCCCCTAGATACAGTCATGGGGATTGCAGTCAGGTTGGCTACCAACAACTGAACAGGGTCTTTATGAGAGACATCTAGGATTCCAGGACAGAGGTAAGTCTTTGTTGCGTCCTAAGGAGGGGGGAGAGTAAAACTCCAAGAAGGTGCGTTCAGGTAGTTCATAAGATATCTGGGAGTCCAGGATGGCCTGGGAGCCAGGTGAGATGGTGACAGCAGACGTGGCTAGGAGGGGGATCCCTTCAGATGCAGGACAAGCCATGGGTGGACATTTCATGTTTGAAGAGTGGGTGCAATATTTGAGGTTGAAAACCCCAGTGGGATATTCCAAGGTACAAGTCTTGAGGTGTTTCCCCGGAACTTTAACTGGCTCTTCAAAGATTAAGGGGACTTTGTATCCCAGAATAAAGAGGTAGCCATATTTCAAGTTGATTATCCCATTATATCCCTAAGGAACTGGGTGCCAACTAGGAGATTGTAACTCTCATTCTCCAAGACAACTGCTGGCGCGGCTAGGAGAAGCTTGCCAAACTTCATGGGCAGAGTGGAGTAAGCCCCTATGGCGTGGGTCATAGACAGTCCAGCTGTGCCATACAACTGGTGATAATTAAGGTCAGTGACAAGTTTGAGTTTCTTCACCATCTTGGAGGAGACAATGTTGACTGGCAAGCCAGTGTCTAGAACAGCCTTGATCTTCACTTTTTGAATGGATATCTCTACTCAAGTGGTAGTGCAACCAAAGGGTGGAAGGACAGCCAAGATATCCTGAGCCTTGGCTAATTCCTTATCCCACTTCTCAATCATGCATCTTAACCCTGGAAACTCCTTATAGACAGTCTGTAGAGAGAACAAAACAGATACATTCTTGAAGACAGTTTCAGCAACCTCAGCAGCTTCTTCTGACAACTCCACTAGCACAGGGAACCTCTTAGCCTGAGTGAGGTAAGGGTGAGAGACAATTTCTTTGGCTTTAGGCAAAGGCTTAGTGGTAGTTGTAGTCTTTCCTGAGCGCAATTTATAGGGGACTGTAATGGTTTCAGGAACAGCCAGAACAGAGTACCCATATGCATTGGCGTTGTCAGTATCAGAGTCATCTAGGTCAGAGTTGTCAGAGATATTGTGAAACAAGAGGAGGATAGGAGGAGCCTCATTATCAGCAGGCTCAGCATCAGATATAGAGGGAGGGATTGAAAGAGACAGGGAAGAGTTGTCAACTGAGAGCATCTCTGCCTCTAGGTTGACTGTTCTTTTCTTGCCTTCTCTTTTGGATCAGCCCCTTCAACCCGTGGGTTGGTGCAGACTCAAGAATGATGACCTATCTGACCACAGTTGTGGCAGCCTTAGCGTTGAGGAGGATTTTGTGAGTTTATGGTAAGAATGGGAGGACCACGGGAAGATGAACCAGAGTTAGAAGTATCTCAACCTTCCCTAACAACTGCTCCAGAATGAGTGAGGTACATGTCCTGAAACAGCATCTTTATGCTTTTCATGGAGGAAAGCATAGCCTTATGGGCTTTGAAGTGAAGGCACAGAAGTTGGTTAACTTTGAGGGCTTGATTGCAAGCCATTTAGGCTTCATTGGCTGTCAACTGTCTGCTTGTTATCAGTTGCTGTCCTTCCATGTAGAATCTTTCTGCAAACTCAGCTAGTGTCTCTTTAGGCTTGAAAGCAATATGCATGAAGGCGTCCTTCTTTACTTCCAGGCTAAGGTCATCACCAAACTTGTCAATCAGAAGCTGCTTCATATCTTTCCACGTCTCAATGGTGGGCAGCTCAGGTACCACCACCTCCTGGCAAGTCGGATGTAGACAGGTCAGAATAAGTTCTTTCTTAACTTTTTATGAAGCTTGTCTCATGGCAGTTTTGTAGATAGATAGGAAAGCTGCAATGGTTGAGGTTTTGGGGTCAAAGAATTGCTTAAAGATAGGCTTTAAATGTGCTTTGGGAGTTGGGCCACCATTGTTGCTATTGAGTATGTTTATATGCAGGGAAAACTCTGCCTTGGATTCAGAGGGGGGCTGTCTAGCCCATAGCTGACAGACACTTTCTTCAAGGGTAGTCAGGGTCTCAACAGCGCGGGCACCTGTATCAACAGCTTGAGTGGTCTGTTGTGCAGTAGCATCTAAGCGTTGACCTTGGGTGGTCACTATTGTGGAGAGCTCAGCCAGTCGAGAAGTAAGGAATGGCCCCACTGAGAGGCAAGGGGCAAACCTATCATTCACAGAGTTGATCACATCATTCATCTCTTGTACGTCTCTATCCAGTTCAGTATGGTCCTGCTTCAATTGATACACCTCTTTAGCTAGGGCAATTAGTTCCCTAGCACATTAGATAAGGGGAGCTCCTGGTAAGCCAGGGCAGCAACCATCTTCATTGAAAACCCCAACTGGACTAGCAGCAGTTGCCATCATTTCACATAGGGCGGCAAGTCCTTGCTGTAGCTCTGCAACTTGAGCAGTCAATTCAAGCACCTGGGGGTCAGGTTGAGGAGCCTCAGCAGGACGTCCCTGACTGCAAGTAGTTGTACATAGATCTAAATAGCATCCCATATTCTTTGCTCTTGATCTGCCAAATTATCAGAAGGGGGAGAGGACAGAACATCTGGCTTGGGCGTAGCTAATTCATTCACTTGACACTGGGGTTTGGCTATAGCAGCAGCGGTAGCAGCTGTTTCTTGATCAAACACCGCACTGAGTTCATTAAGACTGTTAACAGCAAAGTCTGCTACCTGTTGTAGTTGCTCAAAGGAATACATGCTGAATGCATTGAGCTGTTGCACGAGTTGTTTGAAGTTAGTGAGATAAGTGTTTAAGGTGGAATCTACTTGAGTTTGCCAGGGTTGTTCTAGCTGGTCAAACTTGTGTAGACGCTCTCTAACATATTTAGGGAAGGACTGGCGCATTTGTTTGATATAATTAACTAAACAGGTCTGGGAGGTAACAGAGTTGCGCTGATTTTCAGCTACCAGGGAAAACAGGGAATGAATCCACTGTTGGTAGGCAGCAAACTGGTCCCAGTGATGAGTAACTGCTGCTTGTAGAGACAAGATTTCTTGGACGTGGAGCCCCAACACCATTTGATGGTGGGCCAAGGCAGGCTGCACAAAGAACAATAGTAAGTGCTCAGTGGAGCCAGCCGCTGAGAGGAGATGTTGTGGAAATTGAGGAGCCACTGTTAATTTGTAGTATTCAGCCTGACTGAACTGCAACTGAAGGCGAGGGATGGCTCCTTCACAGGCTATCCCAAGGGCTACCAACATGACTTGTTCTAAGTCAGGGGTACTCATGGGGTGAGCAACTAGGTGGGGACCATTCCTGAGGTTCAGTACAGTAGGGACAATATGCGGGGGGCAATATCTTCCTCAATAGGAGGGCTAGTAATTTCAGGTGAAGTTGGCTCTTGTATAGGTGGAGGCAAAGGATCTAAAAACGTGGATGCAAAAGGGATAACCAAGGGGCTTAAAGCCCCTGTAGTGAGCACCATTTATTTTGTGTTCTGAGGCGCAGCACAGACACACAACAGGAAATCCTAACCTTAGGATTGGATTTGTACTAAGTCTTGGTTAGATGACAGGGAAGGCAAATGCGTTTACCTTGCGGCCCTGGAAGAATAATCTCTACTAGTTGTGGCTAGAGAGAGGTGCGGAAGTACAGAAGACACAAAGACAAAAATGTGAATAGAACTTAAGATTTATTGGTGAATATGAAATGGAATATATAGTGGTTAGGAATACCACAAAACACTACCAGGATGCTAGGATCACTTGCCATCAGCATGAGTGGGGCAAGTGAGTTGCGCAGGATCAAGAAACCAAACAATTGTACTTCCTGATTCAGTCATCAACTTATTTTGAGAGGCAAAAGCAAAAGCGTGAGTTTTTCTTCAAAATGGCCCACCAAAGGCAAAATCAAAACATAGTGAATAATGGTATTCACGACAAGGAGTCCAAGATATTGTTGGAGGACTCCAAGGTATTGGCAAACCTCTATTGTTTCCTAGATCCCCAGGCAATATACCAGAAGGTTTCTAAGAGATCTTCCTTCTGAAAGTGAATAAAAGCCTATTTCAACCCCTGCCCAAAGTTCTAAGTAGTACAGATAAGTCCTATTAGTGAATTGCCCCACAGCTTCTACCCTAGTTAAGGGAAAGAAGATACCCATTTTCAAAGTTGTAGAAGGTTTGACACTAGTAAGACCTCTCAGAAAGAGGGGGAGAGGTTGACTAGACACCTTTAAATGACAGATAGGGGAAGGGAGATCATTGGGAATGAGTTTAATAGGTTGCTGAAAGACTGATACAGGCCCACAGAGGGACTAGCACCAGCTGAGGTACAAGTGCATGGTGGGGATGCTTACCTAGTAATAGGAAAAGTATTGGAAGATTTTGCATTAATGCAGGCCCAGTATAAACTTCTAGCTAGCCAACACTCTCTACTATGAAATGTCAACTCCTCCAAGCCAGTCCCTGGCTACAACCCAGGACATATTATGGAATTGGTGAACAGGAAACCCAGACAACCCAGATTAGAAATCATGCACTGAAATACCTAGACAACATAATTGTGTACAGCCCCTCAGTAGAACAACATCATAGGGACTTAGAGGCAGTCTTCAAGACCTTGACACAGCACAAAATATTAGCCAGGCCATCTAAATATCAGTTCTTTTGCAAACAGCTACAGTTCCTTGAGCATGTGGTGTCAAAAGACAGCATCAAACCAGACAACCAAAAGATTCAAGCCATCTGCAAGATGCTGCCACCCAAGGACAAGGCCAAACTTCACACCTTTCTAGTGATGATTGCCTATGTCCAAAGATTCATACCCAACTGTGGTGTCCTGACGGCCCCCTTGTCTGCAACAACAGGCATCAAATCCAAGTTTGTATGGACTCCACAGCGTGACCTTTGCTTCTGCTACCTGAAGAAGAAGAAGATGATGTCCTCCCCTTATCCTTCAATACCCCAAACAAAATGGAGATTATCAGATAGAAACCAACGCCTCAGATGCCTCTATTGGAGGTGTACTTAGAATTAAAACAGATAACAGTGAATTCCTCCCCTGGCCTACAAGCCCCACAAGTTAACTGATAGCAAGTGTTGCTACCCAATCCACGGTAAGGAGCTACTGGTCATTGTCCATTGCCTTGTAAAATGGCGCTGCTACCTGGAGCAACAGGAAGAATTTACTGCGCTAACTGACCATAAGTCAATAATTTACTTCAGAACCCAGACCAACTTATCCAGGCGTCAAGCACGCTGGATGGAGTTCCTGGAAAGATTTAACATGAACATTCAATATAAGTCAGGGCCTGAGTTGGTCATGACCAACACCCTTTTCCACCTGTATATTCAAGCCACAAGAGGCAAAAACAGGCTGGATCCTGACTGGCCCCTCCTGGTACTCCAGATAAAGAATGAGGGCTTTACCCCAGGTACCACTGATATCACAAAAGAGACTATTGTCAAAAACAAGCACCTCTTTACCAATGTATACAGCACACTGCATCAAAAAATGACTGACAGAAGCACCATCCTGTGAATTCCCATGCATCAAAGGGTCAATACCATCTTGAGTTACCATTGAGATCCAGGTCATGAAAAGAGCCAAAATCTCTATGAATTCCTAAAACACAAAGCATGATGGCCAATTCTGTACCAAGATGTGCAAGAGGTCCTCAAGCAATGTGAAGTGTACAAAAAGTTTGCAAAGTGCAATACCCCCAAAATCAGTGTTGTCAATTTTTTCTCAACTACCCTTCAAGGTGTGGGCCCTCAACATTGTTGGGCCAATGACAGAGAAACATAATGACAAAAAATATGTCATAAACGCCATTGACTTTGCCACTTGCTGGCCAGTAGCACAAGCATTGAAGACACATACTGGCAACAACATCCAATGTTTCATTGGGAAGGAAATTATTAGCAAGTTCAGAATACCAGAACTATTGATCACATATGGAGGCAAAGAATTGACCTCAGAAAGCACCAACATTTATCTCACAAAAAACAGGGTCAAACACACACTAACCAAGCTATACCACCCTCAGGCCAATGGCAGAGTCAAGCAACTAAACGGCAGCTTAGCACATGCCCTTGCCAAGCTCACAGCCAGGAGAACTGAGGACAGAGCCAAGCAACTATCAACTGCACTTTTTGTATGCCATACCCAGGTGAACAGATCCACTGGGAAGAGCCCCTTTGGTATTGTTTAAGGCACACAACCAAACATCATCCAAGCCCTTACGAGGCCAAAGTTGAAAAATCCAACAAAGTTCCCCCTTGTTCAGCACCCCAGGTACTACAATCCAATAGTGACCAGCTAGAGAAGAAAGAAAGACGTCTTTGAGACACATTTTTCCTATCCACACTAGACATGAAGCTGACAAAAAAGTATGGGTGGCAAACACAGACAAAAGCAAGCTACAGCCCAAAAAAGTAGGCCCTGTCATCATATTAAAGGTAAAAAACAACACTTACCTGGTATGTAAGGAATTGCATTCATTTTACACAGAATAATTTTAAATTGAATACTAAAAGTTCCAAGGAAGAAGCTAAATTTAATGCATTTACAAATGCATAATCAGATTTTTTTCTTAAAGAAACAGTTAAAATGAAGCAGTCAAATCCGCGTTTGAAATCAAATAATGAATGCAGATTTAATATACAGTAGTTTTAAAAGCTATGGCAACAACCAAAAATACCTCAGATTTAAACAAAATGACTTCAGATTTGAGCAAAATCCAAGTCGCGCAAGATTTGGGATTCAAATAATTTAAATATTTTGGTTAAAAAATAAAATGTCAAACAAAAATGTCACTAGCCCATTATAAAAAATTATAGTAAATATCAACCAGCATTGTTTAAACCACAAACAAAATGAACTGGCACAGCAAGAGAGATGGATGGATGCTGTTCTGGAGTATATTATAATCCAATCAGGATTCATATGAGGCACCAACAGAAGGACTAGAATGAAACAAAACCAAGCAATCTATAAATGAGATTATACAAGCACAAATGAAATGAAGTCACACAATATGTGTAGTATGAGCAGCCTAAAAGAAAAAAGAAAAGTTTAACAGCCAATCAACAGCTATTCAATTTAGGAAAAGAGGCGTTTTATTAATTTTCATGGCTCCTGATTTGTGTAAAATAGTTTTGAGAACCTTCCAAATATGGAATGATTATTACAATAAAAATAAATCATAAAATTTAAACTTCTACTTTTAGTGATTTTATCCTAGGTTTTATTGCACAATGGTTTTTAATAGCAATATCTTTGACAGTGCTAGCAACCAAGCCAGCAGCAGCCAAGCCAGCTTCAATGGAGGTGAGGCTCAGAACGTGGAGGCACCCATTTACACCCAAGCCTTTAATGCAGGTAACAAGGAAACTGACCTGTACTTGACCCCTGACCTATATGGCTTTGACTTGTTCAACAGTCACTTAGTATCTAGCTCTGCCCCCGCTCCTGTACCCACTCCTGCACAAGCTTCCCACCAAACAACCAATCAGAATAGCAACCCTGAACTGAAACAACTCCCTGCCATCATACAACCTGCCCTCCTCAGCCAATAAGGCTTCAGCTTCAGCTTCAGCTCCTGCGGCCCAGCACCCCAAACACAGAATAATTACTGCCCAAATTCTCCAAGAAATTGTGGCACTGAACCTGCGTGGCCTGACCTGGGACCAGATTGCTGCCCAGTTGCAGAATTACCCAAGCAACAATAATGCAGAAATTCAATAACTTAATGAATAAGAGGAATCTTATTGGGACAGCCAAGAAGCCAAAGAAGCAGGTCAACTCTCAGATCACTGAGGCATACCAAATAATGCTCAATCTCCTGCAGCAGGACCCCAAGCTTCCCCTGACCCAGGTCCAGAAACAGCTTGCACACCATGCCATATGGGGTTCTGAGCGCATGATGCAGCTCTAGATGTATGAAAAAGTGGCATCAGTCTGTGTGTTGACCAATGTTGCTGGCAACCAATGGGATGGTAGTGAGGAATCCCCATATATTCCTGCCATTGAATACACCCTGGTCTGATGCCTGGCAAGTTTGTCAGATGATGTCATGTTTTTCTCATACTATAAGCTATTGATAGCTTTCAATGATTTTAGAAAGCAAGGAAGAGCCACCACCCAAAAAGGAAGAAATAAGGTCAAGAAGGGGACGTTCATTGGTGCGTTTCTGGCTGTTTTGGCCAAGGGCTTTGTCTATTATTGGACAAAACCAGATTTCACCAATGGCTACAAGTACAGCCCCATCCTTGGCAAATTGCTTGACTCCTGGGATAGCTCAAATTCCACTCACCAGGTTTTTTTGAGCCACTAGAAAGAGGGTAGCTCCACTACCCTCAAGGCCATCCAGGGACGCAGGTACCAGGCCTCAGTCTATCCCACTGGCCATGCAGCCATCCATCTGGCTGATGTTGTGTTCTTCAAAATTGGAGATACAGTTTGGAAGCACCGCTCACAGACATTTAATGACTTTTATCTTGGGGTCCTAGAACATGATTATCTCTTTATTGCAACTGAACCAATGAGATTTCAGTATTTGAATTGGGAAAGACAACAGTCCAATAGAAATGACAAGAATAGATAGAATAAGGTATTGTTTATTGTAGGTTATTGTGATTAATATACCATATGGGGAAAGCCACAAGGCCACAATGGGGTGATATAGTGGGATGTTCCATGTAAGGTTTGAAGCCAAGGAATAACTTGTGCAGGGATCAGCAGGTCAAATTGGTAGCACTCCTAATTAGGATGAAGTACCTGCCATTCAATATTGCAATCAGATTAAACCATAACGTTAGATACGTCAAGGAGCAACTCATTGAGCGCCCCCTATGTATTGTAAGATACATTAGCAGGCAAGTCTGGAAGCTTGGTTGCAACACCCCCCTTGCCTCCTGCTTGTTGTCAAACACCAAGACCAGAGTCTGCAGGAGGTCTGGGATGGTCCGCACAAACAACATTTGTATGGGGATGGGGCAGCAGGGGTGCAAGTAATCATGATGGAGCTTCTTGGTGTTCCCTTGGGCATCCTCAAGTTGATAGGTGTGGTTGTCATAGACTGCAGCTATCTTTAAGGGCCCTAGGTGGTTGGGTTCCAACTTGGCAGAATTGGGATTGAGGGTGTAGACAGGGTCACCTACAGCGTACCTAGCTTCAAGGTGCTTTGTACCTTCTGCAATCTGCTTGTGTTCAATCTCCTGGGCTTTGGCATGCCATTGGTCTAGGGAGGGAGTTGGCACTAAGGGGGGTTTGCTGGGAACCCTGGACCGTAGTTTACCCTGTTCAACCCCTGTCAGACCGTCAGGTGTTCCAAAGGCCAGGGTGTTAGGACTGAACCCAGTGCCCCTGTTGATTCTTGCTCGCAGGATCAGTAGGGCAGTGGGAAGATGTTCAGTCCACGCAGTATTAGGGTGCTCTTGTGAGAGCTTGGCAATCAATTGAACCAGGGAACCATTTAACCGTTCCATGCGCCTGTTGGCTTGCAGATGGTAGGGGGTCGTGACTATATGCTGGAGCGCGTTCTTGACGCAGTATGCCTTCATGGCGTGTCCAACTAGTTTGGGGCCACCATCTGTGATGAGATGTTTGGGCTGCTCAAAGCGGGCCACAATTTCCTTGCCAATAAAGCAGGTGATGGTGGTGGTGGTGGTGTGGTTAGTTGTTGCCCAGGCCACTTGCCAACAAGTGAAGTAGTTGATGGCAGTTATGATGTATTTCTCCCCCAGTCTGTCTTCAGGGAGGGGCCCAACAACATCAAGGGCCCACTGTTTGAAGGGTTCCATGGCTTTGATGGGCAGGACAGACTTGGGGGCGCAGGTTTGGACGTATTCTTTTTGCACAGCACACATGTTTTAAAGAGATCCAAGATATCTTGGCGCATACACAGTCACCAAGCCTTTTGTTTCATGATCTTGAAGAGGTTGCATCCTCTGATGTGACCCAAGGTGCGGTGATAATGCAATATTGTGTTGCCTTGTTGTGTGGTGGGAATGTAAGACATCTTCTCACCTGTCTCTGCCTGGCAGCAGACGTTGCCAGCATTGGTGGTGAACTGAATTTTGTTGTCCTTTAGCTTATAGATGGTTACCAAGTTAAGGCCTTTGTAACAAGTTTCTTCAGGGGAGAGATAAAGCATTGGCCAATCTGGATCCAAGACATTGTCCCCGGTGATGAACACTACATAGATCTGTGAGAGGGCGTCAGCTGTGATAAGTTCCTTCCCAGGCTTGTACTCAATGCGCAACTGGTAGGGGGATAGATGCTTGACCCAGCCTGCTTGGCGGCGTGTTAAGTGGGACTGTATATTGAAGTACTGGAGCAACTTGTGATCTGTCAGAAAGCACGGGGGGAAGGTGGCCCCTTTCAGGTAACAGCACCACTTCTCAACGCAGTGCACAATTGTTGCTAACTCTTTATCATGTATGGGGTAAAATTGTTCCAAGTTGGTGAGCTTCCTGGACTCATATGCCACAGGGAGGAAGACGCTCTTGTCAGTTTCTACCCATAGCACACCCCCTATGGCTCTGTCAGAGGCATTAGTCTCAAGTTTTTACTGTCAGTTATGATTGGGGAACTGCAATACATGTGCAGTTGTAAGTCTCTGCTTCAACATCTCAAAGGCTTGATCTCCTGCAGAGGTCTAATGGAAGCGCTGTTTAGTGCTTAGGAGATCAGTGAGAGGTGCAATTAGCTCCCCACAATTGGGAATGAACTTGCACACATGTTGTGTTTGGCTCCTGGGGACAACATCCAGGAGTACATGGCGGGAAATCTTTATAACAAAATATTTGAGGTTTGAAGATAGCCTTGGGTTAGCCTTCAGGGCAAAATTAAGGGCACATACCTTAATTTCCTGGAATACAAGATGAGGACTTCCTTTTGGCAAAAAGGAAAGGAAAAAGCTTGAAGAATATTAAAGCCAACACAAATGTGGATAAACTTGTCTTTATTAGGAGAAATGATTCTACTTAAATAGTAGACAAGGGACAATGATCACTCATTAGGTAGACAGATTGGCAGAGGGGGTCACATTGGGGTGAGGTCATACCAGGATCAGTCAAAGACAGGTATGGTATTCTGGAATGGGTAGAAATTGAAACAGACCCATTTATGGAAGGCAAGGAATTCCTGAACTCAAAAGCGGAACCAGCCATTTATTTGCATATATCATTATTTGAAGGCCATATTGAAATAGCATTAATGGCGCAATTTCTGACATCTCCCCCCTCAAGATTGGACACAGGGAGTTGATATTTGTGAGGAATTTGGAATGGACTTGGGCAAAAAGACGTCCAGAGGACAGTAGCTTCATGGTATACTTGATGCCCTTATTAAAGGTGACCTCACAGGGCCCAACCCAGAGGGAGTCTAGCTTATGGGCTCTACCTCCTGTACAATTCTGATAGTAGAGAACCAGGTTGCCTACTTGATACTCAGGGAGGGGGCTCTAGAAGCATTGAACGGGGAGAGCTCTAAAGTCTTGACCTTGTAGGCAGTGGAATATGCTGTTGCTTGGATGTCAATGATACAATTAGTTAAGTCTTTGACATGGGCCTCAGGATTGGCAGACACATCAACTTCAATCAAAGGGGGTCCCAAGATTGAGGGGGTTGTGGCTTCACGCCCATACAGCATGGCAAAAGGAGATTGGCCAGTCACTCAATGCCTACTGAGTCAATAGGCAAAGAGAGCAGCAGGGAGGAACATATACCATGTGGAGGCATCAAAGAGTTTGAGTTTCCTCATTATGGACACCAGAGAGGAATTGGCTTGTTTGAAAGTTCCATTAGTTGAAGGGTTATATGGTGTGGAGAAAGATTGGTGGTTCCCCATAGCCTCAACAATAGACGTGATGAGGCAAGCATTAAAGTTGGTGCCATTGTCAGAAAGCAGGACTTAAGGGCAGCCATGTTGGTAGAAGATATATTGCAACAAGAAATTAGCAGTGGTCTTGGCAGTTATATCTTTTGTAGCTCTGGCTTTGACCCACTTGCTAAAATGGTCTATGGCAACCAATATAAATTGATACCCAGACCTAGAACAAGGAAGAGGCCTAACAGCATCAATACTCACAGTTTGGAATGTATGTTTAGGGGGGATGAGTTTGAATTGATGTTGGTAAGTGCAAGGGCGTTGGAGCTGGAAAAAAATGGCAGGAGGCAAGGACATCAGGAATTAGAAGGTACATGTTTTCTCAGTAAAAGTTCTTGCATAGCCAGTCATGGGTTTTAGCTGGTCCTGCGCCTGCATTTCCATACCAACACCCCTCTTACGCCAGTGACAACAAGAAGATCCTTGGGGTTGCTTCAATGCTATCAGAGGACGCCTTAGACTGGTTTGTCAAGGCCACAGCCAAAGACGTAGAATTCTGCTTAGACTACGCCAAGTTTGAGTCTGAGTTGATGGCCACTGGGGAGGATTGCAACACTAGATACTACACCCTGAATTCCCTGTTAGAAATCCAACAAGGCCCCTGACCCATCCAAGCATATATTGATGAATTCCTCAAACTGAAAACCTGCACCCAACTTGAAGACAAACTGGCAGCCATTATCTTCTGAAAAGGAGTCAACCTAGCAATGAAGGACCTGTTAAAGCATCACCCGCCCACCCTCAGCCTAGACAAACTAATTCCCCTGTGCAAGGGTCTTAGCATGAAGCAAGAGAATGCTGGCCCCTCCCAGACCCATCAACCTCAAACACTAACCCCCAACAGAACAGGAATGACACCTGAAGAGCTCAACAACATTACCACAAAGGACTTTGTTTCCACTGCCATGAGGCAGGCCACTTGACCAGAGCCTGTCCTAAGAAGAACTCTGTTCCAATCTCACTGGCGCAAATAAACTCTTCTTCCCAGTCTTACAAATTCATCCAAGTGACCATAGAATTAGTGGGAAACAAGCTCCAGATTGAAGCATTTCTTGACACAGGAGCAGATGAAAGTTTCATTGACACCCACTTGGCAGAGAAATTAGGCTTGACAGCCTCATAGCGTAGCCTACAAGTAGTCATGGGGAACAGCTCTTTGGAAACTGGCTATGAGTGTGAACAAGAACTCCTGTTGACCATTGGACACAATGTATACCCGTTGTCCCTGATCCTCTTGTTGGGACTACCCCACACCCTTATACTGGGTGACTCCTGGCCCAACAGACATGGCCTGATCCTGAACTATTGCAAACAAACTGCCACGTTGGGACGGCCTGAATCCTGTGACACTGTTCCTTTTTGCATGAGCCATGGCCAATCCCCTACCAACAAACTCTTGACCATAAAGATAGAACCTAGTGTCGGGATACTGCCTAATCCCCTAAAGAGATGGAACCATGTGTTTAGTGAAGAAGAAGCCACAAAACTACTCATCCATTCAATCTATGGTCACGCCATTGACCTGCTACCAGGGACCCAACCACACCACGGCCCCATCTACAGCTGTAACCACCACAAACAAGTAGCCTTGAAAGCATACCTAGAGGATATGACAAAAAAAGGTTTCATCCAAGTGTCAAAGGCCCCCTGCTTGTCACCCATTCTGTTTGTAGGGGAAAAAGATGGTGGGATACATTCATGTGTAAACTACCAGAAACTTAACAGCATTACAGTGAAGAGCCGCTATCCCATCCCAATGCCAACAACCTCTGTGATGTACTGACTGGAGCCCAGGTGCTATTCAAAAATTGACCTTAGAGATGTGTTCAATCAAATCCTAATCAAGGATGGAGACAAATACAAGACAGCTTTCAAAACCTAATATTGGTTGTACAAGCACCTTGTAATGCCATTTGGCCTCTGCAACACCCCCAGCACTTTCCAAAGGATGATCAACACTGTCCTAGGGGAATACCTTGACCGTTTCTGTGTGGCGTATTTTGACAACATTCTCATCTACAGCAAGACTCACAAGGAACACCTGTGTCACCTGGACCTTATACTAGAAAAACTCTCCCAAGCAAACTTACACACTAAGCTTGATAAATGCAAATTCTTTCAGTCTGAAGTTGAGTTCCTAGGATACGTAGTGAAGACTGGCAGGTTTGCTATGGCACAGGACAAAGTAGAAGCAATAAAATCTTGGCTGGTGCCCAAATGCAGGAAAGATATAAGAAGTTTTTTGGTCCTGGAAAATTATTGCAGGGATTTCATCCAAAAAAATTCTCACAGTACTCTCCCCTGACCCACCTTTTCTCTGGCAAGGTCACCTTTGCCTGGACTCCAGAATGTACCACTGCCTTTGAAACCTTGAAACTTGCCTTCACCTCCACCCCTGTCCTGGCCATGCCAGATCCCTTCAAACAATTTTTTCTGGAAACCAACACATTGGACTTTGCGGTGGGTGGGGTCCTTCTTCAGGAAGGAGGGGATAGTATGCTACATCCTGTAGCATATTACTCCAAGAAGATTCTACCCGCTGAGGTAAACTACCCAATATATGACAAGGAGATGCTAGCTATAATAAAGACCCTGAAATATTGGCACCAATACTTATGTGGCGCCAAATATCCAGTAAAGATCCTGACAAACCACAAGAACTTGGTCTACTTCTTCAAACCACACCAGCTTAACCAACAACAAGCAAGATGGGCCTTATAACTGGCCGACTACACCCTGACTATAGACTACAAGCCAGGAAAGGTGAACATAGTACCCAACGCCCTAAGTAAAAGAACTGATCTGGTGCCTACCCACATAGAAACTCGCAGCCACAACACCCAAGTTCTCTTGGACACAGCAAGCCTAGACATTCACCTGGGATTGATGAAAATCAGAGCCAGCAAACCAGAAGTACTAAGGGCCCAAACACAAGACAAGATCACCAAAATCATGATCTCTGACCTCTCCAAATCCTTGGATAGCGCCCACTACCAAAAGGGCTACTTGTTGAAGGGAACAACACTAATGCTTCACAACAGGATCTTTGTACCATAAGGGGACATCAGAACTAACTTCTTGAGGGAATAACACAATTCTGAAATGGTTGGACACTCAGGTAGGCTCAAGATCCTCCAGAGCATCAGAAGGAACTTTTCTTGGCCAAAAATGGATCAGGAATTAAGCACATACCTGAAGGGTTGTGAGACCTGTGGGTGGACCAAAACTTGCAGGAACAAACCTGAAGGACTGCTAAGACCCTTGAATATACCTTATGGACCTTGGAGATCTTTTTCCATGGACTACATTGTGGAACTTCCCCCATCCCTCTCTTTCAATGCAATCCTGGTCATGGTAGACTGCTTCACCAAGATGGTATACTTTTTGCCAACCACCACCAATAGCACGGCAGCAGAGACAGCCCAATACTTCCATGACTGCATCCTCACACAACATGGACCACCTGAGGAAATCATCACAGACAGAGAACCCCAATTCACGTCAAACTACTGGACACAGGTGATGAAAGACTTGGGAATCAAGCAATGTGTATCTACCTCTTACCACCCACAGATAAACAGCCAAACTGAACAAGTAAACCAGATCCTTGAACAATACCTCCAATGCTACGCCAATGCTGATCAGGACAATTGGGCCAAAATGCTCCCCATGACCCAGTTTGCCTACAACAGTAAAGACCACGCCTCCACAGGCATATCCCCATTCAAAGCCAACTATGGATTTGATCCCACCTGGGACCCCCAGATTGGCGAGAAGGAAACTAAAACCACTGGGCACTCCTGGATTGAAAAGATCCACAACACACAAAAAACATGCTTGACCAACCTGAACCGCGCAGTATAAACATACAAAGCATTTGCTGACCTCAAACAAACCTCAGGCCAACACTTGCAAGTTAGAGACAAAGTATACCTAGACTCCTGGAATGTACCCTTACATGTGCCCTGCAGGAAGTTAGCTCACAGGAGAAGTGACCCCCACAAGATCACCAAACTAGTTGGTGAGGGTGCCTTCAAGCTATTCCTACCCCCTCCTGGAAGATTCACAATGTGTTCCACCGCTCCCTGTTATTCAAAAAAAATGGGAGCTTGCTTTCCCACCAACGGATCAAGACAGCCCCCCACCCATCCAAATAGGCCACTCCACGGAATATGAAGTCAAATACATACACAGCAACATAATCCACTACCAAAAACCCCAGTACTACGTCAAATGGAAAGGATACCTGCTAGAGGAAAGTACTTGGGAACTGCTGAGCAACCTAGCTAATGCCCAAGAAGCTGTCCAACTCTTTCTGAACAGAAAGGACCAAAAGGGAGGGCCCTTGGGGGAAGAAGGGGATGATGTCAGGATTGACAATTAATTACCCCTGGAAACCTGGGCCCAAGGGCAGGATTTGAACCCTGAACCTGAATTCCTGCAGGCCGCTGGCCCCATGAACCAAGATCCCGCCTGCCTGCCCGCATTTTGCTGAGATTGAGCCCCCGCAAGCTGAGGCCCCTTCTAAGTCCCAAAGCCAGAATACCAGTGCAGGCTCAACTATAGTGGCGCTCAAGGAGGAGCTTTTTGAATTGCCTAATGAAGGCAGAGAAGATGCCTCCGTAAATTTCATGAGCTTGAAGTCCTCTTGAGTAACCAATCAAACTCAACTGCCAAAGAAAAACCCAGGCTTTGGGCCCAACCCTGTGACCACAGCCCAAAATCAAGAAAATCAAGTGGCCAATTTGGACGTTCCGACCAATGAGAGAACACCCAGCCAAGATACCATTTTGCCGCTCCTGCACCCGGGCCTCCTGGCTACCTGCCTGCATTTTTCCCAATATTTTGATGAAGCCCTTATGAAAAATACTAAGTTTGGAGGAGGGATGCTATATATGTCTATAGATTCTGCGCTCAAACCTTATTGCCATTTTTGAATAAAGGTTATGTTATTTTGGCTCACACAGCTATTGCCTTATTTTTTATTTGCTATCTAACAATTCAGTTTGAGATCACCTGGCCCTCCTTCCCCACTGCCCGCAGTTTTCTGTCCTCCTGTTGTATCCTTTGAACCCGTCCATTTTACCAAGTACCCTATAAAACCCTTTACAAGGACTACACCCCTGGAAAAGATACTTGAACTTGATCCTTTGGCCCGCATACAATCTGCAGTTAGATATAACCAACAAGGCCCGTGGATATTTTCAACACCCAAGTTGTTCAGAGGGAAATTCAACTATTTCCCTGCTTACCACATACTTATGGAACCACCTGTGACCCCAAAACATATGCCCGCTTCCTCACCCAACCTTCCAACTGACCATTCTGGAAAGCTGTTTGGGATTATGTACATCAACCTCATAGGGGTGATTGCCACTATAATCCTGGCCGCTGGCCTGTGGTTTTGGGTGGAAAAGTCCATCTTCTATCTTTTGAAGTTAACTCCCCTCTTGTGGTGGGCATTGCCCACAAAAAATCCACCTAAGTTACCCCTGAAAACAACAGGTTGGCCGCCCAAGACTGGATCCTTAACACAGTGAGCCATTTAATTGCTCTACGTGACCATTGGCTTGTGGATGGTATGGGGTTTTGACTATCTGTTGGAGTGCATTCTTGGAACAGTACGTCTTCATGAAATGCCCAACAAGTTTGGGACCACCATCTGTTATGAGATATTTGGGCCACCCAAAGCGGGCCACAATTTTCTTGCCAATGAAGCAGATGATGGTGGTGGCAGTGTGGTTAGTTGTTGCCCAGGCCACTGGCCAACAAGTGAAGTAGTTGATGGCAGTTATGATGTATCTCTTCCCCAGAATTTCTTCAGGGAGGGGCCCAACAATGTCAAGGGCCCAATGTTTGAGGGTTCCATGGCTTTGATGGGCAGGACAGACTTTGGGGGTGCAAGTTTGGACGTATTTTTTTCACACAGCACACATGTTTTGAGGAGATCCAAGATGTCTTGACGCATACGCGGCCCCCAAACCTTTTGTTTCATGATCTCAAAGAGGTTAAGCCCTCTGATGTGACCCAGGCTCTGGTAATAATGCAATATTGTGTCACCTTGTTGTGTGGTGGGAATGTAAGGCGTCTTCTCACCTGTCTCTGCCCGGCGGCAGATGTTGCCAGCATTGGTGGTGAACTGACTTTTGTTGTCCTTCAGCTTGGAGATGGTTACTGAGTTAAGGCCTTCATAACAAGTTGCTTCAGGACAGAGGTACAACATTGGTAATCTGGATCCAAGCTGTCATCCCCAGTTATGGACACTATGTAGAGACGTGAGAGGGCATCAGCTGTGAGGAGTTCCTTCCCAGGATTGTACTTGATGTGCAACTGGTAGGGGGATAGATTCTTGACCCAGCCTGCTTGGCGGTGTGTCACATGGGACTGTGTATTGAAGTACTGGAGCAACTTGTGGTCTGTCAGGACGCGGGGTGGAAAGGTAGCCCCTTCCAGGTAACAGTGTCACTTCTCAACACAGTGCACAATTGCCGCCAACTCTTTATCATATATAGGGTAACATTGTTCCAAGTTGGTGAGCTTCCTGGACTCATATGCCACGGGAGAAAGACACTGTTGTCAGTTTTTATCTGTAGCACGCCCCCTATGGCCCTGTCAGAGGCCTCAGTCTTGAGCTTGTACTGGTGGTTTCAATTGGGGAACTGCAGTACAGGTTCAGTTATAAGTCTCTGCTTCAGCATCTCAAAGGCCTGATCCCTGGCAGGGGTCTAATGGAAGTGTTGATTGGTGTTGAGGAGCTTGGTGAGAGGTTCAATTAGCTCCCTGCAATTGGGAATGAACTTGCATATGTAGGCAACCATGCCTAAGAAGGTACACACCTGGCCCACATGGGTGGGAGGCGGCATGCTGATGATTGCCTTGATTTTAGCAGGGTTGGGCTTTATCCCTTGGGCAGAGATGGTGTACCCAAGGAAAAGGAGCTCTGACCTGAGGAATTTGCATTTGAAGGGTTTGGCTTTTAGCTGATTTGTTCAAAAGGTGTCAAGGACAGCACAGAGGTGTTGGAGGTGCATGGTTTGATCTTGACTGAAGACAATAATGTTGTCAAGGTACACAACAACGCACTTTCCAATCAAATCCTCAAATGCTTTGTTCATCAACATGGCAAAGGTGGAAGGAGTGCTGGTCATCCCAAAGTTCATGACCCAACACTCAAACAACCCGTAGCATGTGCAGAAGGCAGTTTTTGCCTCATTCCCTGGTGCAATGTGGACCTGGTTGTACCCTGTGTGGTACTTTTCTACAGGGCCTCCAAGGTCAACTCAGAGGAGTCCTTACCAGAAGGACTTAGCGGGCAATGAGAGGAGAGATGCTAATCAATAGCACTTATGAGAGGAGGCAGACAGGGGGTCTGTCTTATATACCTGATAGGAGTGTGAAGGATAGAGGCAGGAGGGTGTGTTCTGGCAAGGAACAAAGATAGGTTGTAGCACTTACTGCAGTGCAACACTATCTTAGCAATACAGTAATCTATATCTGTAAAGATATTAGTAGAGCATCTATAGTACATACCACAGTACAGATAACTCATAGCAATAATAGTATTCTATAACATAAGTTATGGAGGAACAGACAGGACTGTCTGGACCTTACTCTTTCTATCAGAAGAATGGGAGGCGGCAGGTATACACCAGGGTTTCCTAAGTCCACAAGGAAGAAGGAGGGAATAGCGCTTGTGCTTGGGCCTGGGACACTAGCCTGGTAGGGGTGCTAGTATAGAAGGGGGACCTTCCTGTCACCTTTGGTCTCTGTAACAGGAATAGCAGGGGCTTCCAGAGGAAGGACCTGGTTAAAGGACACTATCTATTCAGTATAAATGTCCAGCCAAGTGCAAAGCGCAATATATGTCAAAAGTGGGTCAAAGTGGTCAAAAGGGTCTTGTTTATTGTGAATGATGAGAACTTATATATGTATACATCATAATGTGCATGACTACATAGGGTTCAATTATGCAGGTAACATAGGCCTGAAATAGAACATCATGCCTTGTTTTTCTGGCATCATGCCCCGCAGTGAGATCAATCTTGCTAAAGACCTTTGCACCTGCAAGTGTGTCAAACAGGCTGTCAATTAACAGCAGGGGTTACTTATTCTTAACAGTCAACTCATTTACGGTGCAGTAATCTGTGACCAGGCAAAGGGACCCGCTCTTCTTGGCTACAAAGAAGACAGCTGCCCCGCATGGAGAGAGCAAGGGGCAAATGAAGCCCTTGTCAAGCGTGTCTACAAGGTGCTGGCGGAGGGTCTCATCTTCTTTTGGTGTAAGACAATATAAGGGATGTGCTTTGGGTAACAACCCTTGGAGTTGTAAAGCATGCTGGATCTCTTGGGGAGGAGGTAGTTGGTCCAGTGTTTCACTGAAGACGTTCTTATACTCCTTGAGGAGTGTGGTAAGTGCTGGTGGAAGCAAAGTGGTCAAGGGAGGGGCTGCAGATGGTTCAGCACAGATAACTTCAACTGAGCATTGATTAAAGTCTAGTTTACCCCCTTGAAATTGTACAAGCATGTCTCTGTTATTCTGAAAAACAAGTATTGTGGAGTAACTTGCTCATTTCAACAGGGTATATCTGAAAGCCCACCCCATTTCTATTGAGGGTGATAACAGATGTATCCAAGTCAATGTAGGGACAATTGCAACAAAGCCAGTCAAGGCCAGCAATTACGTTGTGGCTAAGCCCTGCCATAATTGGCCCAGAGGGCTTATTCTGGATGTTCCCCATTCTCACAGAGAAGGGTACCGTCTCATGAGTAATTGCCACTCTACGGGAATCAGCTACCTGTACTGCCTTGAATCTGCTAGGCACTCAGTCTAATTTTTGGGAGTCAGTGAACACCTGGTCAACCATAGTTTGGTTGGCCCTGGTATCTACCAATAGTTTGTGGGTATTCCCACAAAGACAGAAGGGATAATCCAAGCAGGTTACTTTATTGGGAGAGTGGCTTTCTTGAAGCACAGGGTTGTCACTATGAACCTGGAAGACAACAAGGGTTTCAACTTTGTGTACATTGTAGTCGCAGGGATTCCTTGCAAGCAAGGATTAAGAGGAAAGGTCAAGTGGGGTTGTAGAACCTCTTGTAGCTACATCCCCTAGTCTTTTCCCTGGTCCTTAATTTGTGCTAGCTGGAGTTCCCCCTTGTGTGTCAGGGATCCAGTCTCAGGCAGCTGACCTGCTGTTTTCAGGGGCAACTTGGGCTGGGGTTTTAGCAGGCAGGGCCCACCACAAGAGAGGAGATAACTTAAAAAGGTAGGAAAGGACTTCCCCACCCAAGACCACGGGCCGGCGGCTGGTATGATGGTGTCAATCATCCCTGTGAGAGTGATGTACACAATTTCAAAGAGTTTGCCAGTATGGTCAGTTGTGAGGTCAGGCAAGGAAGCAGGCATAGGTTTGGGCGTCACAGGCAGTTCCGTATGGATATTGTATACGGGGAGGTAGTTGAATTTCCCTCTAAATAATTTTGTTGTTGAAAATATCCACGGGCCTTGACAATTGTATCTAATATCAGATTGTATGCGGGCCAAAGGATTGAGTTTGAGTATCTTTTCTGGGGTATAGTCCTTGTATTTGGGCTTCAGGGGGTAATCAGTGAAGTGAACGGGCCCAAAGGGTGCACCAGGAGGACAGAAAACAGCGGGCAGAGGGGCAGGAGGGCCAGAGGATCTTTAAATGAATTAGTAGATAGCAAATATAAAATAAGGCAGTAGCTGTATAAGCCAAAATTAACCTAACCTTTATTCAAAAATGGCAATAAGTTTGGAGCGCAGAATCCTTTGGTCTATATAGCGCCCCACCTCTAAACTTAATATTTTCCTTGAGGGGTTCATCAGGGCATTGGGAAAGGCAGGCCCTGGGGAACTGGGTGTTTGGGTCCAAAGGCAGCAAAATGGCACTTGGCCCGGGAGTTCTTTCATTGGTCAAGAATCTCAATTTGGCTACCTGATTATCTTGCTTAAGAGTCTTGGTCATAGGATTTGGCTGTGGGCCTGTGCCTCTTTCCTGGGACAGCTCTTGATTGGCCACTGGTGTAGATTTTAAATTCATGAAGCTAATAGTTGTTGCTTCAGTGCCTCCATTAGGCTCTGTGATTAGTCTTCCATTTGGTGCAATAGTTTCCTTGGTTTGTCCTGTTTCATTGCATGGTCCAACATTGTTGGTATTAGCTTTGTGACCGACACAACAGTCACTATTGAGTATTTGGCCAAATAAATGCTCTGAAATATAAAGTTATCTCTGTTTTTCTGATTATTGATGTAGATAGATTGGATTGGAAGTCTTAAGGTTAAGATTCCTGAAAACTGGATATTTAGGTTTAATAAAAGAAAAGGAGGCAAGATTGGCTGAGTCAATCTTGGAGACAGGATGTCTCAAAAACGGTTTAATTAATTGGGAAGATTAATTAACAAATACACAGGAATATAATTAATAGGGATTTAATTATATTGTTTGATTGCCTTGACTGTGTCAAGAAGTTTGGTTAAGGTCAACCATAAGTAAACCCCCAACTTTTGGGTTAAAAGCGCTGCATTGGCAAATTCATTGGGTTAAAAGCACCGCCACACTGCCTAATGAATTTGTAAAGCGCCAAGGCACCGCTATCAAATTTTTTCAGGCGCTGGGGCGCCGCCAGGAAAGTTCCTGGGCGCCGCAGTGGCGCCTGGTTCAAGTTTTGAAGTGTTTTAATGGGTTTTAAGGCAAAAAACCATTAAATGCAAAGATAACTAAATAAAGACAAGGATGCCTAGAAATTAAGGGTTGATCAGCTTGTTCCTAGTTGGAACATCAATAGCTGAGTTTTGGGATGTTTAATCCACAGGGTTTTGACGCCAGGAGCTGAGAAAGCTCTATGCTGAATTAGTGCATTGGGATGAATGGAGTCAGGTGACTTCTTCCCATTGTAGGTTGATTCTCATAGGTTGAGAAATATTGGTGATCTTTTAGGTAAAGATCTAGGTTTGGATGACTCAAATTTCATAGACTATGTGAGATGAATCATAGGTTGATTCAGGAACCGGAGGGGTTTTCAGCTAAATATGCCCAAATAGTATATAAGCAAAAACAGCTAAACTTTAATAAAGATATATTGTTGATTTCAACACTTTCCCCACAACTACCTTTTCAATTATTATGTCTTCTTTGTTAAATTTTGAAATGGCCAAATTTGTAGTACTTTGCATGGAAACCGCTGCTGCCAGGAAAGAGGTTCCTACAAGTTTGTTGGAGGAAGCTTGGGTAAACTTGGAGGTCACTAAGACTGTGCCTGAGGAGTCCTTGGTGGAAGTAAAGGCTGTTTTTGAAGAGTTATACTCTGATTATTTTGCAAAAGAAGAGACTCCCGCCCAAGGAAACCAAATCTATGTGTGGGATTCCTGGAACCTGTTAGTAGGATGGGACAAAATCTTACAGCAAGTGAAAGCAAAGGCAAATTGTGAAATTGAGGCTTTAAGGGCAAGAGAGGAAAAGAGCGTTGAGATCATGACCTGTTGGCGGGATGATAACAAAGTGTTGTCCCATAAAATTGCCTCCCTGGAGACAAAGCTCCTCAAAGCTTTGTCAAAGGAAGGTAATGACAATAAGAGTCAAGGGCAAGATAATGGCGGGATGGACTGGTTGGACCTGGATCTGTCACAGAGCCCAACACAGGGGCAGAAAAAACCATGGTGAAAGGAGTCCAGTCTATGCTTGCCAAAATGTCACCATTTTCTGGAAATCCAAAGGAAGGAAATGCTTTCCTAGAGGGTTTCCTTATCTGAGCCTCTGGTCTGGATGATGATGAGAAACATCATTGGTTGGAAGTTCTTGCAGGTCCTGCCTGCTTCAAGTGGTTTGAAAGATGTAAAGGCAACAATTGGACCACGTTGTTGGAGGAATTTTGAGCCAGTTACACGGTAACCCTCAGACCTGGTGATGCTCTGCAGAAAGCCCAAGACGTCACTCAAGCTGGCCATGAAACAGTGTCAATGTATCTTTCACAAATGGAAGAGTTCCTAGCTTTTGTGGATGTGGAACGCAATTAGGATCTGATGGAGGATGCTTTCTTCACTGGAATGTGACCTGGGTTGAGAACTCAGGCTTCTATGATGCGTTGTGAGAAGTTATCATGGTCAAAACTTGTTCAAAAGGTCATTCAAATAGAATGGGATCTTGGTGGTCCGCCCCACAGTGCTCTGCGCTCAAGAGTAGGAGCTCATGTGGCTGCAGGGGAAGGGTCTTCTGAGAGAACCAGACATCCTAGAAGTCCCTCAGATAAGGATCACATGTCTAGATTTAATCAGGCGTATAAGTTTCCCATGGCAAAGGGATGCTGGATCTGCGGGAAAGATGGCCATTTTTCTGGGAAATGTCCCAATTGTGCGGAATTTGACAAGGAACACCCCAAACTTATGTTTAAGAACTCAGGAAAAGAAAGGCAGGCTTAGGTGTCTCCCAACCTGAGCTTGGTAATTTGGAGAATAATGGGAGAATGAGGATTTGATCTGGAAAGGCTTTGAAGGGGTACGGGAAAAGTGCTAGCAAACCAGTGGAGCCATCTGTACAGGAAATTGATGTCTCTTGTCAAACTCTGCCTGAGGGAAGTCCAGACGCCTCTCCAGATGAGTGGATATTGGATGTGCGCTTGGGTATGAAGGAAGACGGGGAGATTATGTGGCAGCCTGTGCAGGTTCAGTTGAGCGTGGATTGGCTCAAAGAAGTGGAATGGCATAAGAAGGTGGCCCAAAGCATGCCAGCATTATTGATTGCAAAACCTTTTGTGTGGGAATTGCAAGGGATTATCCTTCTGGATATTTTTCTTGATGGTATCCCAGAAAAGGCAGTATAAAATCCAGGTTGTGCTGGGGTAGCGTTATCAAATAACTTCGTCCGTAAACATGGTATGGACCCATCAAGATTGGTCACTTTGACTTTATCTTCCACAGATGGGGTTACCACTATTGAACAAGATGTGTTTGATGAGGTGGTAATGAAATAGAAAAATACTATGGTCAAGACTTCCACTGTAGTTTTACCAGGAGCAGGATTTGATGTTCTGCTTGGTATGACTTGGATTGTTGAGGCCAAGGTGAGCCTGGACGCCGTCAAGAATGTCTTGGTCCATGAAGGAGTTGTGTACGCTTATCAACAGCTGAAAATTCCGCCATCTTCAGAAGGTGTTCAGTCAGTGGTCATCTACGCCAAGGAACATTGCTCCATTCCACCAAAGGGAATTGCTTGGTTGAAACTGGTAGTTTTCAATTGTGGAACGCAGGGAGGACAAATTATCCCAGAATTACCCCGTCATATATCCTCAAATGTGGCAATATTTTAGAATGGATCAAATGGCAAACTCCTCAAGTCCTTAAAGTTGTTTAACACTTGTGCGGTTCCTGTGGACATTCAGCAAGGTCAGCATATTGGAGTTTGGATGCCCATAGTTGGGGAAGTCACAACAAATAAACCTACTGTCTCCTATGTTTGTGTGCCCTTCAACAATTTAACCCGTATAATATGTCCAGGTGAAGTACCAGGTACCCTGTTGTATACTTTGGTGTGGAAATGAAGTAGTTGTTTCTTATTGGACAAATATGATGTGGGGAGAACTGGTCCACCCTATGTCATAAAAACGTTGACTGGGAAGCCGTATAAAGGATATGTACCCCGTTGTAGTCCTGCTGCAGTTGCTGCAATTAGAGAAGAGGTGAAGAAAATGCAAAGGGCCAACCTGATTGAGGAAAGTATCAGTCCTTACTCAGCTCCAATTGTTTGTGTCCCAAAGCCAGATGGGAATATATGTGTTTGTATTGATTTCCAAATGGTGAATAAGGATATTGTACATGATGCCTACCCAATGCACCGTATTGAAGACCAGCTGAACGCTATGGCTGGATCTTCCTGGTTCACTACATTGAATCTGACTAAGGGTTATCACCAATTGTTAATTGATGAGAAGACTAAGGAGGTTACAGTGTTCTCTACACCCAACGGTCTGTGTCAATGGAAAGTTTTGCCATTGGGAATGAAGACAGCAGGTGATGTGTTTCAGCAGGTAATGGACCAGATTATGACAGGACTTCAGACTAGATGTGTTTTGATATATATAGACAACATTACTGTATATAGCCCTTCTTGGGAACAACATCTAGAGGATCTTGATCAAGTATTTTGCCGGATTGAGAAAGCAAAGTTGAATATTAGTGTATCTAAGACTAAGCTTGCCTGTCAAGAGCTCAAGGTGTTAGGGCATGTCATGAATTCTCAAGGGATTAAACCAGGTCCTGAGAGAGTTACTCTGCTGTTAAGTATGAGGTTGCTGCATTCAGTCCAAGAGGTTTGGGGTTTTATGGGGTCAGTGAATTTCTACCAGAGATTCATACCTAACTGCTCTGCACTTGGAGGACCATTTTTTGCGTTAACAAGGAAGAACACCCAATTTTTTGGGGACAAGAGCAAGAGTCAAGCTTCTTGGAGCTAAAGAAGAAACTCTCTGAGGCCCCATATTAAGATTCCCCAATTGGTCAAAGTTGTTCTAAATTGAGACAGATGCAAGTTCAACTGGTCTTGGTGCCGTTCTTACTCAAGAAGGAGAGTCAAAGTTATCCCATCATCCTGCTGTGTATGGTTCTAAGACTTTGGAAACCACTCAAAGTAAATACTAGGCTACTGTGCGTGAATGATTGGCAATAGTATGGGCGGTGGAACATTTTAGGATGTATATCCTATGAATGCTGTTTATTATTGTCACTGACCACGCAGCTTTGAGAGCAATTTGGACCAAGGAAGACTTACAAGGACAAATGCAATTATATGCAGAGAAGCTTTCTGGGTATGATTATGATATCATCTACCGTCCAGGGTTGGAAAATCAGATTCCTGATTTATTGTCCTGAGCGCTGTTGGCCTGTGGAGAAGTTGAGACGCAAGAAGCCCAGGAAGCTCTATCAAGGAATAGGATTTATGTAGAAAAATCCAAGCGTCTACAAGTGGTCAGAGATCTCCATGTGAAATGGGGAGGTTGCCTCAGATATGAGAAGCTATGGCAAGCAGTGAAAGCTTGGTACTGGTGGTCAGAGATGAGAGCTACGGTCCTTCAGATTTTGCAAGAATGTGATATTTGCTCTAAGTTCTCAGCAGCAAAATCCAAGGTGCAGCTCAAGTCAGTGATGTCACATTATCCTTTTGAGTTGGTCTCAATGGATACAGGTCATATTACGTTAGCAAGTGGTTGGAAAGAATACTTTGTGATGGCTGTTGATTCTTTTTACAAAATGGGTAGAAGTTCAAGCACTGACTAAGGAAACAAGTGTTGCAATTGCTAAGTTTCTCTGAGAAGAAATAATAGTACAACATGGATGTCCTGAGAAAGTTCTCACTGATAACAGACCGCCTTATATAGGACCAGCGCTAACTAAGGAATGCTTGAAATGGGGCATTTCTAAGTTAACCTCAGCTCCATATCATCCCAAGACAAATGGTTTAGCCGAGAGAACCATTGAAACCCTAAAGCGCATTATGGAGAAGTTGGCTGACAGAGCCACAACCCATTGGAAAGATCACCTGGCAATGAGTGTCATGGCATATTGTATAATGCCCCATAATGCTACTGGGTTTTCTCTGTTTTGGATGTTGTATGGCCAGGAGACTACCACAAGCACTGAGGTGGGCCAACGGGAGTTTGTGGAAAAGAATTCCTATGAAGACACTGTAGAGGAACATGCAACCAAGATACAGAAGTTATTTGCCAAGGCAAGGAGTAAAGGAGGGAGGGTTCAAGAGAGATGTGCCGCCAAGTGGAACTCAAAGCCTGGAGTACTTCCCCGTGATCATTTTCAGGTTGGAGATCTGGTATGGTTTGATCAATGGCGCCAAGAAAAGCACCCAAGAAGAGGTCTTCAGCAATGGGTAGGGCCAATGAAGATTATCTCGGTTAGTCCAGGGCCAAACTACCTAATTTGAGGGGTTGGAGCTGCCCTAGGAGAAGAATGGTCTTGTGTTCATCTTCAATTCCTTAAGCTGTTCCATGGGGAATTGGAGCTAATAAAGGTACAGAAAGATGAGGCCAATTCCCCTGAAGAGAAGGAAGGGGCCTTGTGACCGTACAACAGTCACTATTGAGTATTTGGCCAAATAAATGCTATGAAATATAAAGTTATCTCTGTTTTTCTGATTATTGCATGTAGATAGATTGGATTGGAAGTCTTAAGGTTAAGATTCCTGAAAACTGGTGTTGAAACCGCAGGCCTGACCCGCCAGCAAGGTTCCAACCAAGCAGGTTTGTGACCCGCAATCCAATTATCTGGTCACCCAAAGCCAGACTAGGAAGTCAATTTGAATTACCAAATCCAACAACATGAACAGATGATGATCCTTTACAGTGGATACCTCAATTTGGCGCTTTACTCATTATCAGAATCAAGCCACCCCCTTCTTCCATCCAGCTGTGTGATCATCTATCTTGTTCCTGTTATCCTTGATTCACATGAACTATATAATTGATATCTCTCAATAAAGATTATTATCTATCTTCTAAATATTTTCCCTGTGTAACTCTGCTAAAACAGCACAGTTACAACATTGGTAGCACAGGTAGATTCTACATCCTACTGTATCTTGAAAAATTCCGCCTGTTGCCTGCACACGCCGCGGCCAACAAATCCTTGACAGAATCATGTCTGGCCTCCTGCCCATCTGGACTCCGTATACTCCTGGTACTGGGATACCCAATGGTTTTATCTTATACCAAAATATGGTAATCCCACTGCCCGCCTTCATTGTCATGTCTGTGCAAGGTTTCTTTCAGGCTCCCTCCTTGATGCGCAACCAGCCGACAAAACCACCATGCCCGCCTATATAGCGCAAAGACTACAAAGTGCTGCCTTGGAACCCTTTGCTGGGGCCAACAACAACAACACTGCCGCATGGATCCAGTCCGCCCAGAGCAAGCTGGCTCAGATGGAATGCCCACAACAATTTTGGATTGCAGAGATTTCCATTTTCCTGACCCATGACACTGGCACTTGGTGCAACAAATGGCACAAAGAGCACACTGAGAAGAACTGGGATACCTTTAAGCAAGATTTCCTGGCAAGGTTTGTGCTTAAAGATACAGCGCTCATGATCATATGCCAAGTAAAGAACCTGACCCAGACAGGCACTGTTAAAGAACTCACCTGCGCCTACAAGGAACTCTGTCTTTGTGCTCCATCCAACATGGCCTTTGACACACCAGCCACACACATCATGTACTACGGCGCCCTTAAGTTGCACGTGATGAGACATGTGAGCCTGGATCAAGTGACCAACCTTCAAAGCCTGTACTGTGAAGCAGAAAAAGCGAAACAAACATCCAACGCTCTGCACAAGGCACAGACTGGGAAAAAGAAAGGCCCAAGGATTCCCATCCAAGCAGGCGCTCTGCTTGATCACCTCCTGGAGGCAACAGGAACAACACCAACCACAAACCCATGGGTTCAAATGGGCATGGAAATGGAAACAATGGCCAGTCAAATTGCACCCATTTCTGTGTCACCGCCACACAAGGCAACCAAGATGAGGGAAAAGCCCAGGGAGAGCACTAAGCAAGCCAAGCTCTCCCCACGCAACTCCTGACTTGCCCAACAACAAATACCAACCCAAGGTCGTTGACCAATGCCCAATGATCCAGGCGCCCTTGGAGGACCTGGTACTATACACTATTGCCAAACATCCCAATAAATTGATGTCTTACCCTTTCTGCTTTTGCAGTTACACAGGCTCAGCACTCCTGGACTTGGGCGCAGATTGAACCTTAGTCAACAGTAGCTTTGTGAACAAATTCAAGCTGTCCACTAATCCTTTGTGGATTAAAAATGTGGTCCTGGCTGATGAACATCACATTGCCGTGACAAAGGAAACTGCCCCCTTCTCCGTCATGCTTGAAAACCTCCACCCTATCATCCAAGGTCCTGCCATTGACTTCTCTAAGTTCAACATTGTAATGGGACTAGACTGGTTACGGAAAAACAACCCTCACGTAGACTGGGCAACCTCAGTGTTGACCATCAAGCGTGAAGGCGTCAACCACCAGATCTACCCTGACTCGGTGGACCAACTCCTTTGTGACCATGTCTTTGTACGCATCACAGAGACCCTGGACAAGAAGGAAACCTGAAGGCAATTGACTAGGACTCCTGTCAGTATGATATCATACACTTCAAAGACACCAGGATACCTCCATATCTCAGGACCGCAACATTGTGGCCCGCCATCCAGAAATCTTTAAGGAAGCGTTACCTGGGCTGCCCCCTGAGAAGCATATCTAACACGCCATCCAACTCAAGGGGGCTGTACCCAAGGAACTCCCCATCTACAGGCTGACCCCAAACAAGGACAACACCCTACATGCCTATCTCAAGGAGGCATTGGAAAAAGGACTTATCCGCCCCTCACAGTCTCTCTTTGGGGCTGCCATATTCTTTGTGGCTAAAAAGAATGGTACCTTATGCCTGACCACAGACTACTGCGCCTTAAACAAAGTCACCATTAAGAATTGTTACCCACTGCCACTGATTGACAACCTCTTTGATGCCTTGGGAGGAGCCACCGTCTTCTCCAAGATTGATCTAACTGCAGGCTACAATCAGATTTGTATCAAGGAGGAAGACATTCCCCAAACAGCTTTACACACCAAATATGGTTCCTACAAATGTGTGGTACTCAACTTTGACATGATCAATGCCCTGTCCACCTTTGTAACCTTCATGAACAAAGTGTTTGCGCCCCACATAGACAAGCATGCCCTAGTGTACCTGGACAATATTATTGTCTACAGCCCCTCAATGGAACAACACCACAAAGACCTGGAGGAAGTCTTTGCGACCTTGGCACAACACAAACTGTTGGCCAAGCCCTCCAAATGCCAGTTCTTCCAGGAGCAACTACCCTTCTTGGGACACATAGTCTCAAAAGATGGCATCAAACCCAACAGTCAAAAGATACAGGCCATCTGCAAGATGCCATCCCCAAGGATAAGTCAGAACTCTGCACCTTCTTGGGAATGGTGGCCTATGTACGACGCTTCATACCCAACTGTGGCATCTTGACTGCCCCCTTACCCGCCATAACAGGTGCCAAGTCTAAGTTTGTGTGGACCCCCCCAACATGACCTCTGCTTTAGACGCCTCAAAGAAAAACTCACAACAGCTCCCATCCTACAATACCCCAAACGAGATGGGGAATACCAGATGGAAACCAACGCCTCAGATGCATCCATTGGGGGAGTACTACAAATTAAGAATAGTGATAGTGACTTCCTGCCTGTAGCCTACAAATTGCAAAAACTGACAGATGGCAAGTGTTGATACCCTATCCACGACAAGGAACTGCTGGCTATTGTGCACTTCCTAGTCAAATGGTGCTGTTACCTAGAACAGCAGGAAGAATTCACGGCACTAACTGATCACAAGTCACTCATCTATTTCAAGACTCAAGCAAATCTATTGCGCCGCCAAGCGCGGTGGATGGAGCTATTGGAGAGATTTAACATGCTCATCCAGTATAAGCCTGGGGCCAAGCTTGCCATGGCAGACGCTGTCCTGGCTGTATGTCTGTGCTTCAAGAGAAGATAATGGGCTCAACCCAGACTGCCATTCTTAGTGCTACGTAAAAAAGACAAAGGGTTCCCCGCGGGAACAACCAACATCATCAAAGAAACAGTCATCAAGAATGAACACCTCTTTGTTGATGTATACAGGACCCTTCACAGAAAAATGATGGATGGTACAACCATTCCCTACATTCCCACACATCAGCAAATCAACACTATCCTTTGCTACCACAGAGATCTTGGACATACCAAGAGCCAAAATCTATATGAGTTCCTAAAGCATAAAGCCTGGTGGCCAACCTTATACCACAATGTCCAGGAAGTTCTAGACCAATGTGAGGTATGCAAAAAGTTTGCCAAAAGCAAACCCCCACCAAAGTCAGTACTCCCCATTTACACACAGTTACCTTTCAAAGTATGGGCTCTTGACATTGTTGGCCCCATGCCAGGAAAACACAATGACAAGAAATACATCATCACTGCCATTAAATTTGCGACAAGATGGCCAGTAGCCCAAGTGGTGAAAACACATACCAGTAACAATGTCTGACAATTCATTGGCAAGGAAATAATCAGCAGGTTTGGAAAGCCAGAACTCCTGATAACCAATGGAGGCAAAGAGTTGACCTCCAAAGATACCAATGTATACCTCACCAAGAATGGGGTCAAACACACTGTAAAAACACCATACCACCCACAGGCCAATGGACGCGTAGAGCAGCTTAATGGTAGCCTTGTGCAAGCCCTAGCCAAACTCACTGCTGGGAGACCTGAAGACTGGTATAAGCAGATACCAACTGCACTACTATTGTGTCAAACCCAAGTGAACAGATCCACCAGAAAAAGCCCGTTTGAACTGATATACAGCACACAGCCAAATATCATTCAAGCATTGACAGGACCTAAACTGGAAATTCCAAGTGAAGTCCCCCCACACTTGGACCCTCAAGTAGTAGAGGCTAACAGCGAGCAAACAGCCAAAGAGAATGAACGTATACAGAAGACATTTGTCCCCATCTGCAATGAACATGAAGTTGGGGACAAAGTATGGGTCATTAATGTTGACAAAAGCAAGCTACAACCCAAAAAAGTAGGACCAGCAATCATTCTAAAGGTAAACAACAATAACACTTACCTTGTGCAAGGGCTTGGGAAACGCAAGCAAGACAAGACCTTACACCACAATTGCCTACAACCCTGCAAAGCAAGACAGAAACAACAAGAAACCGCCCTGCCTGCCACCAAACAACAACTGATTCAATATGGCGCCCAGGCTCCTGACAGCCTCCCTGACAACCTGCCCCCAGAGGAGGCCGACCTTCAGTCAGGGGGTGTCAAAACTGCAGGTTCAACCCGCCATCAAGGTTCCAACCAAGCGGATTTGTGACCCGCAATTCAATTATCTGGTCATCCGAAGCCAGACTAGGAAGTCAACTCAAATTACCAAATCCATCAACATGAACAGATGATGATCCTTCACAGTGAATACCTTGATTTGGTGCTTAACTCATTATCAGGATCAAGCCACCCCCTTCTTCCATCCAGCTGTGTGATCACCCATCTTGTTCCTGTGATCCTTGATTCACATGAACTATATAATTGCTATTATTCAATAAAGATTATTATCTATCTTCTAAATATATGTCCCCGTGTAACTCTGCTAAAACAGCACAGTTACAACACTGGATATCTAGGTTCAATAAAAGAAAAGGAGGCAAGATTGGCTGAGTCAATCTTGGAGACAGGATGTCTCAAAAACAGTTTAATTAATTGGGAAGATTAATTAATAAATACACAGGAATATAATTAATGAGGATTTAATTATATTGTTTAATTGCCTTGACTGTGTCAAGAAGTTTGGTTAAGGTCAATCATAAGTAAACCCCCAAATTTTGGGTTAAAAGTGCTGCATTGGCAAATTCATTGGGTTAAAAGCACCGCTGCGCCGTCTAATGGATTTGCAAAGCGCCAAGGCGCTGCTATCAAATTTTTCAGGCGCTGGGGCACCGCCTGGGAAAGTTCCTGGGCGCTGCAGTGGCGCCTGGTTCAAGTTTCAAAGTGTTTTAATGGGTTTTAAGATAAAAAAACCATTAAATGCAAAGATAACTAAATAAAGGCAAGTATGCCTAGGAATTCAGGGTTGATCAGCTGGGTCCCAGTTGGAACATCAATAGCTGAGTTTTGGGATGTTTAATACACAGGGTTTTGGCGCCAGGAGCTGAGAAAGCTCCATGTTGAATTGGTACATTGGGATGCATGGAGTCAGGTGACTTCTTCCCATTGTAGGTTGATTCTCATAGGTTGGGAAGTATTGGTGATCTTTTAGGTAAAGATCTAGGTTTGGATGACTCAAATTTCATAGACCATGTGAGATGAATCATAGGTTGATTCAGGAACTGGAGGGGTTTTTAGCTGAATATGCCCAAATGGTATATAAGCAAAAACAGCTAAACTTTAATAAAGATATATTGTTGATTTCAACGCTTTCCCCACAACTACCTTTTCAATTATTATGTCTTCTTTGTTAAATTTTTAAATGGCCAAATTTGGAGTACTTTGCGTGGAAACTGCTCCTTTCAGGAAAGAGGTTCCTAAAAGTTTGTTGGAGTAATCTTGGGCAAGCTTGGAGGTCACCAAGACTGTGCCTGAGGAGTCCTTGGTGGAAGTAAAGGCTGCATTTGAAGAGTTATACTCTGATTATTTTGCGAAAGAAGAGACTCCCGCCCAAGGAAACCAAATCTATGTGTGGGATTCCTGGAACCTGTTAGTAGGATGGGACAAAATCTTACAGCAAGTGAAAGCAAAGGCAAATTGTGAAATTAAGGCTTTAAGGGCAAGAGAGGAAAAGAGCGTTGAGATCATGACCTGTTGGCAGGATGATAACAAAGTGTTGTCCCATAAAATTGCCTCCCTGGAGACAAAGCTCCTCAAAGCTTTGTCAAAGGAAGGTAATGAAAATAAGAGTCAAGGGCAGGATAATGGCGGGATGGACTGGTTGGACCTGGATCCATCACAAGATTGTGGGAGGTTGATTCCCGCCAAACGCAGGCGGGCAGTCCTGCGGTCCACAGGTCCGGGGGGTCCAGGGTTGGGGTTCAATTCCTGCTCCTGGGCCCAGGTTTCCAGAGAGAAAAAATTGTCAATTCTGACATTGCGGGGGCATTTGATCCCATTTTCCTGCTGGTGGGGCTGGCGGCGGCCCACTTGGTTGTGGCCACTGCCAGGTGTTGCACAAGGTTGAGGTAGAGCGTCATTAGTATGGCAGAAGTCTATCAAAGCCTGATTGTTGGCCTCCACAATGGACTTGTAACAGTCATCAATGGAGGTGCAACAACCTACAGGGATCTGATTACAGATATGGGCTTGAGCCCATTGATTATCAGGGTCAGAAGCATGATGTTTCCGTTGGTTACAGCTTCAGGGGCGGCAACAAGAGCTTTTTGTCAGGCGGCAAGGTACTCGGGAACAGATCCAGTCTGTTTAATAGCTAGAAGAGGAGTTTCCACCACAATAGGCAAGAAAGTTTTGCTGTAGCGGGACTTTGCAGCATCTTGGAATGCCGCCACGTAATGTCAAGTTCCTGACTGGCCCAGTTGGTGAACCACATAGCAGCGGGCCCTGTGAGGCGCCCATACGCAGTAGCAACCCACATGGGCTCGGGAACCTGGCAGATATGGAGGCGGGTTTTGGTGGATTAGAGCCAACTGACAATGTTGGCTCCTTTGACCCCACCTGCAAAGGATTCCAGCTGAAGATTAAGCATGCGCTGTGAAAGGTCTGACTGGGGAGGGGTGACGCTGGCATCACGCTGTCCAAGGCAGAGCTGATTAAACAAACTTGTAAGAACTACCTGGTCTTGGTAAATAATGTACCTGTTGGGGATGTCCTCCTCAGGGATTGGCAGGAAGGTCTCTTGGTGGGGAGTAGCCATCTGGACCAAACTACATCCTTTCTTGGGGGGATTTTTTCTTTTAGGTAGGTTGTGAACCTACTTTTGCTACCACTGTTGCAACTGAACCAATGAGAGTTCAGTATTTGAATTGGGGAAGACAACAGTCCAATAGAAAGGACAAGAATAAATAAAATAAGGTATTGTTTATTGTAGAATATTGTGATCAATATACTATATGGGGAAAGCCACAAGGCCACAAGGGGGTGACATAGTGGGGTGTTTCATGTAAGGTTCAAAGCCAAGGAATAACTTGTGCGGGGATCAGCAGGTCAAATTGGTAGCACTACTAATTAGGAGAAAGTGCTCGCAATTTGATATTGCCATCAGATTGGTTCATGTTGTTAGATACATCAAGGGGCAACTCATTGAGCGCCCCCTGTGTATTGTAAGATACATTAGCAGGCAAGTCTAGAAACTTGGTTGCAACACTGTGTTGACCCATTTGACCCATTAACAATAAAAATCCCTGTTAATAGAGTGTATATTTTAACCTGATAGTTGGAATTTGCTTAAATCTTAAATCATGTTGTTTAAATATGATGTATTTTTGGTTGTTGCCATAGCTTTTAAAACTACTGTACACTCTAAATTGAATTTGGAATGCAAAAATAGATCCAAAAACCTCTCAAAGCCTATACTTTCTATTTTAAATCAAACAAACTAGGTTTTAGACAACAACAATAATAATAAGAAGGTTATTAGTATAAATTCTAATTCAACCAAAAACACTTCAGTGTTTAAAACAGCCAATCAATGCCTTCAAAAAATCACAAAAACCTTCACTGCACCTCCTGCTGTCCTATATACCCAATCAGAGACAACAAACCACCCAAGCCAAAGGAATACCATTCATCACACTAATAAATCCCCAACCCATAACCACCAGACCAAATGCACCCAGCAAGCACAACCAAACCTCACTGCTTCCTGCCTTGCAGGCTGAAGCTTGCTGCAGTCCTGTAAGACAATACTTCACAATCAATTCTTGCAGAAGCCTAGGGTAATCATCTTGACTATCCCCACATTTAACTCAGTATTTAAGCTGAGCTTCTCCTCCTGAGCAAATTGCTCCAACAATTTTATTCCTGTCTTCACTCCAATAAATCTATATTTTTGATACTTCTAAATCTTGATTAGTAGATAAATTAAGGCTCCCCTACAACAACATGAAGCTCATTCTTATGATATGAGCTTTTTGTGTGTTAATTAATTATGGCCAGGCTAACGTGAACTTTGAAACTCCTGAACCAACTCCTACAGATAAATCTGAAGACCTCATTTGGTATTGTTTTGGTCCACATCACTGTCATGCCCCTATGTTGAAGCTGCTCAATTCCCTCCTATCATCCATCCCAAGGCCCCCTGGTTGGTCTTGGGATACACCAGTGTCTACTACTTGTTAAATCACTTCACTCCCTTCCTGGGGAGATTTCGCTTATTTGATCACCTTTTACATATGCTAATGATAGAAATCCCAGTAGGATCCACTCTGGTTAAGATTAAGTTAGGAGCTCTTCTCTATTCAATTGGAGAAAAGCTCCCAAATGAGTAAATTCCTGACAGTTTTGAGCCAAAGTGCTGCAAACATTTATTCCCTGAACTTTTTTTTGGGAATATTTCTGATAATAGCAGGGTTCAAATACTATCAAAATTTGTGTCTTTGAAATTTTTGGGCTTTAGTCTGTGAGCATTCTTCCAGTGGGTCTTTGGTATTGAGGCAGAGCTTCAAGAGCAGCAAGTTCTGACTTGGCTGGCTCCAGTAAACAGAAGTGATGACACTTTATTTTCCTGTCTCTATTCTCTGTATCATGTGGCCCGGCCAAATACATCATTGATTTGGTGCTGGGGACTGATATTGACTGATGCTTATTAGAGTGTTTAATTTTAAGTTTAGTCTTAACCTCCTTTAGGAAAGCAGCTACTTTTGTATAGGTCTGAATCTTCAGTGACATGCATTTGACTGTGGCCAATGCTCTATTTGGGGAAACTTTTTGGCTTTGTGGGTGGGTCATCAAACAGCCTTCAGATTTGAGCCCAAAAAACACAGCCAGCCAACCCCTTGGCCCTCTTGGCTAGCAGCCTGTATTTTCTGAGGACCAGGGTTTAATTCTTTGATTTGGCTTGCATTTAATATTAAAATCAAAATGACATTCATGACACCAGTCATTATCATGCATTATCAAGTTAGTCCCAATACTGTGATGGGCTCTCCCCACTGGACCAGTGGTCCCCATGCTTGTGTTTGCAACTGTTTCACCCCACATTCTGCACCCTGGCATGATAGCTTCTATGGAGCTATCTTTGTTTTTTAATAAAATAATAATAAAAACTTAGTAAACCCACAATTCCTATTAAAATTTCTCCTAAACCCGTTTCACATTGTTTAAATCATTTAAATTTTGGGAGATCAAAAATTTATTATGGAGGATTGTTTTCTTTTGGCTTTCAAAGAGATGCAGGAATTAGATTTATTTCAATTTTTGGTACTCTCATTCACAATTATTCTGACCGTTTTTAATAGTTTTGCAGGCTCACATACCACTTTGTCACAGTAGATTTCATAATGCCAGGAATAATTTGCCCAAGTTGGAAAGCACAGAAATCCAGAAAGCCATTTATCAAATTAACTGATTTGACAGATATAAATCAAACAGTTGATTAAAAATAGGATACTGTCACTCCAGTTTACCATTTGGATTTGATTCTCTCTTGCAAACTGACGCTGATAAATCAACATAATCTGAGAGTCACTCAATACAACCTTATTTATCAGCACAGTTGTCAGAAGTTGGTCACACAAGGGTTCTTTGAAAACTGGACTAGGTACTCACTTGAAAATGCAGAAGGGATAGGAGCCAAGGATCCAGGTGGTATTTCTTAGTCAAATTTTGATATATATGGGAAAATTTTCACTGTTTAACTCTTAAGAGTTGAGTCCTCCCTAAAATTTTTACTCAAATAAAATCAATATTCTCCTGGTCTAACTTTATTTTATCATGCATCCTATAGTTGGCCTGCTGTGCTACATCCCTTATAATTTATTTCTCAGTCAAATTATTACTGGAAGATGGGGTCCTGCCGTCAGCACTTTGTTGTCGTCTTCTCCCAATGTTAATTCAATGCCATCAAATCTTGGAGTTTTCCTTACTGTATCTGAAGCCAAGACACTTGCTCCATCTCAATGCCCAGAATTTTATGCCAAAGGCACCTTGATTCTCTCCCAGGCAATTTATCTTGGACTTTTTTGGTTAGGATTAATCATTTTGCTTGATCCTAGTGTATCTTTTGGAAATTTTACCAAACAGTATTTGAAGCTTCTATTGAGTATATACTTCTGGGAAGTATAATAAACAAGATAAAGGGAAAAATTAAGAAGAAAATGATACTTTATTAGATATGAATATATGATAATATATAGTATAATGAGAAGCCACATACTTTTCATGTACAACATGAAAGTCATGGGGCATATCTGAGTAATGTTCCTCTTAAGTCATGAGGCTTACTCAAGTTGTGTTCCATTTAGGATCTGGATTGTTTGATCCCTGTAATAGATGGCCAAATGATAGTAGTGCCACCGGCTTAATGATTAGTCAGTGAGCCATTTGCTGACTCATTCAGTAAACTTGGGGTGTTAATTCCCTGAGAGAGAGTAATTGAAAATGTTGCGACACTTTGTTGGTGGTTAATCATCAACTCTATATGGATTTGGGTGGTGATTCCCCACCACATGAAGACTGCTCCCTACTATCTGACCATTTTCATCACACACTTTGGCTTGAGGGCTTGTAGGGTTGGTCTTCATTTCCATGGTATGGGGATTCACCTGGTCTGTCTTGCAAACACATTTGTAGCTAGATGGTCATAGGACTCTATTTGTCACACAGACAGGATTGAACCCCAATGAATTTATATCAATTGATAAAGAGATTTGAGTTCATTTTGGTTTTTTCTGAGATGTGTTGATTTCATTTACAGATGTGTTATTTTTGGTTGTGTATGAGTCTTTTTGCTTAGCATCACAGCTTTGAAACTATTGTATAAATTATATGAGTTGATGAATGAACCTCATGTGCACCTCTATGGGTTATTATGCCTAATTCACGCATGATGTCATTGAGAGTTGGCATGGATTTTAATGGTATAGATAGAGGTATTTCCCACTATTTTTGACATCATCTCAATTATTGAATAACGCTTCATAAGAGGAGCTGCACCTTGGTTTAATTCGCTAGAATATTCCTCGTGGATGGTTTGCTGTTTAGACCGGGTTTTGGATGGAGATAGCTATTTTTAAATTCACCTGTGTGCCCTTGAATTGGTAAGCTGATGATTGAAGTTTAGAATGCCACAAGGTTTTTTAAATGAAGCTATTTTTATCAGAGTTCAAAGGTGGCGTTCAAGGAATACGGCCAATTAGATGCCTCAAAGGTGGCATCTAAGACTATGGCGTGAATAGATCTGTGGAGAATCTACTATTCCTAAATAATAGGTCGGGAACCAGTTAAAGTTTTTGGATGGAATTTAGTGTGTACACATGAAAGGATTGGTATATTAAATGTGTAGTTGCGTTGATGGAATGATATTTTAACTTTAAGATATAATAAATGTATGTGTTGGTTTGAAACTTATCGGCTTTAAAAAATTAGAATTTTATTTTTTGTAGATTAAAAACAGTCAATAATAAATTATTTTCTGAAATATTTTTAAACAGTTTGTGATCAGAAAGAGGCCTGTGCAGCATACAATGAAGATATTTTCCATCAGCTATTTTGTCGATCAATTGTGGAGGAGCTCCCAAAGTAAAGACCAGATGTGGGGACGGAATCGAAATATTCTGGAACCGGCAGAAACCGGGAATCCCATCGCTGTGAGCCCAGAATAGTGTTTATGGATGTTCTGATCAAGGAGTGCTTACGTTTTTGAAACTCATGTGGCCATTAACTTGAGATTGCAATTCCAATGTTTTAAATACTATTAGCTTAAGTTCAGATACTTTGTACGCAATTGGCTATCTGTAGAGTTTAGGTCACAGCTATTAATTGAAAGAAAACATTTGAAACCCAAATTTAGTCTAAAGGTTCGTAACAACCCTTTTAGATGCTGAATGGAATTCGGAAAAAAGAAATGGTGATCGGGATGCTTTAAAGTGAGCTGCGATGCGGTTAATCGGGTGAGGTCAGCTTGTGCAGAGTACACGCATCCAGTTGAATCTTCGCGCAAATGGCAAACCCGCACTTCAAGATGCGGGCTGTCATTGGAGTTACACTAGGGGAACTTTATCCTGCTCCATAGCACTGAATCCAGATTAATACCCCTTTGCCCAAACTTATGAGCTGCTGACTACCCCTTAATCTTGTGGGCCTTGGTATCCGATCCGATAACCCGCTGCGCTTAAAGACTCACTTTGAAATTGACTGCCTTTCCAATTTAATCCATCTTTAGTTTAGCAGGCATGTCTTGTGCCTTGACTTCTTCGCACATGAAAGTACATTCTGATTTAAACTATCCATCCGGCGAAGAAACTTCCAATTCACATGCTTCCCGTCCTCTCAAAGAACACGGAGGGGGCCACGCTGAGACACTTCGCTTCCGCCGAACCCAGCGCATGCATAGCATCACTCACTACGTCACCGAAACTTGGCCACCCAAGTATCCTCATCCCGATCCTGTAACTATGATGAAGTCCACGGGGTACCTTGAGGATACCTATGAGCTTTGTTGTCAGACTTTGGGTTCGGGTGCAGGAGGAGTTGTCCAAATGGTGAAGCGGCGTGCTGATGGAGCTTTTCTTGCCCTCAAAGCCTTCAGGTATCGTAAGCATACCAACCTAAAACTTGAAGTTGCCCAGAGAAGAGCCATTCTAAGTGAGCTGCAGATTCTGGCACAGCTCAAGCATTCCAACATTGTTGAGTACATTGAATCGGTGATTGAATCTGAAAGGCCCTACTTGGTAACAGAATATTGTCCTCATGATTTCTTTGAATGGATACAAACCGAGCTTAGGCCCCTGCCTGTACTCAACAAGTATTTCCATCAGCTTCTTAGCGGTGTTAGTTACCTTCACACTTTGGGCATAGCCCATCGGGATCTTAAAATCGATAACCTGTGCCTAGACCAGAATATGCGTCTTAAGATTATAGACTTTGGTTTTGCAACTTATTTTCGTAACCCTGACAATACGGAAAGGCTCTCCACAGGTATTTGTGGTTCTGATCCATACGTAGCACCCGAAGTATTGTTGGATTCTCACTATGATCCTTCTCGTGCTGATGTTTGGTCTTTGGGAATTATTTATATATGTATGGTGTCTCGCTCCTTTCCTTGGGACATAGCATCTCCCTGCAACCACGACTTCCAGGCTTATTTAGATAATCCTACTGTACTTTCTGCTTTCCTGCCTTCTGTTACAGCGGCAGATATAATCATTTCAATTCTTAATCCCACTGGGTCCTTTCGTCCATCTGTCCGGCAGATCCTTGAGGCTCCTTGGTGCGGAGGATATCATATCCCCAACTGGGTCGTCAATTATTTTGGCACTGAATAGTATTTTACCAGCTACATTCCGAGCCTTCGTCCAAATATTTTCTCTGCTGTCCCCATCTAACCTCGTGTCACAATACTTTTCATTTTTCCCTACCCACTCTGTAAGATGAGCCACTTTGCTACCCCGAAATCTGATAAAATACGTATCAATGGAGCAGTATTTCCTTTCTTCTTACCTACTCTGCTCTCTCAGCTTTTGTGAAAGTTTGTTCACTACAACTATCCTTCTTCAACTGCTTTGAGATTCAGTTTTAGTAGCAACATCTTTTTCTTTTTAGCAAGCTCTACCTTTGTTATATTAACCACATTCAAACACCCTAGCAATTCTCAGTTAAAGGGGCCTATAGTTGGCCGCGTAACAGATTCGCACTTGGCTAATTGACCAAAAGTTAAGAAATAAAGAGGTGTTTTTGCTGTTTGATAGGCTTTGTCTTTATAGTCTTTTTCCTGAATTGCCAATAGTATCTTGATTTCAAGCTGCAGCTTATCTCTAGGCTATACCATCCCTGTATTGAAAATTTCCTTTACATGCAGCCCAATAAGCAATGGTAAACGCTAGAGCTGGCAACCTTCCAAACCCCCCACCAACTATGCTTAATGTAATTGCATACCAAATATAAACCACCAGGTGGGTTGCCTGCCCAAGGACAGGTAGAAAGGTAAATTCAAAACCTGTTTGTGATACTCACAGAGAAAGGGTGAGTAAGAGGGGTAACCTCTTGGGAGACTTCTAGCAGAGAAGTGGGGGTAAACTACTGTATTGGGCTGCAGGTGCAGGAGACAGTACATCACACTTTAATCAAGCCTAGGGCGCTAACTCTAACTGTTAGTACAGCAGGGAGAGCTTTCTGTTACCTTAGTAGTGCAGGCAACAAGAAAGCAGAGTCACAAGGAGTCTGGGTTGTAAGGCCTAGTTGTTCAAGGTATGAAACAACAAGCCAAAGAAGTGCTAGTAGCAAATATAAGTATATGTGATAAGAGTGTCTTTATTGAGATGATCAGCAGATCTTTATATAAGGGGCACTTTAATGCACATTTACAATTTTTACCTATGAATATCAGTGCATATCAGCCAAATTACATTTACATCCAAAATGTCAGGGCCCAGAATGCCCTTGACAATCAGCTGGCCTTCCTAGAGGCAAAAACTCCCACAGCTTGGAAACCCCTACCAAGTATCTCCCAGAGCAAGAAAACCCCCTTTCAACTAACTAATGGCCCGGGATTTGAGAGGCACTCGAGCCTTGAATCCCTGGTTTTGATTCTATTACAGTAGTTTTAAAAGCCATGACGACAACCAAAAATACCTCAGATTTAGACAAAATGATTTCAGATTTGAACAAAATCCAAGTTGCGCGAGAGTCAGGATTTAATTAATTTAAAAAATTTCAGTTAATAAATGATCTGTCAAACAAAAAACAAAATTTCACTAGCCCATTATACAAAATTATATCAAACATCAAGCGGTGTAGTTCAAACCACAAAAAAAATGAACTGACACAACAAGTGAGATGGATGAATGCTATCCCAGAGTATATTATAATCCAGTCAGGATTCATATGAGGCACTGATAAAAGAACTAAAATGAAACAAAATTAAAGCAATCTAGAAGCAAGATTCAACAAGCATGAAACAAAATGAAGTCACACAAGATGTGTATTATGAGCAGCCTAAAATAGAAGTATAACAGTTTTACAGCCAATCAACAGCTATCTAATTTAGGGACAGAGGCATTTTATTCATTTTCATGGCTCCTGATTTGTGTATAATGGTTTTGAATACCTTTCAAATATGGAATGGTGATTACAATAAAAATAAATCATTAATTTTAAAATTTTCTACCTTTAGTGATTTTATCCTAGGTTTTTTAATATGGTTTTCAACAGCAACATCTTCAACAGCGCAAGCAGCCAAGCCAGCAGCAGCCAAGCCAGCTTTAATGGAGGCAAGGCTCAGAATGTGGATGCACCCGTCTTCACCCAAGCCTTTGAGGCGGGTAAAAAAGAAAACCAACCTATACCTAACCCCTGATCCCTATGGCTTTGACTTGTTCAGTAGTCACATAGTGTCTAGCTCTGCCCCTGCTCCCGTACCCATCCCCGCACAAGCTGCCCGTCAACCAACCAATCAGGATGACAACCTTGATTTGGAACAACTTCCTGCCACCAGCCAACCTGCCTCTCTACAGCCAATTAGGCTTCAGCTCCCCTGGCCCAGCGCCCCAAACACAGAATCATTACTGCCCAAATTCTTCAGGAAATTGTGGCCCTGAACCTGCTGGGTCTGTCCTGGGATCAGATTGCAACCTAATTGCAATTCACCTGAGCCACAGTAATGTGAGAATTCAATAACTTAATGAATAAGGAGAATCTGGTTGGGACAGCCAAAAAGCCCAAGAAGGCCCCCAAGTCTCAAATCACCAAGGCATACCCAATTATGCTTGACCTCCTGCAGCGGGACCCCAAGCTTCCCTTGACCCAGGTCTGGAAGCAACTTGCACATCATGGCATTTGGGTGTATGAGCACATGGTGCAGCTCTGGATGTATGGGAAGATGACGTCAGTTTGTGTGCTGACCAATGTTGCTGGCAACCAATGGGATGGTGCTGAGGATTCCCATATGATCCCGCAGTTGAATCAACCCTGGTCAGATGCTTGACTAGCCTAACAGATGATGCCATGCTCATCTCCTACTACAAGCTATCAATAGCTTTTGATGATTTTGGCAAGCAAGAAAGAGCCACCACTCAAAAAGGAAGGAATAAGATCAAGAAGAGGACCTTCATTGGTGCGGTTATAGCTGTTTCAGCCAAGGGTTCTGTCTATTATTAGACAGACCCAGATTTCACTGATGACTACAAGTACAGCCACATCTTTGGTGGATTACTTGACTCCTGGGATGGCTCAAATTCCAAGCACCAGGGTTTCTTGAGCCACCAGATGTAGGGTAGCTCCACCGCCCTCAATTTCAGGATTGACAATTCTTTACCTCTGGAAACCTGGCCCCAAGAGCAGGATTTGAACCCTGAACCTGGATTCCTGCAGGCCGCCAATCCCATGAACCAAGGGCCTGCCCGCCTGCGTATTTCTGATATCAAGTCCCCGCAAGCTGAAGCCCCTGCTAAGTCCCAAAGCCAGAATACCAGCACAGCTTTGATTATGATGGTGCCAGAGGAGAAGCTTCTCAAATTGCCTAATGGAGGCAGAGAAAGTTCCTTTGTGAACTTCATGAATCTGAAGTCCTCTCAGATGACCAATCAAATTCCTCTGCCAAGAGAAATCACAGGCTTTAGGCCTGAACCTGTGACCACAGCCAAAAATCAAGAAAATCAAGTGACCAATTTGGACAGTCTGACCAATGAGAGATCACCCAGCCAAGGTGCCATTTTGCTGCTCCCACACCTGGGCCTCTTGGCCACCCGCCTGTACTTTTTCTGATATTTTGATGGAACCATCATGAGAAATACTAAGTTTGGAGGCAAGATTCTATATATACCTATAGATTCTGCGCTCAAACCTTATTGCCATTTTTAAATAGAGATTATGTTATTTTGGCTCACACAGCTATTACTATTTATTGTATTTGTCATCTACCAAATCAGCTCCAGATCTTATGGTCCTCCTTTCCTACTGCCTGTCAATTTCTGTCCTCCAGGTGCTCCCTTTGGCCCAGCCCATTTCACAGAATATCCTCTGAAGCCTGAGTACAAGGACTATACCCTGGAAAGAATACTTGAACTTGAAACCCTTGGCCCAGATACAATCAGCTGTCAGATACAACCGCCAAGGCCCGTGGATTTTCCCAACTCCCAAGCTATTTAGAGGAAGATTCAACTACCTTCTCACTTACAACGTCCACATGGAGTCGCCTGTGACCCCAAAACCTATGCATGCTTCCTCCCTAGATCTCCCTACTGACCACACAGGTAAGCTGTACAGGATTGTGTAAATCATCCTCACCTGGGTGATTGAAACTATAATCCTGGCTGCTGGCCCGTGGTCTTGGGTGGGGAAGTCATTTTCCTACCTTTTCAAGTTAGCACCTCTTTTGTGGTAGGCTCTGCCCGCAAAAACCCTGGCCCAAGTCATCTGTGAAAACAACAGACTGGCCATCCACAATTGGTTCCCTGACACTTGAGGCCATCCAGCAATGCAGGCACCAGGCCCTGGTTTACCCTGCTGGCCATGCAGACATCCATCTGGGTGATGTTGTCTTCTTTAACATTGGAGACACAGTACAGGAGCACCGCCCTCGGGCTTTCAACAGCCTCTATCTTGGGGTCCTTGACCACAATTCTCTCTTTGGTCACCAAATGATGGCTGACTTATTTGCACAAATAATTTTTCACGTGAATATGGGTAACCAGTCACATAAGAATAAGCGCCTCCCACCCTGTGCCACAGCCACCTACCAGCCAATCAAGCCAATCAAGCCAATGACCAACAAGGAATATGACAAGCGGTATATGGCAGCCATCACGCAAAATACTCCTACCCCCGCCACCACTACCCCCATCTTCTAGCCCCACCCACCCACCCACCCACCCAATCCCAGACCCCCCAGGCTAGCACTGCCTCTATGTCTTTCTTCCCGCGCTATTCTGCCTACTAGGGATGTCAGGAATTCTTTTCCTGATTCCCTGTTAAATATGAATGATTTGTTGGTGGTTATCAACACAAAGGCACAAAACAACAACATTTTCAACTCTATGTGTCCTTCCAGACCTGTTCAGAACAAGAATTAAGCCCAGGACTCTAGTTATGAAGATAACATTAGCATGAAAACAGCCAACACATTTAGATTACCTATTTATTATCCACCTATTTAATTGGAATTCAAATTTGAAAAGTATTTCAAAAGCAAAAAGGTTAATAACAGGATTGATAACGTCACTTACCGCTCTTGTTCTGATTGGCTGCTTCACGCCAACCTTACAATCACTGACCCGCTCTCTATGCTTTGGGACAAGGCTCCATATAATAAGATATGCAATCTTCTGGCCTCACACTGCTTAATTAGCCTTAACCTTGTAAGATCTTTGTGGCTCCTGTTAATTCATCAAATTTGTGTGCCTATTATTAAGCAACAATGTATCCACCACTTGAAACAGGTAAGCTTTACATGATAGACTCATGAAAATCCCCTTTAATTTCCCAAAGATCCACTCAAATATTTCAGCCTTGATTATAAGGCTATATAAGTGCCCATTTTTTATTCACTTCAATTGTTCCAACAATAAAGAATATTTTCTATCCTATATTGTCAAATCTATCTCTTAGTAACTTCATTTGAAGCCACCAAGAGAATTTTATTCCTGCTATGGTTTCTAGTCTCCCTATTTACAACTGTAAAAGGTCTTGAGAATCCTACTCCCACCATCAACTGGCAAAACTCCTCTCCCAACAATGCCCATCAGAAGGAGTTCTTGGCCAATGAATGGTTCAAGTATCCTTCTGGTCATTGGGGAAGAAAGTTCCACTATGACTGCCATTCTACTCCTCCACCTGCCAAACCCTTGTTGGTACAGTCCCACACTTCATTCTATCTTTTGATGTACATGGTAGGATATTATCTTTTGGGTTGTTTCAGCTCCCTGATGGGAAGGTTTGCATACTTGGGTCACGTAGGCCATCTTGACATGGTCACTGTGCCCATAAATGTCAGGGATCCAGACTCAGGCAGCTGGCCCGCCGTTTTTGGGGGTGACATGGGCCGGAGTTTTTGCGGACAGGGCCCACCACAAGAGAGGAGCTAACTTTAGAAGGTAGGAAGAGGACTTCCCCACCCAAGACCAAAGGCAGGCGGCTGGTACAATGATGTCCACCACCCCTGTGAGGGTGATGTACACTATACCAAAAAGCTTGCTGGTATGGTTGGTTGGTAGGTTGGGTGAAGAAGCTGGCATTGGTTTGGGTGTTACGGGCGGTTTCATGTAGATATTATAGGCTGGGAGATAATTGAATTTTCCTCTAAATAGTTTGGGTGTAGAGAAGATCCACAGGCCTTGGCGGTTGTATCTAATAGTGGATTGGATGCAGGCTAACGGGCCAAGTTCAAGGATTTTCTCTGGTGTATAGTCCTTGTACTTGGGCTTCAAGGGATACTCAGTGAAGCGGACGGGTCCAAAGGGTACACCAGATGGACAGAAAACTGCGGGCAGTGGGGCAGGAGGGCCGGGAGATCTCAAACTGAACTGATAGACGGCAAATACAAAATACAGTAATAGATGTATAAGCCAAAGTAACATAGCCTTTATTTAAAAATGGCAATAAGTTTGGAGCGTGGGGTCCTTGGGTCTATATAGCACCCCACCTCCAAACTTAACATTTTCCATGGGGGGTCATCAGGGCATTGGGAAAGGCAGGGCCGGGGGAATTGGGTACTTGGGTCTAAAGGCAGCAAAATGGTACCTGGCCCAGGAGTTCTTTCATTGGTTAAGACTCCCAATTCAGCTACCTGATTGTATTGCTCTAGCGTTGTGGTCATGGGGCCAGGTTGCGGGCCGGTGCCTCTTCCTTAGGTTGGCTCTTGATTGGTTGCTGGTGTAGACTTCAAACTCATGAAGCTAATGGTTGTTGCTTGGGCGCCTCCATTAGGTAATGTGATTGGCACTCCACTTGATGCAATAATTTCCTTGGCTTGATCTGTTTCACTGGATGGGCCATCATCTTCAGCGTCAGCTTGCAGGGGCTCAACCCCAGAAAAATGCGGGTGGGCGGTCCATATGCCCAACAGCCCGAGGGGATCCAGGTTCCAGGTTTGATTCCCGCTCTTGGGCCTGGGGTTCCAGAGGAGGAGAATTGTAAATCCTGAAAATAAGTTCAGCCATTGCAGGGCTTAATTTAGGGGCATTGGCGCACCAAATTGGGGATTTTCCCCCTTAAAGTGGGTCCCTGACAAGGGATTACTCTTCCCCGCCCCAATAAACCCCCTGTTGCCAAACATTTTCTATTTATATTATCTTTATTTTGAATTTTCAATTATTCATGTTCTCTTTGTTTATAGTTGTTTTTATTCTTTATGTTCAGCTTATTTCTATATGTTGTGTTCTGAGGCGCAGCACAGACACACAACGGGGAATCCTGACCTTAGGATTGGATTTGTACTAAGTCTCAGTTAGATGGCAGGGAAGGCTATGAAATTACCTTGTGGCCCTGGATGAGTAATCTCTACTAGTTGTGGCTAGAGAGAGGCGCCAAAGTACTGGAAGACACAAATATAAAAATGTGAATATAACTTAATTTTATTGATGAATAGGAAAAAGAATATACAGTGATAGACAATACCACAAAACCCTACTAGGACGGTAGGATCACTTGCCACCAGCATGAGTGGGGCAAGTGAGTTGTGCAGAGTCATGAAACCAAACAATTGTATTTCCCAATTCAGCCATTGACTCATTTTGAGAGGCAAAAGCAAAAGAGAGAGATTTGTCCTCAAAATAGCCCACCAAAGGCAAAATTGAAATATGGTGAATGGCGGCATTCACAACATTGCCCCCCTCTAGATTGGCCTTAGGGGGTGGTACTTACGGAGGAACTTTGTATGTACTCAGGCAAATGGACAACCACTAGAGAGGAGCTTTACAGTGTATTTGTACCCTTTTGTGAAGGTCACTTCCAAAGGGCCAACCCACAGAGTGTCCAGCTTATGCACACGTCCACCCACTCTATGCTGGTAATACAGAACACAGTTGCCAACATCAAACTCAGTCAAGGGGGAGCATCCAGCATTATTGGGGGAGAGCTCAAGCATCTTAGTCTTATATGTAGAGGTGTAAGCAGTGTCCTGTATATTGATTATGTGGTTGACTAGATCTTTGATGTGATTGTCGGGATTCATAGCCTTATCAGAGGAGAGCAGGGAGCCCCCAAGTGCAACAGAGTGGTAGCCTCACACTCATACAGCATAGAAAAAGGGGAATATCTGGTGACACAATGTTTGCTAAGGGGATACACAAAGAGAGCAGCAGGTAAGTATAGATCCCAATTTTCAGCATCAGAGTAGGTGAGCTTTCTTGTGATAGAAACCAGAGTTGAATTTGCACGCTCAACTGCCCCCTTAGTAGAAGGGTTGTAGGGGGGCAGAGAAGGACTGGTGAGACCCCAAGGCCTCAATAACAGAGATTACCAACTTGGCATTGAATTTGATTCCATTGTCAGACAACAACACTTGAGGGCAGCCATGGCGGTAGAAAACATCTTATAACAGGAAGGCAGCAGTTGTCTTAGCAGTGATGTCCTTAGTAGGGTGAGCTTCTACCCACTTGCTGAAGTGATCAACAGAAATTAGGATAAAGCAACAACCAAAGCGGGAGCAGGGGATAGGACCTACAGCGTCAATGCTGATAGTGTGAAAGGCATTTTGAGGGGGCACCAATTTGAACTTGTGGGAAGCAGCTTGCGGTCTATGAAGTTGGCAGTTGTGACAACTAGCTATGATATCTGGAATCAGCAGGCAAAGGTTTTCCCAGAAGTAATTCTTATGGAGCCAGTCAAAAGTCTAGGCAATGCCTCCATGCCCAGTCTCCTTATGAGCTTGTAGCACCAACAAGAGGCAAAGACTAGGTTGTAAATAAGGCAGATATTGGTCTTGTACTTTCTTGAAGAGCTGATTGTCTCAAATGAGTGTATCTTCAGATAGTTTGGACAAGGCTACTTGGACTTCTTCTGTCTCGCTTTACCAAGAGGAAGGATATCCAATTAGCTCATACAGCCAATCAGCCTCAGCAGGATGTAGAGCAAGGATGGGCATTCTGGATAAACCATCAGCGTTCTGATGTTGAATCCTGGGGCAATGGAGCACCGTGAAGTCATAACCTTGCAGACAGAGAGTCCATATAACTAGCTGTCCTTCTGGCTCCTTAAGCTGTTGTAACCACTTAAACAAAGCGTGGTCAGTGACAACAGTGAAATGGGTACCATACACATAATGGCAGAACTGTTTGACTGCATGCAGCAAGGCAAGACATTCTTTTTATGTGACGCTGTAGTTCTTCTCATGCTTGTTTAGAACACAGGAAGTATAAGCCACAGGATGGTCCACATCTTTGTTGTCTAGTTGGGCCAAAATAGCCCTAATAGCAAGATCACTAGCATCAGTGTATAGGATGAATTCCTTATTGTAGTCAGAATACACTAGGATGGGAGCCTCCTTGAGTTTCTGCTTAAGGGTCTCAAAGGCTTGTTGTTGGCTGGCAGTCCATTCAAAAGGGACATTACGTAACAGCTGAACTAGGAGTTCACTAGTATTGGCAAAGTTAGGAATGAACTGACTGTAGTAGCACATCATAGCCAGAAAGACTTGTACCTCTCACAGGTTGGTGGGCAGAAGCATTTTATTGATGGCTTCAACCTTCTTAGTCATTGGGAAAATCCCTGTCTGGGTTACTTCATGGCTCAAGCATTCAAGACGCTCTTTGAAGAAAGCACCCTTAGAGGGTTTTAGCTTGAGGCCAGCTTCTGGAATCTTTATAAACACTTCTTTGAGATGAGCCAGGTGATTGGTGAAGGTAGCTCTGAAGACTGTTATATCATCTAAGTATACTAGGACACAGGACAGTTTCAAGTTGCAGAGGATGGAGTCCATGGCCCTTTGGAAGGTGGCCGGGGCATTGCAGAGTCCCTGCGGCATGCAGGTAGGATCAAACAGCCCTTCAGAGTTAATGAGTGCAGCCTTTTGGCGTTCCTTGGGCAAAAGGTCAACTTGCCAGTATCCTGATGCCAGATCCATATCAGAGAAGAACTTAGAACCTCCAAGTTGGCAGAGAGAATTATCAATACACAGCAAGGGGTAATAGTCCTTCTTGGTTAAAGAGTTCAATTGTCAGTAGTCCATCACAATACAATGACCCCCATCCTTCTTCTTTAGGATGAGTAGGGATGAAGCCCATGGACTTTGGGAAGGGGCCAGTAGCCAAGTGTCTAACAGTTGTTTGAGCTCTTTAGACACCTGGGCGTCCTCCACGCGGCTGCGGCAATATGGTTTAGCGCGGAATTGGGGAGTGTCTCCAGTATCAATCTGATGGGTAACTCCTTTGGCTAGGCCATAGTTGGTACTTTCTTTGGCAAAGATGTCTGAAAATTGATCTAGGAATTCAAGCACCTTTTTCTGTTGAACCAGGGATAGCTGTGGGAAGTCTTGCCCAGTAAACAAAGATAGGACTTGGGGGCTTGTCTTCCAGTAGGTTAAAGTCCTGAAACGTACCAAAGGGATGAAAGGACAAGACATCAGGAGCATTAAATAATTTTCCATAACCAACAAACTGCCCTCTAGATACGTTTTTGGGGGGAGCAGTTACATTGGCTACTAGCAATTGAACAGGGTCCTTATGGGAGACATCTAGGATTCCAGGACAGAGTTAAGGTTTGTTGCAACCTAATGAGGGAGGAGAGTACAACTACAAGAAAGTTTTTTCAAGTAGCTCATACAATATTTGGGAGTCCAGGATGGCCTGATAGCCAGGGGGAATAGTTAAAGCGGATGTGGCCAGGAGAGGGATCCCCTCAGACGCAAGACAAGCCATGGGGGAAATTTCATGTTGGAGGAGTGGATACAGTACTTTAGAGTGAAAACACCAGTGGGATATTCTAAAGCACACGTCTTGAGGCGCTTCCTGGGAACTTTAATTGGCTCTTCAAAGATCAGAGAGACTTTGTACCCTAGAATAGAGAGGTAAACATATTTCAAGTTGATGATCCCATTGTATTCCCTAAGGAACTGGGTACCAACTAAGAGATTGTAGCTCTTGTTCTCCAAGAAAACTGCAGGCACAGCTAAGAGAAGCTTGCCAAACTGCATGGGGAGAGCAGAGTAGGCACCTATGGCGCAAGCCATGGATAATCCAGCCATGTCATACAACTGGTGATAATTAAGGTCAGGGGCAAGCTTGAGCTTTTTGACAAGCTTTGAGGAGACAACGTTAACCAGAGAGCCAGTATCATAGACAGCCTTGATCTTCACCTTTTGGATGGATATTTCTACGCAAGTGGTAGTACAACCAAAGGGTGGGAGGACAGCCAAGATGACTTGGGTCTCTGCTAGTTCTTTGTCCCACTTCTCAATAATGCATCTTAAGCCCAGAAAATCTTTATAGACAGTTTGTAGAGGAAGCAAAACTGACATATTCTTGAATACAGCATCAGCAACTTCAGCAGCTTCTTCTGACGGCTCCACTAACACGGGGACCTCTTTTCTTGAGTGAGGTAGGGGCAAGAGACAACTTCTTTGGCCTCAGGCAAAGGCTTAGTAGTTGTTGTAGTCTTCCCTGATCGTAATTTTTAGGGGACTGCAATGGTTTTGGGGACGGCAAGAGCGGAGTACCCATACACGTCAGGGTATTTGGCATCAGAATCATCCAGGTCAGAGTTTTCAGAGATATTGTAAAAAATAGGAGGATAGGAGGAATCTCAGTGTCAGCAGGCTCAGATTTGGTCATAGAGGGAGGGATTGAAAGAGACTGGGAAGAATTTTCAACCAAGAGCGTCTCTGTCTCTAGGTTGACTGTTCTTTTTCCGCCTGCTCCTTGGGGTCAGCTCCTTCAACTTGAGGGTTGGTGCAGACTAGAGAATGGTGATCTATCTGGCCACAGTTGTGGCAACCTTGGCGTCAAGGAGGATTTTGCAAGTTCATTGTAAGAATTCAAGGGCCACAGGAAGACAAACTGGAGTTAGAAGCGGCACAATTATCCCAAAAAACTGCTCCAGAATGGGTAAGGTGCATGTCCTACAACAGAGTCTTTATGCTCTTCATAAAAGAAAGCATAGCTTTATGGGCTTTGAAGTGAAGGCACAAAAGCTGATTAACCTTGAGTGCTTAAGCGCAAGCCATGTAAGCTTTGTGCTCTGTCAATTGTCTGCTTGTTATCAGTTGCTGTCCTTTCTATGTAGAATCTATCTGCACATTTAGCTAGAGTCTCCTTTGATTTGAAAGCAATGTGCATGAAGGCGTCCTTCTTTACTTCCAGGCTAAGATCACCACCAAACTTGTCAATCAGAAGCTGCTTCATATCTTCCCAAGTCTCAATGGTGGGCAGCTCAGGCACCACCACCTCCTGGCAGGTCAGGTGTAGACAGGTCAAAATATGTTCCTTCTTAACCTCATCCAAAGATTGTCTTATGGCAGTTTCATAGATAGTTAAGAAAGCTGCAATAGTCAAGGTTTTAGGATCAAAGACCTGGTTAAAGGTAGGCTTGAAATATGCTTCAGGAGTTGGACCACCATTGTTGCTATTGAGTACATTTATGCACAGGGAGAATTCTGCTCCAGATTTAGAGGGGGGTTGTCTAGCCCACAACTGTCAAACACTTTCCTCAAGGGCTGTCAGAGTCTCAGCAGTACGGGCACCTGTAGTATTAGCTAAGGTGGTCTGTCACTCAGTAACATCTAGGTGTTGGTCTTGGGAGGTTACTACTGTGGAGAGCTCAGCCAGTTGAGAAGTAAAGGATGGCCCCACTGAGAGGCAAGGGGAAAACCTGTTGTTAACTGAGTCAATCAATTCACCCATCTCTTGTATGTCTCTGTCTAACTCAGCATGATCTTGTTAAAAATGATCCACCTCATTAGCTAGGGCAACCAACTCCCTAGCGCATTGGATTTGAGGGGCTCCTGGCAAGCCAGGGCAGCAGCCATCTTCATTGACAACCCCAACTGGACTAGCAGCAGTTGCTGCCATTTTGCGTAAGGCAGCAAGTTCCTTCTGTAGCTCAGCAACTCAAGTGGTCAAAGAAAGCACCTGGGGGTCAGGCTGAGGAGCCTCAGTAGGACGTCCTTGACTGCAGGTAGACGCACATGGCTCTTGAATGGCATCCCACAAATTCTGCTCTCTATCCACTAAATCATCAGATGGGGGAGAAGGCAGAGCATCTGGCTTGGGCATAGATAAATCATTCACTTGATTTTGGAGCTTGGCAATAGCAGTGGCAGTGACAGCTCTTTCTTGATCAAATTCTGCACTGAGCTCATTAAGGCCTTTAGCATCAAGGTTTTCTACCTGCTGCAGTTGCAGGAAGTAATAAGTGCTGAATGAATTGAGCTGCTGTACAAGTCGTTTGAAGTCAGAGAGATAAGCATTAAGGGTGGAATCTACTTGGGGTTGCCAGGGGTTTTCCAACTGGTGAAACTCATGTAAGCACTCTCTGACATATTTGGGGATGGACTGGAGAACTTGCTCAATGGAATTAACCAAACAAGTCTGGGAGGTGACAGAGTTGCGTTGGTTGTCTGATACCAAGGAAAACAGGGAATGGATCCACTGTTAATAGGCAGCAAGTTGATCCCAGTGATGAGTGACAGCTGTTTTTAGAGACAAGATTTCTTGCACGTGGAGCCCTAACACCATTTGATGGTGGGCTAAGGCAGGCTGCACAAAGGATGACAGTAGGTACTCAGCAGAGCCAGTTGCTGAGAGGGGATGATGTGGAAATTGAGGAGCCACAATCAATTTGTAGCATTAAGCCCAACTGAACTGCAACTGGAGGCAAGGGATGGCTCCTTCACGGGCTATCCCAAGGGCTACCACCATGACTTGTTCTAAATCAGAGGTACCCATGGGGTAAGCAACTAGGCAGGGACCATTCCCAAGGTTCAGTACAGTAGAAACAATAGGCAGGTCTGCAATGTCTTCCTCAATAGGAGGGCTAGTAATTTCAGGTGAAGTAAGCTCCTGTATAGGCAGAGGCAAAGGACCTGAAAGCTTGGATGAAAAAGGGATAACCAAGGGGCTTACAGCCTCTGTAGTGAGCACCATTTTTGTTGTGTTCTGAGGTGCAGCACAGAAACACAACAGGGAATCCTGACCTTAGGATTGGATTTGTATTAAGTCTTGGTTAGATGGCAGGGAAGGCTATGCAATTACCTTGTAGCCTTGGATGAGTAATCTCTACTAGTTGTGGCTAGAGAGAGGCGCCAAAGTACTGGAAGACACAAAGACAAAAATGTGAATAGAGCTTAATTTTGTTGATGAATAGGAAAAAGAATATATAGTGGTAGACAATACCACAAAACCCTACAAGGACGGTAGGATCACATGCCACCAGCATGAGTGGGGCAAGTGAGTTGCACAGAGTCACAAAGCCAAACAATTGTATTTCCCAATTCAGCCATTGACTCATTTTGAGAGGCAAAAGCAAAAGAGAGAGATTTGTCCTCAAAATAGCCCACCAAAGGCAAAATTGAAATATGGTGGATGGCAGCATTCACAACACTATAAAATCATATATTTACTATGCCATGTATATAGATCCAAAACACAGTTATTTTTAGCACTTTGTACAGCCCCTTGTGAAAAGATTACCAAAAATTTGGTGATCAACTAAATTTGGATCAGTAACAACTTTACCTAAACACAATTAAACTATAATTTTCTAATTCAAATTTAGTTGATCACAAAATTGTTGTTAATATTTTAACAAGGGGCTGTTCAAAGTGCTAAAAATAATAAGGTAATTAAGGGACAATGCCAACACAAAGCAAACAACCCATATTGAGTTGAGCGTAAAAACATATACACTATGGGTAAAAAATGGAATATTGAGTAATGTGAAAACAAACAGGGGTAAACAAAGAGGCAATTATATCATAATAACACAGATTTTATTGGGATGAAAGATATAAAAAATATGGAAAGGATAGTAAAAAATTAATGAGAGAATTGGAGAAGCTTTTGAATGACCTTGAATCTACAATTGCAGAGATCAAATAAATTGACTGCAAGGTCAAAGCAAGAGTTAAGTCTGCTGTCTTTGAGAGAGACAAAATAGACAAGGTGTCTGCAAAGGCCCATATGACTAAAATACCAGACACCCCTGAGAAGACAATCAAGCACTTACTAAACATTTAGAAGACAGTGGTCAAGGGCCTCCAGTTTAAGGTGTACAATCTTTCTGCACCGTCTGTCTGAGTTGAAAACCCTGAAATTTATGACCACCTGAAATCTGCAAAGCGCACAAAGAAAGATGATACTGAATTGCCTGCTCAACTTCTTGCGCCAAGAATGGCCAAGCCTGCCAAAGCTGCAGGCAAGGAGGAAACCCGCAAAGGTAACCTAAATAATAAAATTAATAAAAATTTCCAAAGTACTTATCTTTTTTGTTAGAAAACGTTGACAGTAAACTCTGCCAGGCCCTGGCCCCTTTTGTCCCCCCACCTTCTACGCCAACTACACCAGTCATGTGGCTAAGCAGCTGTTTCTGTCCCCCCTGTCTTGTGGGAGCTTGAAGACAGAATTCATGGGTCCTTTCCAATTTTGACAGGAGACGAATTGGCTGAGCTTAAAAATTCTGAGGGGGCATCTGAGTGGGCAGTTACTGCCTACAAGGATGCCCAAATGGTCCGCCTGGACCTAGTGGTTCTCAGTGAATTTTACTGTGTAAACTCCATTGAGCTTGTTTGGGATGTCCTGGCAACACTCCCATTCAAGAATATACCAGAGATGGGCTGGGCACATGCAGCTGCTTCCCAGTGGAGCACACTATATCTTACCTGTTGGAGAACTTTGGGCGCACAGTGGGTAAATTGGCTGTTGCAGACGCAACAGCCATAAAGAAGACTAAGACCCTCCTGGTGGACTTTGGGCTGGCCTGGAGTACCAACAAGACGGGGGTCCCTCTGGCAATAGATCTCACCTTTGCTAAAAAAACACGAGAAAAACATAAGTGCAGTGTTTAATAAACTGTGCAAGTTTACTGAAGCCTTTGCCCAGCAAAGGCTTCATCTGGTGGTTTACCTTGGGAATCTATTCTACTTTGGAATGGGCGCCATTGTGGAGGACCTAGACAGGGTCCTTTTGGGGATCAACAAGGCCTGGCTCTCCCTGGATGGGAAGAAGGAACCCTGGATACAACTCGGTTGACCATGTGATCCAGGACGCCCTGGTCCTGGCTGGGATATACAGGTTTGCAGCCCCGCCTGAAAAGCTGCTGCTTCACTCCCACCTGATCCTATTGCCTTTCACCAGCAGGAGGGAGTATTTCAATAAGGGTGTATCCACTGTTCACAGTGTGGCAGTGGAGGTTGTGCGCCACCTCCATTGCGGGGTGGGTACATACCAAAGAACCTACTACAGGCGCACACAATAAAAATCTGTTTCCCAATAAATTTTATTAAAATTTATAGTATTTTAATTATAATAAATTTTTATAATTTTTATTTTAGCAAACCAGCTTTGCAAAACATATTCAAGAAACAGTTTTCATAAAAGCATAAAATTATATGTTAATAAAATAAAATTCTACTTTGTACTTTATACATTTAACTTTTTTTAATTCCATTTTTATATTTATTTGATAAGAGTGATATAAATATATCACAATATCAAGTATAAAGTGTTTGGGATAGCCTCAGATGGCATAATAAAAAAATTAATATAAAATAAATAAATTACTAACCTCCATTGATGGTCCTGCCAAAACTGATTGTGGGCTTAGAAGCTTCTAAATATAATATAAAAATGAAATTAATAAATCTTAAATAGTAAATTAGAGAATATAAAAAAGTTAGACATGCTAAGCCTTTAATTGATTGGCTGTTTGGCAAGGCACACAAGGATGGAAAAATCAGCGTGACCATAAAATTTGGCCACAGTCTCAGCTGGGTTGGTGTGGATCCCAGCCTGGAGTAAATCAAACAGGTCCTTGGTCCCAGTTGGGGTCCCTTGCTTGAAAACTTGCTTGAGCCACCCAAAAACTTCCTTGATGGGATTTAGGAAGGGAAAATAATCAGGGAGGAAGAGAAGGCACATATTTGCTGCGGCCAATTGCTGGGGGCCCACTGTAATGCTAGTGTCATTCATTGGGAATTTCTCAAGAATATCAGCCACCTTATGGAGAACAACATTTTCCAGCACAATGACATTGTTGAAGCCCAGGCTTGTGCTCCTCAGGTGCTCCTGGACCAATTGGAGGAATGATAGAAAGGTACAGCTATTGTGAGAACCCGATATCATTTGATACAGCTTGATCCCCTTTGGACCAAGGAGAGTCACCATCAAATAGGCTGTGGCAGGACTGCAGCACGCCAAGTCATCCCGTCATTTGAGCCTTTGGGGACATAGCCATACTCATTCCACATAGACGAGGTAAATGCTGATTTGTCAATGTAATAGAATTTGACTGTCCTCTTGGCTTTAAGGGCAGTGTACGCCTCTGCATATATTTTTCTGGACGTCAATGTTGGCTGGGATGTTACAATTGTAGGGGGATATCCTAAGCTTTTTCCAGGAAAAGCACATTCCCTTGACCAAATGATAATAAAAGGAAATTGAGGCCTCAGCCTCAAAAGTAGATTTGACCATGGCCTGTATAAACGCCAGTTCAAGATGACAATCTTGGGTTATTCACTGGTGGATTGCCCATTTGTGCTCCTTGGTGAGCATGGTGGAAACACACAAGGATTTCTCTGCGGCAAGTACTCGGCCAGTATTGATGAAGATGTTGAATGTCTTTGAGGCGTACTTGGGATCCACCCCAACAAGAGCCGCGGCTGCCTTGTAATCATCAGATTCCCGCATTAGCTTAAGTAGGATGATGTTTTTGATATCAGGGATGTGCTTCTTGGTGGGCGTTTTGGCGGTGGGGATTGACTCATTGGCATTGGTCACAACACAGGGCATGGGCACCTTGGTGTAAAACGCAGCAGACTTTCTTTAACACTAACTGCCCCTCATCAGTTCTGAAGAACTCAGGCTCCTTGTCCTCTTCCTGATTGTCATCACTGACGTAGGGCTTGTAGCTAGTATCAAGTACAGGCTTAACCTTTTCCAGCATTGCTGACGGGACTGACTCTTGCCTGAACATAACGTCAAACACATACAAAGTAAGTTCTACCTCCTTGTTTCTAACTTTCTTGATGAAGGTAACCTTGGTGGGCTTCCAGGTCAGCTTGAGGACCCAGGGGTTGATGCCCCACACCCTAGCAGCTTGTGCTCCTCAAACCGGCTGTGTCAGTGCAGTGCCACTATCAAACTCTCCTCTCCTGTCTCCTTCCTGAGTAGGAATTTGTGTTGCACTAACTCTGTTCTTTGACCTGCGGGGCAACTGCAACCGCGGTGCACAAAAGGTGCATTGGTACTCTGTTGTTGTGTTCCTTCCATTTTGAGAATTTAATAAAAGACTAAATAAATTTTAATTAAGTTACTCCCTAATTTTTTTTTTTCTTTTATCTGAATATGGATATTTAATTAATATTTCCCCCCAATATCCCAATTATAGATTTTTTGTTTCTTAGTTAGTTGTTTTTGGTTTTACCACGAGAAAAAAAAAATCCACCCATTTCCCAATATTTTACTGCCAAATTCAAGCACCCAACACAATATTTTTAAAATTTATGTTTCAGATCTTGTGTCTTATTTTAGATACCTTGGTATCATTCTTGATTACAATACATTGCATACAACATTTGAGTGATTTTTTTTACAAAGTGAGTTGCTATTGTGTTTTGTTTTTGGATTGAGTTTTGACACACTGCGCTTGGGCATATTTTGTCATCAATTCACATAGTAAACATATGTACACCAAAATTCAACTCACACCATTTTTTTTGTTGAATAAATGTATTTCAGATTGTATTTTGAATAGTTTTGCTTTGAGTGTGAGCCCTTCTTTGCTGTGTTGACCCATTTTGCCCATTAACGCCAAAATCCCTGTTAACAGAGTGTATATTTTAACCTGATAGTTGTATTTTGTTTAAATCTGAAACCGTTTTTGTTTGAATCTGAGGTATTTTTGGTTGTCTCCATAGCTTTTAAAACTACTAGATCAAATTTGGGCCCCTCAACTATCGGGAAATGGTACATTGGGAACACAATTGTTTGATTGCGCAATTGGATACCCAATCTCTCCCAGGATCTATAAATAACTGTGGCACCTTGGCATGCTGCAGTTCAAGAAAGGTTCATGTTATACCAACCAATGAGCACCCACCCCCTGGCCCAAGTACGCGAATTTCAGTGAAAATGGTAAGTTCAACTGAATTTGATGCCATCAGTTCCCTGGTGGCACAAAAGGCCACAAAATTACCAGTAAGTATATGTAGTGAGGAGGAGAAGGCCTCCTCACTGTTGACATCTTAATAAAGAGAGTTTATGCCCAGAAATCATTATCTTATTGCAGGAATTGTTTATTTTTGCTCCAATTTAATTATTCTCTTTGCCTCTATTTGGGAATCCACAACACAATACAATCTTGCCTACCCATATCCTCCTAGCTATACTCCTGCTATCTCAGTCAATCCACCCTGCGCTCTTGGAATGGAGTATTACCACCCCCACCATCTGGATCTCCCACCTACTATGAAGGAGATTCCTGCTGCTCCTCCCCTCCCCAACACGCCTCCTGCCCAGGACTTCAGTAAGTTGGGGTTCATCTATATCACAGTATTGGGGCTGGCTGGCCAGGTTGTGCCCCATACTGGGAGTTGGCGCCCCCTAGCTACTGCAGTCAACTACCTGGTCTGTATCACACCTATTGTGTACATGGCCTTCCAGGCCTGGCCTGCCTCCCCTATGGGAGTCCAGTTAGACTCTGGTATGGGCTGTGACACAAAACTATCTTTTACCAATTTTACATCCATGTATGTCCCTTGAAAACATAGTCCTTAAGGATTTATCTATAAGTTTCAGGAAGCCAGGCATAGGTAGAGGCATTGGGCGGCTTGGGATGGGGTGAGACCAAGCTGGTGGGTAAAGCCTACCATAGAATGGGTGCTAAATTGATAATGTAAGATATGGATTGTCCAAGTAAGGACCAGGGTCTAGAGTTAGGGACCATGGAATCCACTATTCCTGTCAAAGTGATATAGAGTACTCCAAACAGTTGGGTGGACATAGTTTCTGGCAGCAGTGGGGGTCTCCATTGGGCAGTTGGGTTGTGGGGTTAAGGGCAGAGTCATGGGAATGAAGTAGGCATGCAGATAATTGTACTTGTCTTTGAACAATCTTTGCAGCCTTTTGTGCCACTTTCCTTCACGTCCTATGTATTCAGTTTCTCTAGTCCTTGCCAAGGAAGCAGCAATGAGGATGGTCTCCAAGTTGTACTCCGCGTAGGCAGGGTTGGGTGGGTATTTGGTAAAATGCACAGGTCCAAAGGGGGCTCCTGGGGGACGGTATAGTGCCTGGGAAGGGTCAACAGGTTGGTCTCCAGAGAGGGTGGTTGCCCAATGGTCTACTTGAACAGAGTTAAGATGGAAGATCACTAAGACTAGATAAGGTAAGATTTGTTCAAATCAAAGGTTCATAAAACTTTATTATCAAAAATGACAATGTGGTCATCACCACACTGCCAGCGTTCTTATACCATGTGGTTTTGCTTTTTTGCTTTTTTCAGGCTTCAGGTCCATGGGCAGTTTGCCAGTGGGGTATGGATCTTGGCTTAGGGTCTGGAGAGCATCTGGTCCTGGTTGGGTACTCTCTGGCAACCAGAAGTGGCAATGCTTAATTTTGCTGCTTTGGTTCATCATGTCACCTGAGCGGGCTAATTACATTCCCCTTTCTGGACTGGGGACTAGCAACAGTTGGTGCTTATTGGCAGGGCTAGTAGGGGGTCCTGCCCAAGCCACAGCTTCTGTGTAGGTCTGGGCCCTCAGTGGCACCAGTTTGGCGGGTCTTGGCTGGACTGGCTCTGGGGAACAGAAGTGGCAATGCTTTGTTTTGCCGCCATTGTTCACCATGTCACCTGAGCTGGCCAATTGCAATACTTTTTCTGGACGGGAGACTGGCAGCGGCTGGGGTTTGTTGGCAGGGATAGTAGTAGGTCCTTCCCCAACCTCCTTTAGGCAGACCACGTCTCCTGTGTAGGTATGGGTCTTCAGTGGCACCAGTTTGGCGGCAATCTGGCAACCATTCAGGGAATCCTCAGTAGTAGGCCAGCGGGTTGTGGAGTAATTTAACAATTTGAGCCTGTGAATTAACAGATTGGCAGGTCCTGGACTGTCCTGGGGGAGTCAATCCGCCTTCAGGGAACTGGGGTTTAACTCTTGGGTTTTCAATACAGATATTGAAATGCCATTCATGACAATAAGCCTAAGATATTTAGGTTTTAAGGGATAGTTTCAGATTTGTGCCATATCAGGCAGACCTTAAATATTTAGCAGTTATCACACTGTTGTTCAATACACTTAAAACGTGATACAAAGTGTAATTGCTTATCATCTGTTTATTTTAAGCGCACACAAAACATCAAGTTTTCAGCCAATGTAGATTTAATATTGTTGCAACTTAACCTCAACTGGTTTTCCATTAAATGTAAAGTGAAACTTACTCAAAGAAAGTTTAAAAAAGATGTCAGAAAATATGCATATATTGTTTGGGTTCTTTTGTTAGAGCTGGGGGGTTGACCCCCTGGAAAGGCTTTGACTCTTAAGGCGTCACCAAATCAAACATGCAACCAGAGCCACTATCTCTATTAAACCTGTTGAGTGAGATCTAACAGAAACCAGTTCTCAAATATAGACCCAAGCCAATTTACAGACAGGATCAGGGCTTTTATTACCAAGATACTTCTCTGAAAACCACAGTAATAGCTATATAGTCTTACCTTCCTAAACAAAGATTATCTAGCATCATATAAATTCCCCTCCACCTGTAACTCTCTAAAACAGAAGTTATAAAATATCCAATGCTGTGGCAGAGTGTTATTGTAAAGTGAGAATCTTTTGACAATTAAGCTGCTCAGAAGCTGAAAGCTGGCTACAATAGGGCATATTGATTACATTACCTATTTTAAAAGTTAAATGTACTCACTATTGATATTGTTGAAACAGCAGGGTCAAACCGCTAGCAAGGTTCCAACTAAGCAGGTTTTTGACCCGCAATCTGGCTTTTTGGTGACCTGTAGCCAAGTAAAAAAAGTCAACTCAATTTACCACAAATAGCAACGTAAGCAATTGATGATCCCAAAGGGTGGATATCTCAATTAAGCGTTTAAATCAATATCTAGATCAAGCCAGCCCCTAACCATCTAGCCAATTGATCATTACAATCATGTTACTATTATCCATGAGTTGCTCACACTATATAATTTCTGATTTCCCAATAAATATAATTATCTAGTCCCAAAATATTTTCCCCCTTGTCAAAATACCAGGAGTACCATGATGCTCCAGCAGGTGAGGGAGGAGTCAACACAGGTACTGGCATGGCCCACCAGATGATGGGACCTAACTTTAAAAGGTAGGAAAGGGCCTTCCCAGCCACAGCCCAGGGCCTAACCACTGGCAAGGCAGAATCAATCAACCCTGTGGGTGCCAGATAAAGCACTCCCAGGAATTGACTACTCTGGCCAGCAGCATCAGATGTGGGTGGGGTTGAGATGGCTAGGTTGGGCATTGGGGGTGGTTCCATTGGGACCAAGTAGGCAGCAGGATTGTTGTATTATCTGTTAAAGATCAAAGGGTATAAAATTGAGTTCTTTGCCGTCACAGGCAATTTGGTAGGGTTCCTTGGGGGCATTTGGTCAGGTGTACTACTGCAAGTCTTCCAAGGTCCAAGGTTTGTGATCAGGGTTGGGGGATACTCAGTGAAATTCACAGGGCCAAATGGAGCGTTGGGCAGGCAGTAGTAGTGAAAGGCTTTGGTTTTGTCAACTGAAGTCTGGTGATCTATTCCTGAGGATGGGTACTGGTGCTTTGGCAAATGCAGATGGAAGAGTATCAAAAATAGGTATGTAGACAAATTTGTGAACCAAAGGTTTTTAATAACTTTATTGGTAAGGATGAAAATACAGAATTTTCTATAGTGCTTCTGACTTATATACTTACTCACATGCAAGTGCCTCTGGGCATTCTTCTGGTGATATCTGTGTGGCCAAGCTTGTCATCTCAGGTTCTGCTGTTTGGTTGGCTGCTTCATGGTCATTTTTGGGGTCTTCAGGAACAGTTGTTTGGCTTGTTGGTGGCCCATCTTGGCCTAGCTGGTCATTGGCTCTGGCAGGTTTGGCTGCAGGGGTCATGGGTGACCTTCCAATTTGGTCTCCATTTTGGGCCTGGCTTGATAGGCATTCCTGAGGCCAAAAGAACTTGATTAAAAAATGGGTTCCCAATTAGGAACTCCAAATTATCAAATGGAGGGTGGGCTTAAACTGGGTCTACTGGGCAGCTAAAATTAGCCTGCCCAGGCCCAGCCAAGCCCACCAAGGCTTGGGCGTAGCTTTTGGGGCCCAGAACAAGCCCCACAGCTGCTACCAGGGCAGGAATGATTCCTGCACCTGGTTTTTGCTTTTCAAAGGTAAAATCCAGGTGTGGGAAAATCCCCCACACCTGCTTGCCCTGCCTGGCGGCTAGGCCCAGGTTTGATTCCTGTCTGGGGCTTCAAAACTGTTACTATTGTAACATTATCCCCTTAAAAACTGGACTTGGCTTTATTTTTATCCCAATACTGGCGCACAGCATCAGCTGTGTTGTTAAAATTGTCAGCTGGTTTCCAGGTGCTTTTCTCAGGAAGGTATTCTAGCCATTTGACATAGTACTGTGGCTTGAGGTAGTGGGTACAGTTGCCATGTATATACTCTACTTTATGTTTAAGGGATCTCCCTACCAGGATGGGCAGAGGGGCAGTCTTCAGTTTCTGGTGGGGCAGGGAAGTTCCATCCTTTTTGAGCAGCAAGGATCAGTGGAATACATCATGCATTTTCCAGGTGTCAGGTAACTTCAGACGGTAGGCTACTTTGCCTACTTGGCCCGTGATCTAATGGGGACTGCTTCTTTGGTGAGCTAACTTCCATCATGGGAAATTTAGGGGTATGTTTCTTGAGTCTAGATAGACCTTTCCCCCAACTTCTAGCGGTTTACTGGGGGTTTGTTTTTTGTCAGCAAAGGCTTTGTAGGTCTGTACCGCGCAGGTTAGGTTTTGGGAGCAGGTCATCTGGGTTTTGTGGATGTGTTCCATCCAGGTTCTACCTGCTTTGTTAGACACCTGATTTCCAATCTTGGGGTCCCAAGTGGGGTCAAATCCATAATTGGCTTTGAAGGGGGACATCCCTCTGGACGCATGATCTTTGCTGTTGTATGCATACTGGGCTGTGGATAAGAGGTCTGCCCAGTTGCCTTGATTGGCATTTGTATAGCATCAGTGGTACTTTTCCAAAATCTGGTTAACCTGTTATGTTTGGCCGTTGGTCTGGGGGTGGTACAAAGTGGACATAAATCTTTTGATTCCTGGGTCTTTCATCACTTGTGCCCAGTAATGTGATGTGAATTGTGGTCCTTGGTCTGTCACTAATTCTTATGGGGTTCCATGTTGGGTGAGTATTTGGTCATAAAAGTGGAAGAAGGTTTCAGCAGTGGTGCAGTAGGCAGTTGTTGGAAAAAAGTAAGCCAATTTTTTGAATAAATCAACCATTACTAGAATTGCATTATAGTCCTTGGAGGGGGAAGTTTATCTATGTAGTCCATGAATACCAATTTCCAGGGGCCTGACCAGATGTCTAAGGGGCAGATGAGGCCTTCTGGTGTAGAGCATCTTGGTTTGGTGTGCCCGCATGTTTCAAAACCCTCAATTTAGTTGATAAAATCAGCGTCTATCTTGGGCCACAGGTAATTCCTTTTGATACTTTGAAGGATTTTATGGCAACCTAGGTGACTGGCTAGTTCTGAGTTATGGTAGTCTTTTAGGACAGAAATCCGAGTCATACCTTCAGGTGTGTAGATTCTTCTTTAGAGCAGTGAGGTGGTTTTCTTTAGTGAGTAACCTCTTTTGTACAGGGGGCTGTCTAGTTGTGTTTAGAGGTCTGAAACCATGGTCTTGGCAGTAGGGTCTTTTGCCTAGGCTTCTAATATGTCCAATTTCTTAGCAAAAATTTTCAGGTAGTTTAGCTGTATTCTTCCACTGGTTGTATCCAACAGGGTATGTGTGTTGTGTTCTCTCAACTCAGTGAAGGACAGGACCAGGTTGACTATACTACTTAGGACAACTGGGACAAATTTTACTTTTCCAGGTTTAAAGTTAATTTCTAGTATGTAGTCTGCCAGTTTCAGAGCCCATCTTGCTTGTTGTTGGTTAAGCTGACATGGTTTGAAGAAGTAAACCAAGTTTTTGTGGTCTATCAGGACCTTTACTGGGTGTTAAGTGCTGCATAGATATCTGCACCAATGTTTCAGGGTCTTCATTATAGCAAGAATTTTTTATCATATGTTGGGTAGTTTCCTTCAGCTGGGATAATCTTTTTGGAGTAAGATGCTGCAGGATGTGGCATACCATCCCCTTCTTCCTGAAGAAGCACCCTGTAACAGTCCACATGTTTGGTGGTTTGCAGGCGGGGCTAAATTTGGCCAAGTAAAATTTTGATTGTTTGTTGCAGGTAGAGGCCTAGTAGGGAATAATGGCTACAAGGGAAGGTAATGTCTGGCTTGTAGGTAACAAAGGACTACTAGAGGCAAATGTTGTCCCCACCTGGCAGGAGATATTGGCTGCTGTTGGCTAGAGTTCCTCACCCAGAAGGGAACTGTGGCTGCTAGGGGTGAGGAATGAGATAGCTCAGAAGGGAACTTTAGCTGCTTGGGGCGGGGAGTGGTCCAGCCTGGTGGGTAGCAGGTGCTATACAGGCTGAATGTTGTTTAGACCCTGACAGGTAATGAGGGCTGCCAGGGTAGGAAAGTGTGCCAGCATGGTAGGTAGCTTGGCTACCAAGGCTGTAAGTTTTGGACCCCTGGCAGGTGATGAGGGCTGCCAGGGAGGGGAGGAGCTTTGAGAGCTCTACATACCCTAATACGCTTACAGGAGGCCTGTGAGCAAGCACTCTACCTAACAGACTGGCAGTGTATCCTTGTTTATGTCCCTATGGAAGTTTTGGGGAGATCCCAAAGTGAGCATTGGAGGTTATGGATATTATCAGGGGTGTCACCAAAGCAGTTGCTTGGGGAAACAGCTGCAAAGCTTGGTATGATCAGGCTTCTGGGAAGTAAAGCTGATTAATTTGTGACTAAAAGCTCAGACTTAATCACCTGGGTGAGTAAAAACAACTACATAGACTTTAATGATCTATGGTTGGATGGCCTAAGTGGTTGAAACTTACAAGGGCCCAGTCAAACGCCAGTTCAATGTAGACTCATGCCTGGGTCTACAGGTTCTGGTAACAGGGACTTATATTGAGAATCAAGGTGGTTCATAGTGTGGGATCAGCAGTGAAGACTATTAAGATGGACTGTATGATCACAGTGAAGATTGGTTGAGGGACTGTTGGATCATGTTAAAAGTGAAGGAGTAGCTGATAATGACGTAGGATCAGATGATTGATGCTAGATGAGCTGAAGGACTAGAAGATCATGATGTAGGATTTGTTGATGAACTAGCTGATGGATAGAGAAGAACTAGTTGTGGGACCAGAAGATCATGGTGCAGGACTAGCTGAGGAAATGAAAGTTGGCTGAGAAGGACTGGAAGAAGTGGATACAGGAGCTAGGATGCTTGTTTTGGACTCTTGGAAGTGTAAATGTTTATAGGAAAGAAGCAGTAAAAGAATTTATTAATGCTTCCAAAAGACATGATATAAAGATAGAATTAATTATTTTATAAATAAATAAAAGAAAGGAAAAGAAGAAATAAGTTGCAGTGTTTGCACTGTAGATTTATTGGAAGCTGATTGAGTAAATGATTCCAGAATAGTGGACCAGTTAACGCTTTGGTGCACAAAAAGTTGTCAATTTGAGCAGGGTGAGCAGTGGAAATTGCTTTCCTAGCTGGATCCTGGTGGAACTTCAGAAATGATTTATTTTTGAGCACTGCATTCAGTGGTTGAGTTCAGGAAGGTTTCCTGATGAATTTGATTGGTTGGAAGCCAAAAGCTTAAAGTATAAACAAGAAAACTGTGAATTAATACTTTAAGCCTTTAAGAAAGTAAGTATGTAAGCTTAAGTTATCATAGGAAAAAGTGAGCAGCAATGGTTTAAGCTTTTGAAGAAAGCCATTTTGAAGGCGGAACTGTTGGGAAAAAATTATAAGAAGGAAGCTAGCTGGAAAGTTATGGGGTCTTTTCTGGGTCTTTTGAGTTTCTGCCAAGAGGTTTTTGGAAACCTTTTGATTTCCAGCAGGAGCTTGATTGGACTGATACAAGTGGAATACCAAGGCCCCTAGAGCTATACAGAGAGCTGAAGCCCAAGATTAAGGAGCAGGGGCTCAAGATTAAGGAGCTGGGCTTGAGATAAGGAGCTAGATCCTAAGCGCAGTACAGGAGTCAAATTATAAGGCGCCAGAGCCAAAGACAAGTACAAGGAGTCTAAAATATTGTTAGAGGACTATAAGTATTGGCAAATCAATATTGTTTCCCTGACCCCCCAGGCCATATACCAGAAGGTTTCTAAGGGGATCTTCCTTCTGAGAGTGAATAAAAGCCCATTTGACCCCTATACATATTTCTGAGATAAATTTTCCCTTACTAGAGAATAACAACCCCTTCCAGACAGTCTCTGCCTATGACCCAGGGCACACTTTTGGGACTGGTGGACAGGAACCCCACACCCCTCCCAGGGCAAAGTATGAAGTGTTGTTTTTGAGGATGAACAGTTTTGTGTGGTTAGGCATGGCCAACACAGGCACAGAGGTGAAGACTGTCTTCAGGGCCTCAAAGGCAACAATACAGTCAGGAGTCCACACAAACATGACCTTTTCCAAGCAAAGACAAGTCAGGGGCAGGGTAATCTGAGAATTTTTTATGAAATCTTGACAGTAGTTTGCAATCCCCAGGAAGCTTCTAATGTCTTTCCAACAGGTGGGGGTGGACCATGCTGTGACCATGTCCACTTTATCTTGGGCCATGGAAAATCCACTAGTTTGCACCATGTAGACCAGAAGTTCTGCCTCAGTGTCATTAATGACATTTCAATACTTGTATTGAAAACCTGGGAATTAAAACCTGGGTCTCAAGGAAAGCCTTATGTTGACCAGAGTGGACAGGAAACTGCCCAACTGCCAGTTGGGTCAAACCCTGGACCACCTGGGATAGATGCCCCCAACCAAGAGGAACAGAAACCTGCCAACCTGCCAAGTGTTAATGCTGGAGGTTCAAAATCAACATTGGAGACCCTGGAATTGAACCCCAAACCTCCAAAGAATACTTGAGTTACACAAAGTGAACAGAAACCCTCACAATTTGTTAAATTGCAAAATTGAGTTGACAAGTTACTCCAAGACCCGCCAGTCTCCCAAGGACAATTCCCCAAATGGTCACCAGATTGCTGCCAACCTTTCGCCACTAAAGATCCAGACCTATGCAGAGGTTGTAGCTTGCCTTGAGGAGGTTAAAACAAAATCTACTGCTAACTCTTCCAATGACCACCAGCAGCTGCCAGTCTCCCATCCAGAATGGGTAGTACAATTGAACTACTAAGGTGACGTGGTGAACAGTAGCAGCGGAAAGAAGCATTGTCACTTCTGTTTACCAGAGCAGGCACAACCTGGATCTGCTGCCCTAAAGACTCTAAGCCAAGATCCATTCCCCACCAGTGCCTTGTCTGTAAACCTGAATCCTTAGAAAATTGAAGAATTAAAACCCATGGTATAAAAGCCCCAGCGGTATGATGATGACCATATTGTCATTTTTGATAATAGAGTTTTATGAACCTTTGGTTTGAACAAATTTTACCTTATCTAGTATTAGTGATATTTCATCTTAAATCTGGAAAAGTAGACCATCAGGCACCATCACCCTCTGGAGACTAACCTGCCAACCCTTCCCAGGCACTATACCATCCCCCAAGAGCCCCCTTTGGACCTGTGCATTTTGTCAAATACCTGCCCAACCCCACCTACGCAGAGTACAACTTGGAGACCATCCTCATTGCTGATCCCTTGGCAAGGACTAGAGAAACCAAATAAACAATAGGATGTAAAGGAAAGAGTTTTGAGGTGCCGCCCTTATTGTTCAAAGACAAGTACAATTATTTGCCTGCCTACTTTGTTCCCATGACTCTGCCCTTAACCCTGCAACCTGACCACCCAATGGAGACCCCTGCAGCTGCTGAGACTACATCCACCCAACTGTTTGGAATGCTCTACATTACTCTGATGGGAATGGTAGACACTATGGTGCCCAACTCAGGGCCCTGGTCTTTGCTTGGGTGATATATATCATATATTATCAAGTTAGCACCCATCCTATGGTGGGCATTACCCTCTGGCCTGGCCGTATTCTGTCCAAGTCAACCAATGCATCTACCTATGCCTGGCTTCCTGACACTCAGGTTGGAAGAACTCACATTTCTTGAGTTTGATGTGGAGGTTGGCTGCCACTAGTTTCTCCAGTATGAGGTCCAGGTGGCAGAGGTGGTCTTCATTTGTTTTACTGTATATTATGATGTTGTCAAGGTACACTACACAGAATTGGTCAAGGTATTTGCCCAGGACAAAATCAATCATTATCTGGAAGGTGCTGGGGGCGTTATATAGCCCAAAAGGCATTACCAGGTATTTGTAGAGTCTGTACCAGGGTTTGAATGCTGTTTTGTATTTGTCTTCTTCTTTGATTTGAATTTGGTTGAAAGCGTCTCAGAGGTCAATCTTAGAGTATACTTGCGCCCCAATCAGAACATTGCAAAGGTCATTGTCATTTGGTATGGGGTATCAGTTTTTTACTGTGATCTTGTTCAGCTTCTGGTTTTTACACAAGGTCTCATTCCCCATCTTTCTTCCCAGAAAATATCAAGGGGAAGGAGCACTGGGCCTTTGAGACCTGGATAAACCCTTTCTTAGTCATGTCCTCAATATATGATTTCAAGGCTAGTTGTTCTTTGTGGTTGCAACTATAGATGAGTCTGTAGCTAGGTTGTGTACCAGGGAGTAAATCAATGGCATGTTTGTAGATAGAGTGCTCAGGTAGTTGAGTTTCTGTTTCTTTGCTGAAGACACTGGTCCATTTCTTGAGGGCCAAGGGCAGCTCCCCTGAGCAAGGGTCCAACCACATTGTCATGAGTTTTTTGGGGGCACTGTGTGTGGGCTTAGCCAGACTGGCACGGTGTCAGGGGTATGGCCTTTTCCAAGGGTTACAGTTTGGTTGCAATAGTTAAGGATTGTCCCATGCTTGTCATCCCAGGAGTCTCCAAGTATCAAGGGGTGTGATAATCCTTTCAACAAGATAACAGTTGTGGGGTAAGTGTTTTTCCCAATCTTTAGCTCAAGATGTTGGTTACATTTTTGGCCAATGTCAGTTGAAATTTTTCCCATAGTGACTTGGAATTGAGTATCTTATGGGATGAGCTCTAGCTTGGATGCCAATGTGGGGTCAATGAAACTTTCATCAGCTCTTGTGTTTAAGAAAGCTTTTTTGTGAAATACTTTGTCTCTTACTTCTAGGATCACTATGATATACTTATAAGACTGGGAGGTAGTGTTTAATTGGGCAAGGAAGCCTGAAGTTTGGTTTCTTCTGGGGCAGGCTCTGGTCTGTTGCCCTGCTTCATGGCAGTGAAAAAACAACCTGTCTTTATAGTGTTGTTGCAGTTCCTTGGGTGTCATGGCTGGTCTGGCTGCAGTAGGGCTTCTGACCACATGGGGTCCATGGGAGGCGGTGCTGTGGGTCTCTTGGTTCAAAATTAGTCCTTAGAAGAGTAAAATCAGTTCTTCTAACCCAATTGTGGGGTGGTAGTGCTTGAGGAGATCCTTTAACCTTGGGTTCACACCTTTTCTGAACAGGATGGCGGCTAGTTTGTTGTCCAGTATAGCACGGGTCTGTAGTTTAGTGAATTCTTCTACATAGGTCTGAAGTGGGCAGCTGTTTTGTTTGAACTCCAACAGAGTCATGAAGGCAAAGTGTTGGGTATTCTGGTCCTTGCCTGTGGCCATTAGTTCAGCCTCAAAACAAGCATAGTCCAAAACAATTCTATGTTGTTGGCAGTAGCTTTCCCAAACCAGTCCAGGGCGTCCATGGTTAACATGGAGGCTACCCCTGAGACTTTGACTGTGTCATTGGGGTAGACTGCAGCATTGGCTAGGAAGTGTAGTTGCAGTACTGGAATGGCTCTTCTAGCTTCCTCTAGACTGAGCTTACCCATCTGGGGCATGATCACATTGGAGGTAGATTGATTCACAATAATGTTCTGCACTTGGGAGTAGGTCACTTTGGTTGGGTCTTTGCTCTCTGGAGCATCCTTGGAATCATCAAAAGTCTGGGTTGTTCTCTTCCACATGGAGGAGATTTAGTATGATAGCCACAAATAAAAGTAATGAGTGATAATCATAAAAAGCATACAAGTAGTCCCAAGTGCTAATAACATCTTGGGGCCCAGGTTACCAAGTTTGTGGAGCATTGTCATAATGTCAGGATACCAGGAGTACTGTGATGCTCCAGCAGGAGAGGGAAGAGTTGACGCAGGTACTGGCATGGCCCACTAGATGATGGGACCTAACTTTACAAGGCAGGAAAGGGCCTTCCCAGCCACAGCCCAGGGCCTGGCTTCTGGCAAGGCAGAATCAATCAACCCTGTGAGCGCCAGATAAAGCACTCCCAGGAATTGACTACTCTGGCTAGCAGCATCAGATGCGGGTGGGATTGAGATGGTTGGGCGTTGGGGGTGGTTCCATTGGTACCAAGTAGGCAGCAGGATTGTTGTATTACCTGTTGAAGATCAAAGGGTATATAGTGAGTTCTCTACCGTCACAGGAATTTTGGTAGGGTTCCTTGGGGGCATTTGGGCAGGTGTACCACTGTAAGTCTTCCAAGGTCTAAGGTGTGTGATCAGGGTTAGGGGATACTCAGTGAAATTCACAGGGCCAAATGGAGCATTAGGCAGGCAGTAGTAGTTGAAGGCTTTGGTTTTTTCAACTGAAGTCTGGTGATCTATTCCTGAGGATGGGTACTGGTGCTTTGGCAAATGCAGATGGAAGAGTATCAAAAATAGGTATGTAAATTTTTTTGAACCAAAGGTTTGTAATAACTTTATTGATAAGGATGACAATACAGAATTTTCTATAGTACTTCTGAATTATATACTTACTCACATGTAAGTGCCTCTGGGCATTCTTCTGGTGCTATCTGTGTGACCAGGCTTGTCATCTCAGGTTCTGCTGTTTGATTGGCTGCTTCATGATCATTTTTGGGGTCTACAGGAACAGTTGATTGGCTTGTTGGTGGCCCATCTTGGCCTGGCTGGTTATTGGTTCTGGAAGGTTTGACTGCAGAAGCCATGTGGGTTTTTCTGATTTGATCACCATTCTGGGCCTGACTTGACAGGCATTCCTGATGCAAAAGAACTTGATTAAAAAAGTGGTTCCCAATTGGGAACTCCAAGTTACCAAATGGAGGGTGGGCTTGAACTGGGTCTACTGGGCATCTAAAATTAGCCTGCCCAGGCCCAGCCAAACCCACCAAGGCTTGGGCATAGCTTTTGGGGCCCATGATGGGCCCCACAGCTGCCAACAGGGCAGGAATGGCTCACACACCTGGATTTTTGCTTTTCAAAGCAAATCCAAGTGCAGGAAAATCCCCATGCCCGCTTGGCTCACCTGGAGGCTAGGCACAGGTTCAATTCCTTCCTAGGGCTTTGAAACTGTTACTATTGTAACACCCCTTGTAACTTTGCTAAAACAGCACAGTTATAACATTGGTATCACAGGTAGCTGTAACCGCCAGAATTAACTAATTTTTCAAGTCAACTTACTGAATGTTGACAATTTTTGACATTCAGTAAGTCAACATTATTTTAGTATTTATCTGTCAGAATCAGATATTTTCAAAACTAAGCTAATTTTTCATAGGAAATTATTAAATCATAATTGCAAAATTAAAAAGGAACATTCATAATGTCAACACCATTTAAACACAGGATTAATTTAAAGCCAAAAAACTGATATAAAATCACTATGAAAATGCAAGTTTCTTTGTACTTTTACATTAAGGTCAACTCCTTAAATTTAATAAAACACAAAATATTCTAAAGATAGCTATTTTTTGTATTTTATACTACTGTTTTTATTAAATAAATTATTGCAACATCTTCAATTACTCCCTCTTGGAGAATTTATTCCCCAAGTGACTTTCCAAATGATTTACCAACTAATCAATAAGTCAGTGGCACTTCTATCATTTGTCCATCTATTACAGGTATCAAACATTCCAAATCCTACTGTAAATTCAGAACCTAAATGTAAAAATGTGGGATTGTCAAATCCTTGGTCCAAATTTTGAATCACTTTTTTTGGGATGGCTTTTTTTAATTAAATTAAATTCTTTGTATTTTTATTTAAATTTTTAAAAATGTGGGAACTCATAGAGGCTTTGCAAAGTTCAAGTTGAACTGCATATTTCCAATGGATGAAATGAATTAACTGGAATCAGATTTGAAGCGTTCAAATCCATCAATCATTTTCATTAAGTTTACTATGTTTTTTGGAATTGCAGGATTTTCAAATCCAGAACCAAATTTCAAATCATAATTGAATGCCACTAGTAAACTAAATAATAATTGTGGGATTTAGAATCCAAATTGAATGTACAGTAAGAAACTAGGACAAATCAGTCCAAATCAAGGAGCTCCACTCTGGATAAAATCAAATGAAAAATTCAATCTTGATAGCCATGTTTAGACATGAAAATTAAATGAGATGTAAAATTATCTAAACATAGAAAGTATACAATATTATACACTTCAAATTACTAATATAGCAACCACAAAACCATATAAGGATATATGAGCCACCCTCCTGATGACGCAGAAATTTTTTAAAAGTTTTTTGACCCTGGCATAGCCAGGGACCATAAAACTTATTTTCAAGGAATAAAGGAGGAGAAAGATAGACCATCAGTTTAATACACTATGTATGCATGTATTGCTATTAAGGATGCTTGATTACAATAGATTAAAAAAATGCTAATAATAAAATAGAAATATATATTAAAATCTATTTTTATCATGTTGCCTTTCCCTGGTGTTGATAATTCATTTGCTGTTGATAATGTGTTGCATTTAATTGGATAGTTTCACCTCCAGTTGCCTTGGCAATAGGAAATCAAGCCGCCTCCGCAACCACAGTTGGCCTCAAGAGCAACTTGATTTCCTATTGCCAAGGCAACTGGAGGTAAAACTATCCAATTAAATTAATGTACATTATCAACAGCAAATGAACTATCAGCACACCAAAGAAAAGGACTTGATAAAAATAGACTGTAATACAGTAGTTTTAAAAGCTATGGCAACAAAAAAAATGAATTCAGATTTAAGCAAAATTGAAATGAACCCAAATCTATTGTAAATCAATATAAATTCATTCATTTTTGATTTTGCTTAATTCTGAGTTCATTTTGGTTAAATCTGAGTTCATTTTGTTTGTTGTCATAGCTTTTAAAACTACATTATATAACTCTATTTTATTATTAGCATTTTCTGAAATCTACTGTAATCAAGAATCTAAATTTTAGCCGTCCTAAAATGGAATAGAGTGATTTTTGAGAATGCCTATGATTCCCAAAAGAATTAGCACAAATCCACTCTAGATCCTTTAGCATCATTTTTGAAAACCCATAAATTATATTTATTTCAAATTCACCTCATTTTTGATTTGTAATTTGGTTCTTAGATTTGACAATCCCGCAATTTCAGATTCATTAATTTTTCCATGTTGTCCATGATTTGTTAGACTTACAGGGAATCTCAAACTGTACATTAGAATCCCACATTTCTGCTTCATGTGTCCCACATTTGCTTGTTGTGTTTTATCTTTAAATAGTTAATTCATATGCTCAAGGGATTCAAAACTTGCTAATTTAAATAAATCAAAAAAAGTCAAATTAAATGGTTGATTTTATTAAATATTTTATTTTTCTCTCAGCTGAGTTGCCCGCAAATACAATTTGAAATTTGGACCAAGTATCACGGCCCATACCAGAGTCCAGCTGGGAACTCATAGGTGAGGCAGGCTGGGCCTGAAAAGCCATGTACACAATAGGCGTGATATAGACCAGGTAGTGGACTGCAGTGGCTAGGGGGCGCCAACTCCCAGTATGGGGCACAACCTGGCCAGCCAGCCCCAATACTGTGATGTAGACAAACCCCAACTTGCTGAAGTCTTAGGCAGGAGGTGCATTGGGTAGGGGGGAGCAGCATGAATCTCCTTTAGAGTAGGCAGGAGATCCAGATGGTGGGGGTGGTAATACTCCACGTCAAGAGCATGGGGTGGATTGACTGAGATGGCAGGAGTATAGCCAGGAGGATATGGGTAGGCAAGATTGTATTGTGTTGTGGATTCTCAAATAGATGCAAAGAGAATAATTAAATTGGTGCAAAAATAAACAAACCCTGCAATAAGATAATGATTTCTGGGCATAAACTCTCTTTATTAAGATGTCAACAGTGAGGAGGGCTTCTCCTCCTCACTACTTATACTTACTGGTAATTTTGTGGCATTTTGTGCCACCAGGGAACTGATGGCATCAAATTAAGTTGAGCTTAAAATTTTCACTGGAATTGACACACTTGGGACAAGGGGTGGGTGCTCATTGGTTGATATAACATGAACCTTTCTTGAACTGCAGCATGTCAAGATGCCACAGTTATTTATAGATCCTGCAAGAGATCAAGCGCCTGATCACACAATCAACCAATTGCGCCCCCAATGTACCATTTCCCAATAGTTGAGAGGCCCAAATTTGATAGTAGAATCAAAGCCAGGGGCTTGAGGCTTGTGTGCCTCTCAAATCCCAGGCCATTTGTTAGTTGAAAGGGGCTTTTTTCACTCTGGGAGATACTTGGTAGTGGTTCCCAAGCTGTGAGGATTTTTACCTCTAGGAAGGCCAGCTGATTGTCAAGGGCATTCTGGTCCCTGACATCATCCCCTACCATAGTTGAGCTTGCAGAGCACAACTCTTTATTTTAAGACTTGTATTTCTTCAGAAGGATAGTGGCATTCTCCAAGTTAAATTCTGGTTCCCAAGTATTCACTTCATTGGGGTACCCTTTTCATTTGACCAGGAAGTGAGGTTTTTGGTATGAGAGTTTGTGTCCCAGGATGGCTTCAACCTTTTGTTCCGTGAAACTTCCTAGTTTGATGGGTGAGGGAGCCGCTCTCACTATCTGGTGCAGGAGAGAAGCTCCTATCTTTTTTGATAACAGGGAGCGGTGAAATGCATTGTGAATCTTCCATCCAAGGGTCAGTTCTAATTATTAGGCTATGGTACCAATGCATTTTAAGACCTTGTAAGGACCTGTTTGCTGGGGGCTCAAGCTAGCGCATGGGGCAGTGGTCTTAATGTTCTTTGCGCTGAGGTACACAAGGTCTCCTACTTCAATTGGGGGCCCAGGGCTTTGTTTCTTGTTGGCAAAATCCTTGTATACTTGTACTGCTCCTCTCAGGTTCTGGGCACATTCTTCTTGGCACGTGTGGATGTTGCTGACCCATTATTGTCCTTCTGGGTTGTTGGCTTCCTCTGTAGGAGGGACATCTCATGTGGGGTTGAATCCGTAGTTGGCTTTGAAGGGGGACATACCAGTGGAGCTGTGGTCTTGGTTGTTGTACGCAAACTGAGCCATTGGTAGATGTGTCACTCAATTGTTCTGTTCCAAGTTAATATAGCATTGTAAGTACTGTTCAAGGAGCCGGTTTGCTCTCTTGGTCTGTATGTTGCTCTGGGGATGATATGCAGTAGACAACAATCTTTTTATTCCCAAGAACTTTAGTATTTGGGCCCAAAACTTGGAGGTGAACTGTGGGCCTCTGTCTGAGACCACTTCTTGTGAAAGTCTGTGGTTCATGAATACTTGGTTCCAGAATAGGGTGGCAGTTTCCTTTGCTGTTACCTTGGCTGTTGTTGGAATGAAGTGATCCATTTTGATGAAACAATTGACAATTACAAGAATGACATTGTATTCTTTTGAATTAGGTAGCTCCACAATATATTCCATGAATACTTACTTCCAAGGTCCTTCTGCAATCTGAAGAGGTTTTAGTAATCCTTCTGGCTTTCCTCGCTTAGGCTTGGTACATTCACATTTCTTGCAACCACTGAGGTATCCTTCAATTTCTGACTTCACCCTGGGCCACATGTATGTTCTCTGGATCCCTTTGAGAGTCTTTGTACGCCCAGGGTTTCCTGACATGGGGGAGTTGTGGTATTCCTTCAGTATCTCTAAGCGCAGTAGACCTTCTAGTACATAGGTGTGTCCATGTAGCTGTAGGATGTTCCCATGTAAGCAGTAACCTGTTTGGTAGTATCAACTGTTGATATCTTTCTTTAAGACTTCCATTATGGAGATGCAGTGCTGGTCTATGGTCTGAGCTTGTTGGATTTCTTCTTTTCTACTGTCTAGTCACAGGAATAGGAGCATTGGCTCAATCATGCTTGGAGACAGCAAGGATTTAGTGTTGAATTCTTCAATCTCTTTTGCGCTAGGGAAGTGGTCTGCTCTTTGGCTTAGGGCGTCAGGTACAATGTTGATTTTGTAAGGGTTGTAGCTGATTGATAAGTTGTAATCTGCTAGGAATAGGGACCATCTAGCTTGACGCTGATTCAGTTGTTGCGGTTTGAAGAAGTATGTCAGGTTCTTGTGGTTGGTCATGATTCTCTCTGGGTGGTTGGCATCACACAAGTATCTTCTCCAATATTTCAAGGACTTGATGATAGCAAGCATCTCTTTACTGTAGATGGAGTAGTTCCACTCAGGCAGAGTGAACTTCCTTGAGTATTAAGCTACAGGTTGCAGCTTACTATCATGCCCCTCCTGAAGCAACACCCCCCAATGCAAAGTCAGAGGCGTCTGTTTTCACAATGAAGAGCTTATTGTAAACTGGCATTGCCAAGGCAGGGGTGGAAACAAAGACATTTTTTAGCAGCACAAAGGCAGATTTGGCGGTGTCATCCCACACAAAGGGGTGTTTCTCAGAGTAAGGCGGGTCAAGGGTAAGCAGATTGAAGAAATATTTTGAATAAATTCCCAGCAGAAGTTTGCCAAGCCCAGGAAACTTCTGACAACCTTGCAGTTCTTAGGTTTGGGCCATGACGTCACAGCCTCTATTTTATCAAGTATCATTGCAAAGCCTCTTTTCAGTACATTGTAACCCAAGAACTCTACTTTTTCTGGGAAGAACTCACATTTTTGGAGTTTAACAAAGAGTCTGTGTTCCTTGAAGCGTTGTAGGACAGCTTGAAGGTGTTCAACATGTTCTTCAGGGGTGCAACTGTAGATGAGGATGTCATCTAAGTAGGCTACACAACACTGATCCTTGAGTCCTCTCAAGACCACGTCCACCATAGTTTGAAAGGTGCTGGGCACTTGCAAAACCCAAACAGCATAACCAAGTATTCATAGAGACCTTGTCTAGTCTTGAAGGTGGTCTTCTATTTGTCATAGGACTGATCCAGATCTGGTTAAAGGCATCCCTTAAATCAATCTTTGAGAAGACATTGGCTCCTGAAAGCTGGTCTGAGAGGTCTTAAGCATTAGGTAAAGGTATCTGTTCTTCACAGTGATGCTGTTTAGGTCCTGGTAATTGACACAAGTGTGTAGGTTGCCGCTCTTTTTTTAACAAACAGTAAGGGGGATGAACAAGGAGATTTGGAGACATGTATATATCCTTTCTTCAACATCTTGTCCAATAACTCTCTTAAAGCAGCTTGGTCCCACATGTTACAACTATAGACGGGTCCATGCTTAGGTTGGGTTCCGGGGAGGAGTTCAATGGCGTGGTCAAAGTGGCTATGTTTTGTCAAGGTGGTGGCTTCTTCTTCTGAGAAGACAGACTCCCAGGCTTCAAAAATTTTGGTATCTCAGCTTTTCAGGATTCCATGGTGATGTTATTTAACTCAGGGGTCTGCTGGGGGTTCAGGCAGGGGACCTCTAAGATTTGGCTATCATGAGTGACAGTCACTTGATTTTCTTATAGTCCAAGTTCAATTGGTGGTCAACCCACGATTCAAAACCTATCACTACAGGTTTGGGAAGCTTCTCCATGATGTGGAATCTGGTGGTCAGGAGTCTCTTCATTTAACTTCAGGGAGACAAACTCTTTGCATTTGTGGGACAGGTCTGTTGTCTTGTTACAGAAGGTTACTAGTCAGGAGTTTCCCTGGATTATTATATCCAGTTTCTCAGCTAGGCTATGCTCCATGTAGTTGAGGGTTGCCCCACTGTCTAGGTGGGCTACAGTGTTCACCTCATAGTCATGATAACATAAATTAGTGACAATGATAGGATAAGACTGGGAAGAGTTGTTTATTGCTAAGATGGTGGCTCCTTGGGTTCTGTTGGAGCAATTAGTGCAATCCTTGGATAAATGGCCACTCTGGTGGCAATAGAAGCATAGCCCACTTCTGATGTGGTGTTGGTACTCTTCAGGGGTCATGTTCAAACAGGGCCTACTTGCACCAGGGGTTTGGTTGTTCCAGGGTTGACCAGCGTGATATCCTTGTGGTTGGCTGAAGTCCATGCCTCTGGCAATAGCCAGGAGCTTGTCTTTGAGAAGGTTGCATCTGTGGTGTCTCATTAGGCTGGTGTGGTGTGGGTTAAGACTGTTTCTGAAATTCAGGCCTGATATGTTTTCAGGGATCTTGGCTGCCTCTTCCAGGCGTAGAAAGCATTGTATATAGGTCTCCAGGTTGTTTCTTCCTTGGGTCAGGCAGATGATTCCCATGTAGGCTTGGATCTTGGCCCCAGCAGGGGTGGTTGTAAAATTCATTCTCTCCAGGAATAATTTTTAGGAGAGTATGAGGTCTGGGTCTTCCTCTAGGATGGTCAAGAAGGTTTCTGGTGTTATCCTTCAGTTGGGCGGCCACCATCATAACCTTCTGAGCGCCGTCTCTGAAGCTCTTGGGGTGGGCACAGAACAGGGTGTTTATCATGATCATTCCTTTTCTGAAGCCAGACAAGTCCATTTTTGGTAGGTCAGAAAAGGTTGTGGGGGCAGCAGTATTCTGGTTTGAGGTGGAGATGGTCACAGTCTGGACCTGGGATGGTTTGGCAACAATTTCTTCTTGGCTTTTGTTCTTTTCTTGTTTCTTGGTCATATGATGTCTTAGGTAGTAAGCTGAGGTAAAAAATAAAAGCATACAAGATGATCCTATAATCAAAGAAGAATAAGGGCCCAGGGTTACTAGTTTTGATTTGGTTGACATACTGTCACAGCACATACCAGAGTCCAGCTGGATTCCCATAGGGGAGGCAGGACAGACCTGGAAGGCCATTACACAATAGGCGCAATGTGGACCAGGTAGCTGACTGCAGTGGCTAGAGGGCGCCAACTCTCAGTATGGGGCACAACCTGGCCGACCAGCTCCAATACTGTGATGTAGACAAACCCCAACTTACTGAATTCTTGGGAAGGAGGTGCATTTGGTAGGGGGAGCAGCAGGAATCTCCTTCATAGTAGGCAGGAGATCCAGATGGTGGGGGTGGTAATACTCCACGTCAAGAGCGCAGGGTGGATTGACTGAGATGGCAGGAGTATAGCCAGGAGGATATGGGTAGGCAAAATTGTATTGTGTTTTGGATTCTCAAATAGATGCAAAGAGAATAATTAAATTGGAGCAAAAATAAACAAACCCTGCAATAAGATAATGATTTCTGGGCATAAACTCGCTTTATTAAGATGTCAACAGTGAGGAGGGCTTCTCCTCCTCACTACTTATACTCAATGGTAATTTTGTGGCCTTTTGTGCCACCAGGGAATTGATGGCATCAACTTCAGTTGAACTTAAAATTTTCACTGGAATTTGCACACTTGGGACAGGGGGTGGGTGCTCATTGGTTGATATAACATGAACCTTTCTTGAACTGCAGCATGCCAAGATGCCACAGTTATTTATAGATCCTGCAAGAGATCAAGCGCCTGATCACACAATCAACCAATTGCGCCCCCAATGTACCATTTCCCAATAGTTGAGAGGCCCAAATTTGATAGTAGAATCAAATTCAGAGGTTTGAGGCTTGTGTGCCTTTCAAATCCTGGGCCATTTGTTAGTTAAAAGGGGGTTTTCTCACTCTGGGAGATACTTGGTAGGGGTTCTCAGGCTGTGGGGTTTTTGCCTCTATGAAGACCAGCTGATTTTCAAGGGCATTCTTGGCCCATACACCAAGGATTTGACAATCCCACATTTTTACATTTAGGTTCTGAATTTACAGTATGCATTACAATTTTTATTTCAATTTTTATTATAATTAATTTAAACAGCTTTTTTAGAGTATCACACTTTTACTAAACAAAAAATTATTAGAGAATGTCTTTATACAGGATTAATAATATTTTTTAATAAAAACGCTTATAACTTAAGCACTTTAAATTTACTTTTTTAATTGAAATTTTATTTTATTTTCCAGTAGTGACATTATCATATAATCATTATACTTTGTTAATGAGTGTTTATGATAGCCACCACAGAATATAATAAAATAATTTAATTTACAATGCAAAAATCAAACCCCTGTATCAATGATGCTACTTTATGTGATTGTGGGTATCATGGCTGGGTGTAGTACCATACCAAGGTGACATAGAAGGAGTCCACCCTTCAGGGTATTGCAACACTAAGGCCTAATACAAGAAGTGCAAGGAGCTGGATAAGTACAGCATACCAGCTGCAAGTGGACGGTAGGCACCAAGGTGAGGTACTATAACCTCAGCAAGACTAAGGATGGTCAGGATGGCCATCTCATATCTGCTGTGGTCATAAGGGATAACCTCAGCAGTGGGTTGTAGGATTAGAGGAGGAGTGGGAGGTATGAAGTTACTGGCCCATCCAGGGCTGGGCCCTGGCTGGTAGTCCATTGCTACATGTTCTATGGTTTCTACTAGATGAAGTTCTGATGACTGAGCTGGTTGATTTGGGATTGTCCAGGGTGATAAAAGAGTATGGAGAAGAAAGAAAAAGACTACTCTATGGGCCATACACTTTATTAAATTGTTGTCTGTGTCTGTCTTGATTGTAGGGAAGTGGGTTTTATACCACTTATCTGGTCTTCCTTGGAAGCAACTACTGGCAGCTCCTTAGAGAGCTCTAGTAGTCCAACCTTTGATCACAGGCACTTTGGGTGAGGAGGGGGAATTCTTGGGAACAGGGGATATGGTCCCAATAATCTTGGACTGGGTTGGGGAAGGGAAGTTCTCTGATCCTGGGCCATTGGATTGGTTGATTGACTCATGGCTGAGATCTGGGTTTGACTCATCTGGTTTCATCTTGGAATTGGCCAGATTGCTGGAAGTTGATTGGTGGCTAATTATACTCAGCTCAATTATTTGGGGCTGGGGTTGCTTGGAAGTTTAGAGTTGCTTCTAGATAGATGGATTGTCATCTACAGGTGAATATTCCTGGCTGAGTGGCTTCTCTTCTCTTCTTGACCCAATTAAATAGTTGGAAACTACAGGCATTGTGGGGGTTTCATTGGCTTGGGATTCTTTTTCAACAGGATTTATTTGATTGGGAGTGGAATATGGAACATCTTCCTGAAGATGATGTCTCATTACATCAGTGGGTGAAGTGACATTGCTCTTTGAGATTGGCTGAAAAGTAGCTGTGTTATCAGGACTGATTTGTTGAACTGATGGGATTTTGGGACTGGAGAACTGGGATGGAACTGGGTTATTTGTCAAGTCATTCAGCAAACCCAGTTGGTACTGGATCTTCTGAATGACCCAGCAAACATCATTAATTCTAAGTAGGGAGCCACCCAGCTCATTTGTAGCCTTGGAGCTGGTGGCTCTGCTACCGTTGGGGGCCACTAGCCCCCCTGGGCCAGTTAACAAACTGGCCCTGATTGAGCTGTTACTTACTGTTGCTTCTATTAAATTAAAATCAATCTCTCTTTCAAAAGTTGCTCTCCACCTGCCCTGGTGGTTCAAGTGGGGTTTGATTCCCCCAGTGGGTTTGCACGGTTGACCGTGTTTTTGCTTTACAGCAGAAGTTGCGGGTTCAAATCTGGGGGTCGTAATTTCAGTTTTTCTGGCCCTTACAGCGGGCTTGGCAACATCTAAATATAAAATTAACATCTATAGATTTAACATAATAAATAAAAGATGAATGTGTAAAAAAATTAACAAATAATAAAAATATTTGGAAAAAATAAGCCATTTAATTGATTGACTGATTATCAAGGTACACAAAGATGAGCAAATTGATGCGGACATAAAGCTTGGCCACAGTCTCAGCTGGAAGGGTATGGACCCCAATCTGTAGCAAATCAAACAGGTTCTCTGTCCCAGATAGCATCCCCTGCTTGAAAAGTTGCTTGAGCCACCCAGAGACTTCTTTGATTGGGCTTAGAAATGGGGAATACATGGCAATAAATATTAGGTACATATTTGATGTGGCCAATTATTGTGGGACAACTTCCATAACTGTCTCAATTGTTGAAAATTCTTCAAGAATATCCATCACCTTATGGATTCCAACATTATTTAATACAATAACATTGATGAACCACAGGATAGCATGCCTAAGATGCTCTTGGACTAATCAGAGAAACAATAAAAAGATCAAGCTGTTGTGGGGTCCCAAGATCATTTGATACATCTCAATTCTTTTGGACCAAGGAGAGCCATCATTGAATATGCTGTGGTGTGGACTGATACACACCAAGATACTCTGTCTTTGGAACCTTGGGGGACATAGTCATAGCCATTTTGCATAGATAAAGCAAACACTGATTTTTCAATATAGTAGAATTCAACTGTCTCTTTGTTTTTGAGCGCAGTGTATATCTCCGCATAATTTTTCTGGGGTGCAATATTGGAAGGACTTTTTTGGTTGTAGTGAGAAACTTCAAGTTTTTTTACAGGAACCACAGACCCTTGACTACATGGTAGTAAAAGGAAATTAAAGTCTCAATCCTTAAAGTGGACTTGACTATTGAGTGTATATTTTTCAGTTGAAGATGACTGTCTCATTTAATCCACTGACGGGTGGCCTATTTGTGTTTTGTGGTGAGTAGGGTTGATGGCGCTTGAGTTTCTCCACTTGGAAAATTTGACTGGTGTTGAGAAATTTATTAAATGTTTTACTGGAGTATTTGTGATTCACTCCAACAATAATTGCAGCCAGCCTGAAGTCACCAAATTTCTGCATAAGCTTGAGAAGGATAATGTGCTTTACATTGGGGATTGCCTTCTGGGTTGCCTTTTTTGATACAAATGAGCCTTGGATCCTGATTGATGACCGGCACACAAGGCATAGGCACCTTGTTATAAAAGGCTGTGTCCTTCTTTAACACCAGCTGTCACTCTGTAGTTGTATAAAAGTTGGGCTCTTCAATGTCTTCTTGGTTGCTGTCACTGATATAGGGCCCGTAGCTAGTGTCAAGCAAAGGATTAACTTCCCCATAATGGCTACTGGGACTGCTTTCTGGCAGTACATGGGGTCAAATACAAAAGAAGTAAGCTCAACTTCCTTGTTTCCAACTTTTTTAGATGTGTCAACCTTGGTAGCCTTACTGGTTAGCTTTAAAACCCTAGGATTTATGCTTTGTGCCCTTGCACCCTGTGCAACTTGAACTGGCTGAGTAAGTGCAACCTCACTAATATTATCTCCTCTCCTATCTCCTTCCTGAGTAGGCATTTGTGTTGCACTAACTCTGTTCTTTGACCCGCAGGGGCAACTGCAACCGCAACGCACAACAGGTGCATTGGTACTCTGTTGCTGTGTTCCTTCCATTTTGAGAATTTAATAAAATATTAAATAAAACTTAATTAAGTTACTCCCTAATTTTAATTTTTGCTTTTATCTGAATATGGATATTTAAATAATTTTTCCCCACCCAATATCCCAATTATAGATTTTTTATTTCTTAATTAGTTGTTTTTGGTTTTACAACACCTATTTTAGAATACCTGAAATAATTTTACACGCATTTCCCCCAAATTTTACGCCATATTTAAACATCCAGAACACCAATTTTATAATTTATGTTTCAGACCCTGTGCCTTATTTTAGATACCTTGGTATCATTCTTGTTTACAATCTATTTCACACAACAACTGAATGGTTTCATTTACATGTTGTGTTGCTTTTGTATTTTATTATTGGTTTAAGTTTTAACTTACTGCGCATGAGTGTATTTTGTCACCAATTTACACAGTAAACATATGTACATTAAAGGTCAACTCAAACTATTTTGTTTGTGAATCCATGTATTTTGGTTTGTATTCTGAATATTATTGTTTAGAGTATGAGCACTTTGTTACTGTATTGACTGTTTTGTCTATTAATACCCAAAATCCCTGTCAACAGTTTGTATATTTTACACTGATAGTTTGAATTTGATTAAATCTGAGTTCATTTTGTTTAAATCTGATGTCTTTTTTTGCTTGGTGCCATAGTTTTTAAAACTACTGTAAAATTTTGATAATTCAGCAACTTGTAGCATTTGCACCAAAGTATTTTATAAAGGTAAAAGCTAAAAGTAAAGGTTATAAAATTCGATTTAAAACTTAATAAGGCTGTGAATTGAGTTTAAGATTAGCAGCCCACAGTTTTTCATGTAAAAACTAATTGTTTTAACTTAAAGGGTAAATAATTAATATTATCAGTTCTAGTGATATAATAAGATATAATAGGATGGAGTTTGTGTAAATAAATTAAAAATATCAATAAGACTGTAAATTGGACTTATGTTAAAAGCCCACAACCTATAAATGTAAAAAGTCTTTAGCTTAGCTTAAAGGATCAATGATAGTGAAATAATTCTCGCATTGGCAGTGGCTTTGTAAATTTACTTTCTTGCAGGAAGAAAGGCGAAGGCAAAAAGAAAATCAACGTATGGCATTAAGCTAATAACAATAAGTAAAGCTATCGGATTTTAATGACATCAATTCAAAATCTGGGGTTATTCAGTGTTTATATCGATGTGGTGAAATAGGAGAGTCCAACCGTCAAGAGCTTTAACTTGCATCAAATAGGATCGCACCTCTTAGATTTTTGTTGATCGAGGAGGTAGCTGCATTCGCTAAATCAACTGTTGCTTTAGATCGAGTAGCAACTACCTTTGTTTTTGCCTCTATTTATTTTAGCTTATTCAACCACAAGCAGTGCCTGAAATTTAACCCTTTGTCCCTAGATACAGATATATTAAGCATGTATAAATTCAGTAGAAATATTGGCCTTTCGCGGCTTCAAAGTTCGTTGCATCGCAACCCTTTGTTTTACTCATCAAAGTCAGAAGGGAATAGCGATGACTGAAGGAGAAACAAATATTTATAACAAATTAAAAGAACATTTTGAGCCCTCTATTCTTGAAGTATCAGATATCTCAGGTATTTTCTAGCTCTACTTAAATATCCCTTTATTTATACTGTCTATTCTATTATTATTTTATTGAAGGAACTATCAAATTTGCTTGGCATATTTTAATTAGTTTAGTCATTTTGGCTTTGAATCAAATTTGACGTACTAAATTCTAGGCATACCCCATTTCAAATAAATGCTCATTTCTACTAAAGTGTTCTAAATAGCTTTATTAAAATTGTTTTGATTTCTATAGGAGGCTGTGGATCAATGTTTGCTATCAACCTCAAATCTTCCAAATTCAATGGCAAGGGTTTAGTGCAGCAGCATCGACTAGTCAATGAAGTTCTCAAAGATGATATTAAAGGAATGCATGGTCTACAGCTCAAAACGTCAAGCTAACAGACTAATTATTGTAATTTCAAAAAAATTTAGCGTCCTAATTTTTTTTTAATATTATAAAAAATTTACTTCTTATCCTTTGTAGGGATAGCCTAAGTAGCAGCTTTCATCTCTTTCTTTCTCAATAATATAGCTTGGTTAGGCTTAATATGTTACTTTATATCAATACAGCATACTATATGGTATGCAAGAAATCAGTAATACGAAGTTAGCTATTAATTTTCATATAATTCTCATTGTTTTTAGATAACAGTCTTAGGATTATAAAATAATTTACAATACTTTGTAAATAAACTTAATGCATGGCCTATATCCTTTATCTCCAATTGGGGAAGTAAGTTGGCATAAAAGTTATACTTATAAAATCTGCACTTGATAGAAATATGTGGCAAACTACTTTTTCATTCATCAAAGTTTTAAACTTGATATTCAGAAGCAATACAAAGCCAAAGTGATCCTAGTAATGCCTTATGAATCTTATAAAACTAAATAATTTATTTGGTACTTGATATCCATTTATATTTAACAAAAAATTGCAGTCAAATTAAATGTTCTAAGCATGGCGCTTCACATGTACAATCCTTATTCTTCTTTTAATGTCTCCTGCAAGAAATCTTTAGCCATACCCCTAGAAAGCTGAAAATGCTTCTCTAAAGGATGATCAATATGCAACAATTTTATGTAGAAGCTTGTCTTTAGTTACAAAGGAGCCACCACATTTTCACCAGAAATGGTAGCCCTACAGACACTGGAAAAGTTTGTGTTATAATGACTTAATCCCAATTGATATCATATAGAGAATATGACTAAACCTGATCTCAATACTACAATAGAATTTCTGACAATCAACATTTTTAGCCTATCTATGGCTTGTAATATATCTGGCTTTTTTCCAAGCATAGTATCACAACAAACTTTCCAGATCTTGGATTACTTCTAGGCCAGATCTAACTCACTGTCTATTTTGGTTAAGCTTAATTCTTATCACCTTTTATAATGGCACTCAAGCACCTTGATTCTATCTTGCCTGTGATTGTGAAGCAACTTTAATATTCAGAAGTTTCAAGAAAGTGAGGAATACTATATAAAAGTGAGAGAGTATGTAAGGCAATTAAAATTATATATGTTGAAATTTTAAGCTAGTAGACTTCAAACAAATGGTATAGGCTAATACACCAGAAGAAGAATACTGTAAATTCAGAACCTAAACTTAAAAATGTGGGATTGTCAAATCCTTGGTCCAAATTTCAAATCACATTTGCAAGCAACTCAGCTGAAAAAAAATAAAATATTTATTAAAATAAACTATTTAATTTGAATCTGTTTGATTTATTTAAATTAGCAATTTTTTAATTCCTTAAGCAGATAACTCAACTTACTAAAGACAAAACACAACAAGTAAATGCAGGATACATGAATCAGCAATGCAGGATTCTAATGTACAGTTTGAGATTTCCTGCAAGTCTAACAAATCATTAACAACATGAATTTGTCAACAAACATGAAATTGTGGGATTATCAAATCCAAGAACCAAATTACAAATCAAAAATGAAGTGAATTTGAACTAAATATAATTTATGGGTGTCTCAAAAAGGATGCCAAAGGATCTAGAGTGGATTTGTGCTAATTCTTTTGGAAATCATAGGCATTCTCAAAAATCATCCTATTCCATTTTAGGATGGCTAAAATTTAGATTCTTGATTACAGTAGATTTCAGAAAATGCAAATAATAAAATTGACTAAAATATACACTCCTCTTTTTGAGTCTAGTTTTTTAATAAAACTTTATTATATTTTCTTCTTCCAATAGCCAAGTCAACAATCTGTTCCCTGGCCTTGACAAAATCATACAGGGCTACACTGGGTCTTTTAATAGTGAAGCCTCTCTCTATGGCCACTCCCAACCTGCAGACTTCTCCCCAAGCACTACCCAGGAGAGTGTTCTTTCTCCTGCGTCCTCCAGCATGACCCTGTTTGCACACCATACACAGGCAGCTGCTAATCTATATTGTTTATCAACACTGGCATCTGGTATCATCCAATTTAGCCAAGAGGTCACCCAGGGAAGCCAAAATCACAAAATAGCCAATCAGGTGGCACCACCAGGTTCCCAAGACAGAGACATTCCACCTTCAGCCAATCAGCCTGCAAGACGCAGAAGAAGGCTAATTACCCCAGAAATTGTTCTCAAAATGGTCAAAAAGGGAGAGATGCTCATGTCCCTTGAGGAAATAGCAGCTGCAATGGTTTTTGCAAAGTCCACTATGGCTGCAACCCCAAAGGCCCATACCAACTGTGCCCTCTCCCAAGAAGACCCTGACTGGTGCCTGTACGTCAACTGATGGTGAAAAAGCCCACCCCATTATGATAGCCATCATTAAACGTGACCTGCAGATGCGCCTGGTCCAGGCGCGTCTCCAACTGGGAATCCACAGCATTTTCACACATAAGAGAAAGGTCAATTTGTGGATGCACAGAGTTGTGGTTGCTGTTAGAATCTTATCCAATCAATTTTTCAGTGGTCTCAGTTTGATGAATACCAACCCCTAAAATTCTACCATCATCAAGTTTTTTAAAGAAAGAGCAATGAGAACCCATAATGATGTCATCTTCTTTTCATATGCCAAAATTTTGGCAAGTATCCAAGACTTTGGGAAAAAGCACATCCAATCTGAAGTCTACAAGCGCGGCCCAATTCTGTACAGATTTTCAGAATTTTGCTGGCAGTTTCCCCACTGGGTGTCAATTATTACTTCACTTCATCAGACACTGCAGATGGGTATGCCTACTAGACAGAGATCAAGGCCATGATGGAGGAGTGGTCCACACAACAAGCCGTGTACACAATTTTACTGAGTGTAGAGATGAAGCAGGGTGAATGGGCTGCCAAGGAAATTACGGAAGTAGGGTATACCAGTTGGACCTATCTCATCAACCACACTGACATACATCTTGAAGATGTATGTCCCTATAATTTTGATTTGGCTCTCAGGCGCTCAAAACCTGCTACCTACAACAAACTGTGCACCCAAATTGAGAAGGGGTTTGAGCTATTCTGTCAGGATTGACAATTCTTCCTCCCTAGAAACCCGGTCCTGGGAGCAGGGATCAAACCCCAAACCTGGATTCCTTTGGGCCGCCGGGCCTGTGAACCACAGGACCACCTGCCTGCTTTTTCTGGATTGAGCCCCCACAAGCTGATACCAAGCGTATTGACCCATGCAGTAAAAAGAGACAAACCAAATAAATCATTGCACCAAATGGAGGATTAATCACTGCACCTAATGGAGGTACCAATCTGGCAACTATTAGCTTTGTGAACTTGAAGTCTACGCCAGCAACCAATTAAGAGCAAACCCAGGAAAGAGGCACGGGCCTGCAGCCCGGTCCCATGACCTTAACACTAGAGCAAGACAATCAAGAAGCCAAATCAAGATTCTTGACCAATGGAAGAACTCCTGGGCCGGGTGCCATTTTGCCGCCTTTGGACCCAAGCACCCAGTTACCCCAGCCCTGGTCTTCCCAATGCCTTGATGGACCCCCCCATGGAAAATATTAAGTTTGGAGGGGGGTACTATATAGACCCAAGGACCTCACGCCCCAAACTTATTGCCATTTTTGAATAAAGGTTATGTTAATTTGGCTCATACAGCTATTGCCTTATTTTGTATTTGCTGTCTACCAATTCAGTTCAAGATCTCCTGGTCCACCTGCCCCTCTGCCCACTGTTTTCTTTCCTCCTGGTGTACCCTTTGGACCCGTCCATTTTACTGACTATCCTCTGAAGTCTGAATACAAGGTATATACCCCAGAAAAGATACTCAAACTCAATCCCCTGGCCTGCATACAATCTGCTATTAGATACAACCAACAAGGCCCGTGGATATTTTCAACACCCAAGTTATTCAGAGGGAAATTCAATTATCTCCCTGCTTACAACCTGTCCATAGAGCCGCCCGTGACACCAAAACCCATGCCTGCTTCCGCACCCAATCTCCCAACTGACCATACTGGCAAGCTGTTTGGGATTGTGTACATCACCCTCACAGGGGTGATTGACACTATAATCCCAGCTGCCAGCCTGTGGTCTTGGGTGGGGAAGTCTGCCTCATACCTTTTAAAGTTAGCTCCCCTCTTGTGGTGGGCATTGCCTGCAAAAAACCCGGCCCGAGTTACCCCTGAAAACAATGGGCTGGCCACCCAAGACTGAATCCCTGACATACTCACATCCATATTTGTCCAGGACTTGTCTGATCTCATCATCTTCTATGCAGAAGATAGTGATAAGTCCAGAAATGACCTGCCAGGCACCCACACTCATCCATTTGGCTTTTCAAGCCTGCATATGTGACAGAAGAAGAATTCAAGCAATTGAAGCAATCAGCTCTTGCTGCCTCTTACAAGTCAACAAACCCTGCCTCCCCAACTCCCCCCATCAAGACCAATCCACTTGTGACAGAAATTGTGGGATAGTAAAAAGCCGTTTTCAAGTGGTAGGGAATTATCACCCAAATCCACATAGAGTTAATGATTAACCACCAACATGGCTTCAGATATTGTTTGTAAAATTTCCAATTGAGATACTAGTATTAAGTAAAACAATTTGTACCTAACCAAAGTAAGCCAAGATAAATAGCCTGTGAAAGCATCAGAGTGTCTTCAGAATAAGATTCAGGACATTGAGATGCAACACAATTTTCAGTTTTAAAGACAGGGGGTACAACTCCAAGATTGGCAGGCATGAAATTAACATTGGGAGGGGTCAACGACAAAGTTCCAACTGAAGGGCCCATCTTCTAGTAATGATCCAGATTAGAATCAGATTGTAGGAAATGTAGCGCAACAATACAACTACAGGATGCATTTTAAAAATGTAAATTAGACCAAGAGATATATGATTTTTATTGAGTAAATTTTGGGAGGACTCAACTCTTAGAGTTGAAACAGTGAAAATTATTCAATATATATCAAAAATTGACTAAGCAATACCTCCTGAATCCTGAGCTCCTATTCCTTCCACATTGTCAAGTGAGTATCTGGTCCAGGTTGCAAAGAACCCTTGGGTGACCAATTTCTGACAACCATGCTGATAAATAAGTTCATAACTGGTGACCCTTAAGTTATGTTGATTTATCAACATCAACTTAAAGGGGGAAATCAGATTCAACTGGAAAACTAGAGCAGCTGTAACCCATTTTCAATCAACTGTTTGATTCAAGTCTGTTAAATTGATCAGTTTTATTAAAGGTTTTCTGGCTTTCTGAGCTTTTATACTTGGCCAAATAATCCCTGGCATTATGGAACTTACTGTGACATTACCCATAGCTTTAGCACAGGGCACAATACCACCATCCAGAAGATGGAATAAGGAAAAGATTTTGTGGGCAGGGGGGATTTTCATTGCAGCCAAGGTAAGCTTGGGGTGACCAATGGTGGTTGGGTGGCAATTGTAGAACTCTTGGATAAGAACTTGGGAATTGGAGCAATCATAGTGGGGAACCCATATGTTTTCATAATTGGTATACCCCTTCCATGACATAAAAATACTCTAGACAATGTCAATTCTTACAAGAAGCCAAAATGTAATTCAACTCATACTCAGGTTCTCCTTCTACAAGAATGGTTTGGGAAGAAGGAGTCTCTATACCCTTAAAATGAGTAAGTAAGCATTTATGGAAGGTGTGAAAATCTTAAAAGCCAGGGGTAACTCTATTTGATAGGCAGGGGGACCAATTTGATGTTCAAATTTGAAGGGACCAACTTGCTTGGGGCCTAATTTGTGGCAAGGGACCTTCAGTTTCATATTGCAAGCATCCACCATGACCAGATCTCCTGGCTGGTAGGTTGGACCTTCCTGGTGCTTGCAATCTGCATATTCCTTGTAAGGTGTCATGACAGCTGCAAGAGTAACCTGGAGCTCCTGATGAACTTGCTTCAATGCAGCAGCTTGATCAGTGACAGCTTCTATGTTGCTAACCAAACAAGGATCCTCATTTGATAAAGAATTGTAACCTAAATTGGCATAGAATGGCAAAACCTGAGTTGACATGTGCGGGGCATTATTATATATGAACTCTGCCATGGGTAGGTTAGCACACCATTTGTCTTGTTGCGCATTAGTGTAGCAGCATAGGTACAACTCCAAACTTTGATTTACCCTCTCTGTTTGTCCATCAGATTGGGGGCAGAAAGCCGTGGAACAACACAATTTGATACCCAGAATTCCAGTAAAAGCTTCCCAGAACAGAGCAATGAATTGGGGCCTGTGGTCACTCACAATCTCCATTGGAATGCCATGCAGGGAGAAGATCTATTCACAAAAAGCTTAGTTCTCTCCACCAAAGTAATTGTGATTGAGAAGGGAACAAAGAAGCCATTTTTGTGAAGCAATCAACCACCACCATGATTGCATTAAACCCGTCAGAATTCAGAAGTTCTCTGATGAAATCCACTGACACTGACATCCAGGGCCCTGCAGCTGGTTGTAAATGAACCAATAAACCTGTAGTATTATTCCTGCTTGCCTTAGACCAAACACATACCAGGCAGTCACAAACGTAAGCCGCCACCTTCACTGTCAAACTTTTCCATGAAAACTGTCAGCAGATGAGCTCCATTATTTTTTCCCCTGGGTAGCCTGCCATAGGACAGGTGTGATAAGCATCTATGATTTTGTCCCAAATAGTTTTCTCTGGAACCCACAAGCATCATTGATGATATAGAACTGGTCCTATCTTATGATAACCCTGTGGCTGGCCAACAGGATGTGCACATGCTAGTTCTAATAACCTATTGTAACCTTTGGACAAAGGCTGCAAAAACTTCACTTTGGAATATAAGTCTATGTCTGCACCCTTGGTTAAGGATATGGTGGCAAGCGTAGCAGGCAGGGATAGTACAAAAGGAACCACAGCCTTGTCTGATATCATAGTGTGCATATTGAACTCAATTCTAATACCAAAATCTGGAAGATGGGAAGTATTTCTTCTCAACGCATCTGCCAAATAATTACCAGCTCCCTTGATAAACTTGTAGTGGAACTTGTACCTTGTTAGATTACTGTGCCATCTGGATTGGCAACCTGACAAACCCTGGGTTAGCAATAGTACAGGAGAGCTTTATGGTTGGTCCTTACTACAAACAGATGTTGCACCAAGATGAGATAGTGATGCCAATGCTTTAAAGATTCCATGACTGCCAACAATTCCTTGTTGTAAATCATGTAATTGTGTTCCTGAGCCTCCATCTTTTGGGAGAAATACCCTACAGGTCTCTCAACACAATCACCAGAAGTTTGTAGCAACACACCTGCCACAGCATATTTAGAGGCATCCATGGAAACCACAAAAGGAAGCTCAGGATCCACATGTCTCAACACAGGTGAAGACAACAAAAGACCTTTGACTGCTTAAAATGTGTTTGCACACTCAGGTGTCCAGACCAAAGTTGTCTTCCCACTTGCTAAATACAAGGGGGCAGCTACTTCTGACAAGTTAGGAGTAAATTTGTTCAAGAACATACAAGTACCCAAGAAACTACAAAGTTGGGATATTGTCACAGGCGTAGCATAATCTTGAGCTGCTGCTTCCTTGTCAGGGGCAATAGTGTGATCATCCTCAAAGATTGTCAGGGATCCACTCATTGGGAATTCTTTCCCCAATTGAATGGAGAAGAGCTCCCAAGTTGAATTTGATCAGAGTGGAGCCTACTAGAATCTCTATCATTAACATGTGTAGAAGGTGACCAAATAGATGGAATCTTCCCAAGAAGGAAGTGAAGTGATTGAGAAGATAATAGACACTGGTGTACCCCAAGACCAACCATGGGGCCTTGGGGTGGATGATAGATGGGAATCAAGCTGTTTCAACATAAGAGACATGTCTTTGACACAGACCAAAACAATACCAAATTGAGTCTTCATATTTGTCAGTAGGAGTTGGTTCAGAGTTTTTGAAGTTAACATTTACTTGCCCATAATGAATTAACACACACAAAGTCCATAAAAAGAAGATGAACTTTATGTTGTTGGGGGAACCTTTAGAATCTAATAATCAAGTGTTTAGAATTGAAAATATAGATTTATTTGATTGATAGGAAATAAAGAAATTGTTGGAGCAATTTGGATGGGAGGAATTTGTCAGTTTGAATACTTACTTCAAGTGAGGAAGGGAACAATGTGGTTACCAGGTGGATCTGCAAGAGTGATTTGAGAAGTATTGCTTTGCAGTACTGCAGCAGGCTGCAGCCTGCAATGCAAGAAGAGGAAGGTTGGGATATTGCATTGCAGTATTGTACCTGGCTTTGTTTGGGAATGGAATCTGGGGCTGGATGAGAATTATTCCTTTGGATTGGGTGGTTCACTGGGTTTGATTGGATATTTAGGTCCCTGAATCTCTGGTTTGGATATCCTTTGCATTTAATTTTGGATTGATTGGTTGTTTTATATTTATTGGTGTCCAAATTTAATGCTGAATCTTTGTTTTTGCTGTCTGGAGCCTTAATTTTTGTTTTTGAAATAGAATTCATACTTTGGCCTTGGTTTTCACGTTTGATTTTGTTTTTGCTTTTGAAGTTGAATCTAATACATTGATTCATCAATTTCTAATGTGTTTTCAAATGAATTTCATTTAGAGATTTGGTTTTGACCTTTGTTTCTGATGTAGCATTTATAAATACAACTTCTGGTTTCTTAATGATTGCAAAACAATTAAAATTTGATTTCCAATTTGTGTTAGGGATGGAATCCCTTACAAAGATAATATTACCCAGGAAGGTAACCTTACATTTAAAAAAATCACACTTACTCTGCTTGATGATCAAATTAGCCTGGAGGATGCGCTCTACAACTGCTATCAGGTGGGCCTTATGTGACTCCTCAACTGGATAGAACACCAAGATGTTGTCCATATACGCAATGGCACATACACCCATAGGGTCCTCCAAGACTGAATCAATTAACCGCTGAAATCAAGCCTGGGCATTCTTCAATCCAAAAGGCATAATGCGGAATTGGAAGATACCCTTCTTAGTTCTGAATGCTGTTAACCATTCCATTCCTTCTACAATCCTGATTTGGTTGAATGCATTCAACAGATCAAGTTTTGAGAATACCTTTGCCTTCTTGACACACCAATAAATTTGTGCCTCAAGAGTTAAAGGTTAGGGATCAGGAATTGTACTATTGTTTGAATTCCTGTAATCAACACAAGAACAAAGAGACTAATTGGATTTTTAACAAACAACAATGGAGAACAGATTGAAGAAGCCTTCTTAAATATGTATCCTCTTGCCAACATGTCCCAAGTCCACTCCTTCAAACATGCGTCCTCTTTTAAGGTCAAAGGGTAAATGGGAGACACTATATAAATCAGATCAACAGTAACCTTAAAGTCAAAGTCAAACTGAGTGTGCTTGGGAAGGACCTCACCCCTAGTGGCATTTAATGCTGCAGACCAGGGTTGAAGGCATGCTGGCAAATACAAGCTCACAGGTGCAGGAACAGGAACCAACTGGATTATCTGGGAAGACTGCTCTAATTCTGACAGCAACTGGATTGTCTGGAAAGACTGCTATAATTCTGACAGCAACTGTGTTAAATTTGACTCCGTGGTACTTGACACTTTGTTGAGTACCAGGGAGTCGAGTGCCGCATATGTGAATCTATTAGTATTTTTGGCTTAACTGGTTTTAAGCTAATTTTTACTAGTAATTTAGGGGTTTGAAACCAAAAACCAAGGTTAAATTTACTTGAACTCAACTCTGTTTAATAATTCATCTAGCTAAAATACCAATTTAAGGGCAATTTATAAGTAAATTTACTAATAGAAATGAAAAAACCTGTGTTTGACACTCTAACACAAAAAGTGACCAGTTCAACACTTTTTAAGCCAAATTTTAATTTAATTAATAAAATACATATTTGCTTATATAAAATTTGTTATTTACTATTATATTTTTATTATTAGTGCTCATAGTTGTCAATTTGGCTCCCAAGTACCACTATACTGGATTTAGTGGTATAGACATTAATCAAATACCCCACTTGTTTTACATTATGTCATTCCTGAATTGTGGATTAAGTGGTGCCACATAAATTAAGCCCAATTTATTAAGAGATTTCATATGTAATTTATAAAAAACTGAAACTCAACATCTTCTTTGTTTGACTCTATCCACTTGCCACCCAATTGGTTTTGGATTTAACTAATTAAAGGCTTGGAATTAAGGCTAAATTAATATGTAACGCACTATGAGCGCCACTTGACACTCATCCACTTGACACTTTAACTTGGGGATTAGTACAGAGAGCTTCTTAAAGTTTTAACCAACACTATGGTAAATAAGTCACTCCCAGCTCCTCACAACATAATATTATCACTAATTAACACCTTCCTACTCATTTACTTTTTTAACTTATGTTGTATTTTTTATTTTTGAGCATATGAAACTGCTTTGCTTTTGGGTTAAGTTTTGAGCCTGTTTTAAATTTAAGCAAGTTTTATATGTAAAAAACATAGTAAATTTGATTTTTCTGCTCAACTCTGGCATACTCAACAGTGAGAATTCAGCTTTTCCCAACTTAATGACAGTGCTAAACTTGACACTTTACTATGTTTTGAATTTTCAACTCCTAATAAAAAAATGTCACATAATAATTTTTTTGCAATTATAATCTACTACTTTTCCTGCTACTCTCCATATAATTTTTTATATATTTTTTGATTTTTAATTATACTTTTACATTTATTTAGCTCTAAGATGTTATGATGAACCTAATTCTTTGATGCTTCATCATAAATTCTCTTATTTCCTATGTTTTAACCTTTATATCTAAACTTTGAGTTTCTATTTTGCTTCTATTTACTTTGTTATGTTTTTTCTTGATAAATAAACTTTATTTGCATAGTTTTCATATAACTTTTTTTGCTTTACCTCTGTGTTTCATATCTTTCACACTATTTTATTTAAAAAACTAAACTTTTCTTTAGACAAGATCAAACAAGAACAGCCAACAGCCCAAGCGCCAAGCCTCCAAGGGCTCCAAAGAAACTTCCTCCACTCCCAAGCGTGCCAAGAAGTCTTCAAAGGCAAAGTCTCCAACCCCATCTCCTCCTACTCCTCCCCCTCTTCATGCTCATCTTCCACATCCTCTTCACCTTCCCCCAAAAATTCCTCCCCCAGTAAATCTGATGGTGATCTTACTGACCACTCTTTTTACCACTCAGAGGCTGACTCTGAGCCCACCAAGGAGCGGTATACCAAGAAACTAAAAGCTGCCAAGGAGCCCACCTCTTCTTCTGGTAAGAAAAAGGAAGCATCCAAGCAGGCCTTAAAGAACCCTTCCCCTCCCCCTCCTGATGGCTCTTCCCCCTCCCTCATCTGATCCCCAAGATGAGCCTGAGGAGTACTCCAATAAGTTCAAAGCTTCTGGTCATATGGCTTGGGATCCACTGGCTATCTACAATATCTGTAATGTGGACAGAGAGTTTAAAGTCCCCAAGTGCTTCCCCTGTTTTTTCCCCATCATGTCAGTAAAGGGCAGCCCTGGATATGTTGCTGATAACTACATTTTTAATTGTAACAATCAAAAGCACCAAACTAAGAGCAAGCAATTTGTCTGTGAGGATAAGACTTGCAGGGCCTGGCTAAACACTGAGGGCTGGGAGCAAGTAACTGCAGAGAAGGGGGAGCACTCTTGTGAGCCCCCCAATCATCTTATAACCCGGATGTTAAAATGGTACCTGGTCCAGGTGATCCTAACATTCTCTCACCTCTGTGCATCAGATCTGGCCATCAAGGCCCTCCAACATCTCAAACTCAACAATCTTAAGTTGGTGCCAACTAAAGAGCAGTTGGTTAAGTTCATAAGCAATAAGTGTATTGCCGCCAACCCCCCAAGACTTTGGACTTCCTCTCAGAGCTTTACGCTCACCCACAAGCTCAAGCAGCTTCCAAGTGGGGACCACTTCCTCCTCCATGACAACAGGCCCACCACCAAAGACCACATAATCTGCTACTCAACTCAGCAGAACCTGATGGAGTTGAAAAGGGCTTCAACCTGGCTAGTTGATGGTACCTTTGCCACTTGCCCCCAGATGTTCAAGCAGCTCTGGATGATCCATTCCCAGATTGATATATGGATGATTCCACATGTGTTCTTTCTTCTTCCTGGTGCCATCAAGGCTATCTACACCTGTGCTTTTACCATCCTCTGCCAAGCACTTTCCCTCCTTCCTGACAACACCAACAATGCCAAGAAGACCCTCCTACACCTGCGCCAACCCTCCTGCCTCTGACAAAGACTAGGCCACCCTGGACTTGGAGGAAAAGATAAGGCTGAGAGCTCTTGGGTCTGCCATGTGCTTATGGACTTTGGCACTGCTCAGTTCAATGCATTTGAGCAGCTGTTCAGCAGGAAGGTACAGGGGTGCCAATTCCACTACTTCCAAGTAGTTGCTCGGAATGTGCAGGCTTATGCTGAGCTAAGTAGGTTGAGCCAGAGGGACACTTCAGACACCTGCAAATTTGTGCTTGCACAATTTAGTGCCTTGGCTTTTTTAAAGCCAGAGCACACTGCGTAGGGGTTCAAGGTTCTCTCAAAGGACTCTTACGTAGTGAAGCACTTGGAGTTCAAGCCTTTTCTCAAGTACTTTGAGCCCCAGTGGATTGGAAAGGTTGTCATGCAGAGGCAAGGCAAGGCCTGTGCCAAGGCCAGCTGGAATGTGTACCAGCCGGCAGTGAATGGTGAGCTCAAGACCACCTCAGCGCTAGAGACTTATCACAAACACATCAAGGCCAACTTTGGGCTCCACCCAAAATTCAATAAGTTCTTTTCCCTCCTGCAGCATGAGCAGGAGAAAACCATCTCCAAGCTGCGTGACTTGGCAAACTGCATCCCCCCACCAAGCCCACAACCCAATCCACCATATTCACCAAGGCCATTCAAAAACGGCCAAGCATAAATACAAGGCCTCAGAGATCAAGCAGCAGCTTCATCTCATTGCAACTGTCCTCCTGGAAGGGGCTAAAATGAAGAAGGGGAATAAAAGTGAAGAATAAACTTGCTTGCTTGCTCACTTATATGATTTTTATTTTTAACTTTTAACTTTTTAGCTTTATTATTTACTTTTTAGTTTTGATCAATTAGTTTTTAGTATTAATTTTTCTATTTTTTATTTTATTAGATGGAACTGATTAATTTATGTATACATGGTAAGTTTGAAATGAATAGTTATAGTTGAAAGTGGATGAAATATCTTAATTTTTGTTAATTTTCTAATAAAACAAAAGATATTCACATTTATACTTATATGAACTATATCAAATAAATATTAAAATTTCTTCATATTTTGCATAACTTTTATTATTGTGTTTGTGTTTATTTTTGTAGCATTGGAATTTTAATTATTATGGTAATCAAAAATATTTTTATAATGAAGAGTGTAAATTACATAGTAAAATGAGAAATAGTTGCTTATTTCTCCTTATTCTCATTAATTAAGATACCCTTTTATATTAGGGTTTTGAGCTCTCTTGGGTCACTTTAGTATACCATAGCTGCAAGGCTTAATTTTTTATATTAAAAGTTTTCAGTACATCAAGATCTGTTAATTAAAAAAGTGTCAGTTTCCAGTTGTCAATCAGGGAAAAAGCTGGATTCTCACTTTACTATAGTGTCAACTACCAGGGAGTTGAGCACCAGGGATTCAAACTTACCACAGTTGCTGCTGTGGGTGCCATCTTAGCCCAGCTTGACAATGAGGGTGTAGATTGACATGTGGCCTATTCTTTGAGAGTCCTCAACAAGCATGAGAAGAACTATAGTGTCACCAAAAAGGAATGTCTGGCAGTTTTACTTGCAGTGTAACAGGTTTTGCGCAACATTTACGGAACCCACTTCACTGTAGTCACAGATAACTCATCCCTTAAATGGCTATAGCAGCTAAAGGAGCCTGAAGGTTGATTAGCATGTTGGGCTCTGCGCTTGCAAGGATACAATTTCACTATGGTACACCGTCCTGTGAGCAACATCAGAACGTCAATGGATTATCTATAATGCCTATACTGGTCATTATCCTGCTGACGCTAATTGATTATAAAAGTTAATAGGATACCCTGACTCTTGAACAGCTGAACCATAAGAAATCCAACTATCTCTACAGCCTTATCAAAGGATACTTTGATTTGGGATAGGCAACTCTTTAAGAAGTTCAACAATGTCTATCTATCCTACATTTGCCCTAGTATGAGAATAGCCATTATCCTCCAAGCTCACATTGATAATGGCCATGGAGGTATAGCAAACCCTCATGACTGGTTGTGCAAGAACTTCTACTGGGAAAACATGTGCCTCTTAATCCTTGACGACCTTGCATCCTGTCTTTCCTGCAAGCTCCAACAACCTTGACCCTCACAACATCAGTTCAAGATCATCCTGCCTATGCATGCCTTCCACTCTGTGAGTATTGATGCTTTTGGACCTCTCCCTTGTTCTAGGTCTGAATTATGTTTCATCTTGGTAGCTGTAGAGCATTTTAGCAGATGGGTTGAAGCCAGAGCTACAAAAGATATAACTGCCAAGACAAATGCAAACTTATTGTTGCAAGATATCTTTTATCAACATGGGTGCTCTCAAGTCCTTTTGTCTGATAATGGCACCAACTTCAATACTTTGACTCATCATGTCTATTGTAGAAGCTATGGGTACTCACCAATCCTTCTCTGTGCTATATAATCTGTTGACCAACGGGACTTTTGAACAAGAAAATTCCTCCCTTGTATACATTATGAGGAAGCTCACTCTCTCTGATGCCACCAATTTGGATATTTTCCTCCCTGCTGCCCTCTTTGCTGATCAACTCAGTAGATACCAATTTATTTGCCAATCCCCCTTTGCCATGCTGTATGGGCATGAAGCCACAACTCCCTCAATCTTTGAACCCCCTTTGATTGAAGTTGACGCTTCTGCCAATCCTGAAACCCATGTCAAGGACTTGACTAATTGTATCATTGACATTCAGGCAACAGCATATTCAACTGCCTATAAGGTCAAGGCTTTAGAGCTCTTGTCTTCCAATGATTCTAGAGCCCTCCTTCCTGAGTATCAAGTAGGTGACCTAGTTCTCTACTATCAGAACTGTGCTGGAGGCAGAGCCCATAAGCTAGACTCTCTCTGGGTTGTACCTTGTGAAGTCACCTTCAAGAAGGGCGTCAAGTATACCGTGAAGCTGCTATCATCTGGCTGTCCTTTTGACCAAGTTCACTTCAAATTCCCCTATAAATATCAACTCCCTTTGTCCAGTCTTGAGGGACAAGATGTTGGAAATTGCGCTATTAATGCTATTTCAATATGGCCTTCAAATAATGATATGTGCAAAGATTTGATTGGTTTTGCTTTTGACTTTGGATATTCCTCGCCTTCCATAAATGAGTTGACATCAATGTCCACCCATTCAATATTGCCATAACAGCCCTCAACTGATCCTAGTATTATTTCAACCCAACATGACCCTCTCTGCCACTCTGTCTACCTAATAAATGATCACTGACCCTTATCTATTATTTAAGTAGAATCACTTCTCCTAATAAAAGCAAGTTTATCCACATTTGTGTTAGCTTTAACATTCTTCAAGATTATTCCTTTCCTTTTTGCCAAAAGTAATTCCTCATCTTTTATTCCAGGAAATTAAGGTATGTGCCCTTAATTTAGCCCTGAAGGCTAACCCAAGGCTAGCTTCAAACCTCAAATCTTTTTTTATAAAAATTTCCTGCCGTGTCCTCATGGATGTTGTCCCAGGAGCCAAAAACAACAGATGCCAACTTCCAGTATGGGGCATAACCTTATTGGCCAGTCCCAATACTGTGATGTAAACAAACCCCAGCTTGCTGAAGTCTTGGGCAGGAGGCATGTTGGGCAGGGGGGAGTGGAAGGGATATCCTTCATGGTAGAAGGAATTGACACTCTAGGGTGGCTAGGAGGGAGATCCAGGTGGCAAGGGTGAAAAAACTCCAAGTCAATGGTGCAAGGTGGCTTAACAAAAATGACAGGAGCAGAGCCAGGAGGGAACAGATAGGCGAAGTTGTATTGTGTATTGAATTCACAAATAGATGCAAACATAATTATTATATTGGTGATAAAATAGATAATCCCTTCAAGAAACCAATGGGTCCTGGGCATAAAGCCGTTTATTTAGTATTTCAACAGTACAGAAGGCTTCTTCTCCTCACTACTTATACTTAGTGAGAGATAGTTAGCCTTTTGTACCACCAGAGGCCTGGTGGCATCATTTCTGGTGATAATTTTGAAATGGCTTGAAAATTGTGCACTAGAACCTGGGAGAAGGGCATTGGCTGGTATATCATGATTATGGGTTTGGCTGCAGCATTCCAAGGTGCCGCAGCTATTATTAGAACCTGCAAGCAATTGAGCGCCCAATCTCACAATTGCTTTCCCAATTTACTATTCCCTGATAGCAAATGGACCTTATTTTGTGTTTAATTTCAATGCTAGGGTTTTGCAGCACATGAGCCTTGCAAACCCCTGGCTATTTGCAGTCAGAAAGAAGGATTTTCTTTCCATGAAGGCAGTTGGTAATCCTTTTCACACTGCTGGTTGTTTTATCTCCAGGCAGGCTAGCTGATTGTCTAAGGCATTCTGGGCCCTGACAGGTTTGACTGAGTTGCTTTCACTGGTTTACCTGGTTTAATTTTTTATGATTTTTAAAAATGGCTTTATCAGGGCTCCATATTTTTCACTGCACCAAATATAAATGACAAACTAAATCTCACTTTTTGAATCAATAGGATTAAAATGATGGAGCCCTAGGCTTTGTAGAAAATGTTGTAACTGTGCTGTTTTTAGCAGAGTTACAAGGGGGAAATATTTAGAAACCAGATAATATTCTTTTTTGGAGATAGGTATAATATAGTCATTGTGAATTGTGGATAACAGAAACATGATAGTGTTGATCACACGGTGGGATAGTGAAGGGGGTGGCTTAACCTGGTAATGAGTCAAGCGCCAAAACAAGGTATCCACCGTAAGGGATCATCATTTGTTCATGTTGTTGGATTTGAAAATTTGGGTTAACTTCCTAGTCTGGCTTTGAGTGACTAGGTAATTGGATTGCAGGTCACAAACCTGCTTACTTGGAACCTTGTTGGTGGGTCAAGCCTGCTGTTTTGACAAAAACAATAAGATATGTGTCAGGAATATTCCTGATAAAATCAATCAAAGAAACAACATTTTGGTTACCATTGGACCCAAAAGTCAAAAAGGATATTTGCAGCAGTTCCCCCTGATTAGGGAAACTACCGCAAAACAAAAGCCCAAAGAAAAAGAAATAAAAAATTGTAATTCTTTGACTTCAGGCTTTTATAGGCCAACCGCGGGCCGCGCGGACAGCTGTCTGCAGACTGCACGCCCAGCCTGGCAGCCTGCCTGCTGCCAGCCAGTGTGTGCACAGCTGCGGCCAGCCAGCCAGTAGCAGGCAGCACACTCCCGCTAAATGGGGAAATTGCCAAAACAGGAAACCAAAAAAAGCAATTTCCCCAACACCTAATTTGGGGGAAAGTGCTGCCCAAATTTGGAACCTACCAAATTTGGATGGGGCCAACAGACTACCCTGCAAAGTTGCCAATGCAGTAATTGCAGAAGTAGAATTTGGGTGCATGACAGTGCTTGAAGAGACACCAAACCAATGCAAGTCAGAGATTAGCAGTTCATTGCTTGCAACCCCCTCCAATCCCACTCCCAAAAGGGAATTCCAGACAACTCCAAATGTTTAGGGTTCTCTGTTCAATGTTTTCTGCTATTCATGTCTCATCAAGGCTGATAGTATATAATAAAGCTAATTCACTTGATGATAGTTTGTGCTAGCATTGAGTGAAATTACCCCTCAATAGTATCACATAAATCAAAACAGACTTAAACCGCAAGAAGTCAAGACACTAAGCTTTGTTGACTCTTTCCCAGGACTAAAGGAGATGAACCACCTTATCTTCTTGGCTGTCCTCACAGCCTGCCTTGGGATTAGGGGCCACCAACACTATCAACCACACAGGCCATTCAACAATCTATCTGGTGAGTACTTTTACGAGGAGCTAGTGCAGCTCAACTCCTCTGATCAGTACTCTTGACCCACACCGGTTTAACCCCAATCAACTCAGCCCATAGCCATCTACACCATGGCGTACTATGTACTTACATATTTTGCCAGTAATTTCAGCCAATTTAACGTTCACGCTAAAGTGTTCTGATGGGTAATGACGGTTTACCCCATTGTAACAGTGCTCACTGGGTTCCAAGTTGTGAACTTGGGACCATACCTTGCTAGAATACTCCCCCAATTGTTGGGTCTTTACATATGTCACCTTAATAATTTATTCCATGACTTATTTTTCAGAATACTGGACCTAGATTTATGTAAGTCCTACAAGCACTGGTACTGTCTCTAGATGAGGCTGCAGCTTGCAATCAAACTCCCCTTGTGGATGGGAGATAAGATTTTGATTAATTCCAAGCCCTGGCAAAGCAATTAAAGATGATTAAGCTAACCTTAATAATATCACTGCTGCTTTAATTTAAGTCATTTTATATTTGCCGATAATTAAATGCCATGATTTAATTATATGTAGGTTCAGTGGTGGTTAAGTTTTGCCTAGACAACTTTCTTGGATCGGACATGTTTAGAGCTTTGGTTAATATATTGCTACTTAAAGTTTGATTGCTCCATATTGCTGATTTCTAGCCCGGTAACCCTGCCATGGTTTTAACAATATAGCAATAGAATGAAACTTAATATCACATGCAGTTGTACACTGTTGCAAATGAATTTAAAGACAATATAAAGGATAAAAGAGGTTCATGATTTTTAAACAATTGCTACTTTCTCTTGTGCACTTAACATCTAACCAACTTTAACATTTGTGCCATGCTTTTTATAAGAAATATAATTATACATCATGAAACAACTTTACCAAATGTTAATTTATACTGTCACATTTGAAAATAATCAGACAAATAAGACTCAACGATTATGCAACAATTGCTAAAGGGCATTAGCTTCCATGAAAGGGTAGATTGGACCTTGCGTTTATTTTCTATCTTCGACCATAATGAGATGGTAGCCAAACTTTGTTTTTATAGGAGGGTTGGTGAAAATAGGAGAATCAACTGTCGATGGGGTGAGGGCAAAGGCAGCATCTTGAAAAGGCCCAACCATGCCCCCTCTGTTCATCCAGCCTAAACTTCCTCCTTGTTTAGCCTTATCTATAAACATTAAAACTTATGTAATTGGATTTGAATACCTTCTGAGTAAAGTTCTGCCGCCTTTAACAAGAAAGGTTAGTTCATAATATACTCAGCAAGTAAAATTACCTTGTCAAATCTCATTTTTTCATTGACGATCTTGTCTAGCGCCTCAGTAATCTAAAGCCATGATAAGTCACTACAGGCTTAATACTAAGCACGTTAAGTTGAACTACCTTAGAGTGTTTCTCGCAAAGGATATGCCGAACCTTGACACTAACAGCTGCCTTCAATTTCGAGGGGGCAGCGTCTTGATCTTTTGAGCCTTTTCCTGAACCAGATTTCGTACTTGCATTACTTTTCCCTTTGGCCATACTATTTTCCCTATTGACCAGTTATTTTATGGATCAAGCTATTAAAATTAAAGCTACATCTATCTTTGAATCCGAAATATTAAAAAATATATATACTTGAAAGGTTTCAGATAGTTAAGAGCAACTTTCAACTTTAATCAAAACCTGGAGTAGTGGTTACAAAGGAGATCCGAGGTAGAAAAAAGTCCACAGTCTTCAGAATACTCGATGAAAGCAAAAATATCTAAATAATTTGCAATGATACCTTGGAAAAAACTAAAGTTTTCCAGGAAAACAAATGAAAGATTTTTGCCTGTTGAACATGGATAATTACTCAACTAGATTCCAAGTGGAACATTTATGAATCAGCATATACTAAAGACAGCCTCCTCACAAATTGGCAAAAAAATCTAATAAATCCTATTGCATGATAAACTCAAGAAAAAAGTATATTCTACTTGGAAAAAGTCGGGTGTAGTTATACTTAAAGTTATGTCTACTTGGCTGAAATATTTTGGTCATCTTTATAGCGTTCTGGTGGTTGTGCTGTAGGAAGCATTTAAAAGTGACGTCATACCCATTGCCCTCTGGCAAATTGGGTGCCATAAGTAAGATAGAATTTCTTTCTCAGGCTTCAATCCAGAGGAAGTTAGGCTGGGAAAGTAATTCGATTCGATACATGCAATCTTTTTACTGTTTAAGAAAGTCAAATATAATCTCAAAAGCAAACATCGATATCAACTTTAAGTTTAATCAAGCAAGATTTTTAATTATAGTAGCCTTTTAGTTGTATTCACAGCGATCAATAAACATTAAACAAAACTCAACTATTCAAAACCAATTTCAAGTAAGCATGTCATTTTTTACATTAAATCGTTTTTGATGGAAAATGATTCAGATATAATACAATAGTTTTATAACCAGTTGAGATAAACAAAAAACTTCAGTCTAAATGTCAGGAACTGCCCACCAATCACGTGCTTGGTCAGTTGGAGGAGCAGGTGAGTATCCAGGCCAGATATAGCACTGGTCTCAACTTCATAAGATAGGAGATGGTATGGTCCAGTGGGGTTTATTTGTTCAGATGTGGGGTTATGGAATCAATTAAGCCAGCTATTGTCAAGTAGAATAGGCTTGGATAACCAGGGGACAACAGAGGGGACAAACCTTCAGTAGCAGCAGTACTTCTCACCTGCGGGCTGGGTGGAGAAGTTGGAGGAAATTTGGGCATGAACCAGTCTAGGTTGTGTTTGCCATCTATGAAAGCAGATGTGGGATGAAATGTTGTGTATAGCCCAGGTGTGTAGACCTTTGTATCTGCCAGGTGGAATTTCAGGCAGAGGAAGCTCAGTGTACAAGAAGTAGCTGATACTAGTTTTGTGGGTGTAGTATCAGCAGCTGAAAATGAGGCATGCTCATCAGAAACTTGGGGTTGAAAGAGCAATCTAAGCTGGAATATTGCTACTAAAACATGTGTAAGGAACCCCTTTCCTTACCACTAAATATTGGGGGCATCTTTATCAGAAACAGGAAGCAAAGTAACCCCTCCTTCATTCAAAATTAATGGCAAATTGGAGACAACAACAATTAATGAGTCAATGAGTAAAATCAAATGCAGAAATCCTGACTGTGTTGATAATCATTCACAAAATAGCCAATCAAAACTTTTGGTTTGTAATAATAAATGCAAAAATCACTCTGTGCCTAGTACAAAATTTAATTTCAGCCAATCAGATTGTAAGTAAAATGGGGCAAACTTAACTCTAATAACAAACAGGAATCAAGCAAGCCATTCAACCAATCATATTAATGACACTCAAATTTGAATGTGTAATCAAGTGCAAAAATACCAAGCCAATGATGGGAAACCAAGCAGATATGAATAACAACAAATTTGAGCACAGAAATTATAATATTACTTCAAGCAGCAAATCAGATATCACAACTAGTCATAAATCAAACCACTTGCAGGCCAAACTTCATAATACAGCCAATTAAGATGAGAACAGAGATCATTCAGGATACACAATCATAACCAAGCCCAAGAACCACCAATCAGAGCCCAGAATTTAATCCACCCCTAAACCAAGCATGAAAGAGAACCAAGTTCATGAATTAATCATCTGGGTAACATTCTAAGCCTCAGTTGTCACTCTTACAGGCTTCAGCCTGCTGCAGACCTGCAAGCAATCCATGGCTTCATTTCTCAAAGCACACCAAGGTGTGATAAGTACTGAGTTCACCTACAATTACTAGCTTAGTATTTAAGCTTCCCCACTTTGTGTTGAGAGATTTCTCCAACAACATCTTACTTCCCCTATCTTATCTTTTCAATAAAGAATTCTATATTTTCAAGAAATCAGTAGGATAATTGTCAGGCTTATGCTATGAGAAAGCCACTCCATTCTGTGTGGGTACTCTTTCTGCTCCTGTGTTATTTTACCTGTATAATTGTGGAAGGAATGCCTAAATTTCCCTCACTCTGACTGATCCTGTTGAAAAACTTGTTTGGTACCAGTTTGGTACTTGTCAATTACAATATCCTTATATTGAAAAGATGTACATTCCTTCATTTATACACCCAAATATACTATGTTATATGGTAGGATATTGCCAAGGGTCTGGATGTACAAGCATTCTGACTACTGCCAACCTACTTAACATCCAGCCATTGCCCGATTTGGTGTCCTTCCAATATACCGTTCAACATACCAAGAATGGTAACCAAGCAATATCACATGACTGTCCAAGTATCCAGTGGCTTGAACCCATCTTGCACATGACCAACCCCTAGGTTTGATCCAACTAAATCCCTGCCACAGTCAAGTCTATATAAGTCTAGAGTATTATCCAATAAAATATACTTCTTTTCTTTCTTAATTCCATATTTGAAGCTCCCCCAAAAGACGTTCCTTATCACTGGTAGCAGCTACAATTTTTTGACCACACCCATGAGAGAGAAAATAACTGACCAAAACCCGCCCACCTTTGCTCACGTACTCAACCAGGCCGCATCCCAGGAGACCTGGAAAACGTACTTCTGCACCCACAACATTGACAAATATATACCTAGTCAATGCACCGTATTTGAAGGTCTGGTCATGCCCAAAGCATGTGTCACAGTAGGTTCCATCATGCCAGGTATTATCTGCCCAAGCAAGAAGGCTCAAAAAGCCAGAAAATCTTTATCAAAATTGACTGAGTTAACAGATTTGGATCAAATGGTCAATCAAAAATGGGTTATGGCTGCTCCAGTCTGTCAGCTGAAGCTGGTTCCCCCTTGCAAATTGACATTGATAAATTGGCGTAATTTGAGGGTCACCTGATATGAGCTTGTTAATCAGCATGGTTGTTGAAACTAGTCACATAAGGGTTCTTTGCAACCTGGACCAGATACTTACTTGACAATGTGGAAGGAATAGGAGGTCAAGACTCAGGAGGGATTGCTTAGTCAATTTTTCTGATATATATTGAATAATTTTCACTGTTTCAACTCTAAGAGTTGAGTCCTCCCAAAAATTTACTCAATAAAAATCATTTATCCCAAGTTCTAATTTACTTTTTAAAAATGCATCCTGTGGTTGGGTTGTTACAATATATTCCATACAATCTGATTCTCAACAGAATCATTTCTGGAAGATGGGGTCCTGCAGTTGGAACTTTATTGTTGGTGCCGCCCAATGCTAATTTTGTGCCAACCAATTTTGCAGCTCCTCCCCCCATTCTTGAAACTGAAAATTGTGTTGCCTCCCAATGTCCCAAATCTTATTCTGAAGATTTGTTGATGTTGTCTCAGGCCATTTATCTTGGGCTACTTTGGTTAGGATTAATTGTTCTGCTTAATCCTGGTATTAAAATTGGAAATTTCACAAAAAGATATTTGAAGCTACATTGGTGGTTAATCATTAATTCTATGTGAATTTGGGTGGTAATTCCCCATCACTTAAAAACGGCTTCATACTATCCTGCAATTTCTGTCACATTACTCAACTCTTCTACATCTAAGTTTTTGGAAGCAGTTTGTCATTATTTTGTGTTTCTTTTCTCCTGCTCCGTCAAGATATCTGTGTTTACCATGTTTATTTGTATCAGTTTCTTTCTGAGCTTTCAGTTTGGGCTTTTTTTTTAATTTGTGGCTTCCATCTCCAGTTGCAGTTGTTGAGACTGGATCTTCTGTTTCCTATTTCAGCTGTGCTATGTCATTTTGGCGCCCAGATTATTTTCCTGCTCCACCTACTGATGAAATTTTGTGTGAAGTTTTGTCAGCTTTATCATTCTATTCCGGTTCAAGCATAGTCACAAGTCCCAAGTTTATCACGTGATGATGAAGGTTTCTGACAATGCTTGTGAATGGTTGTTGTTCACAGTGAAGCAAAATTCACATGTTTTAACTGAAAGTGCATCTCTGTACCCTTTGTTAAAAAATTGTGTGTATCTATTGAGGAGCTCAAAGTATATTGTAAGTTGTACACCTTCTAATAGGGTACTACTCTGCTTTTGATATTCCTTCCTCAGTTTCTTGCCTACTGTGTCAGGGATCCAGTCTTGGGTGGCCGGCCTGTTGTTTTCAGGGGTAACTTGGGCCAGGTTTTTTGCAGGCAATGCCCACCATAAGAGAGGATCTAACTTTAGAAGGTAGGAAGCAGACTTTCCCACCCACAACCACGGGCCAGCGGCTGGTATGATGGTGTCCATCACCCCTGTGAGGGTGATGGACACTATACCAAAAATCTTACTGGTATGGTTGGTTGGAAGGTTGGTTGAAGAGGCTGGCATTAGTTTGGGTGTTACGGGCGGTTCCATGTAAATATTGTAGGCTGGGAGATAATTGAATTTTCCTCTAAATAGTTTTGGTGTAGAAAATATCCACAGGCCTTGGCAGTTGTATCTAATAGCAGATTGAATGCAGGCTAGCAGGTCAAGTTTGAGGATCTTCTCTGGTGTATAGTACTTGTATTTGGGCTTCAAGGGATAATCAGTGAAATGAACGCACCCAAAGGGTGCACCGGGTGGGCGGAAAACTGCAGGCAGTGGGGCAGGAGGGCCGGGAGATCTCAAACTGAATTGATAGATGGCAAATACAAAATATGGCAAAAGCTGTATAAGCCAAAGTAACATAACCTTTATTCAAAAATGATGATATATTTGGAGCGCAAGGTCCTTGGGTCTATATAGCACCCCACCTCCAAACTTAACATTTTCCATGGGGGGTTCATCAGGGTATTGGGAAAGGCAGGGCCGGGGGAATTGGGTACTTGGGTCTAAAGGCAACAAAATGGTACTCAGCCCGGGAGTTCTTTCATTGGTCAGGACTCCCAATTTAGCTACCTGATTATCTTTCTCTAGTGTTGTGGTCATGGGGCCAGGTTGCGGGCCTGTGCCTCTTCCTTGGGTCAGCTCTTGATTGGTTGCTGGTGCAGACTTCAAACTCATGAAGCTAATGGTTGCCACTTTGGCACCTTCATTAGAGCTGTGATTGGCATTCCACTTGGTGCAATAATTTCCTCAGTGTGTTCTGTTTCACTGCATGGGCCATCATCTTCAGTGTCAGCTTGCGGGGGCTTGATCCCAGAAAAATGCGGGCGGGCAGTCCTGCAGTCCATAGGCCTGGCAGCCCGGGGGGATCCAGGTTCTGGGTTTGATTCCTGCTCTTGGGCCTGGGGTTCCAGAGGGGAAGAATTGTCAATCCTGACATACTGCTGTGCAATTGATGTTCCTGAGGTGAATAAACTCTCAGCGTTGTGGTTAGCAGTTGACCAGACTGCCCAGGATTTGGCGGTTTTGGATTCCCTGTTAACCACAACTGAGGCCCTGGTAAGTCAAATTCTTTCTCTGGTCTCAAATCTGTTCACTTCCAAGCAAGATAAATTGGTAATTGAGTATAAACCCACTGTGCGCTCTTGGTTTTCTGGTCCTTGCTCCGCAGTAGTTCCTTCCAACTAAATCCAAGATTGTTCTCCCCCTAGCCCATCTCAGTTGCAATTGGCAGTGGTGAACAAACCCGCCAAGGTAAAGGAGGCCCCAGTAGTGTCTGGTCCTGATAGTTCCTTGGCAATGCTTCAGCACATTATACCTGCAAAGTCTTCTGTGGTTATGTCCAAAGAGTTGCCCCTTGTTCCCATTGAGTGTGATAATACCATTCTTCCAGCTGCTGTCCAAGAGATGATTGAGCGTTACTCTAGGAGCATCCTGCCTCCTTAGCTGCTGTCTGTACCGCCAATGAAAAACAAGACCCTGCCAAGATTTCCACCTTTGCTGCAAATTAATCTGCTTCTGGTTACTTCTTGTTTTATGGTAGTATTGATAACATTCAGACTATCTATTTATCAGCCAGCCATTTTTTTGGATACAGGTGCTTCCAAAAACTTCATGAGTGTGGAAACTGCTGACTTGCTACAGCTCAAGTATCACCCAGGATTTTTGTTAGGGGTAGCAACTGTCAAATGTTTCCCTCTTTCCAGATGAAGAAGCCAGTAACCTTTGTAGTTTTGGGTCAGTCTTTTACCGTGAGGTTCTCTGTTTGCTCCTCTCTGATGTATCCTATCATTTTAGGTGTGGGTTGGTGGAGATATTATAATGTATCCACCTTAATGAATGAAAATGTGTTACAGATGGAACACTCTTTGGGTATATATATTTGTATTCTGCTGTTAGGTATTTCTGAAATGGAGAAATCCTCTCAGACTATTCAATTGGTTCCTATCCCTGTCCCTGCAAGTTTGGATTTACCTGCATGTTTACAACCCTGGTCCTCAGCAGTTGACACTACCAGAGGTGAGGTCCTTCCCAAGCACACTCAGTTTGACTTTGACTTTAAAGTTACCATTGATCTGATTTAAATTGTGTCTCTTATTTACCCTTTAACTTAAGGAAGACACATGTTTATAGGAGTGGACTCAAGATATGTTTGCAAAGGGATCCATTTTCAAGAAGGCTTTGTTGATCTGTTCCCCCTTGTTGTTTGTTCAAAAGTTGGTAGGTTGCTTTGTCCTTGCGTTGACTATGGGAATTTAAATAACATTACAGTTCCTGATCCCTATCCCTTACCTCTCAAAGCTCAGATTTCCTGGTGCGTCAAGAAGGCAAGGGTATTCTTGAAACTTGACCTGTTGAATGCCTTCAATCAAATCAGGATCACAGAAGAAAAGTAATGGTTAACAGCATTCAGAACTAATAAGGGCATCTTTCAGTTCTGTGTAATGCCTTTTGGTTTGAAGAATGCCCCAGCTTGCTTTCAGCAGTTAATTGATTCAGTCTTGGGGGATCTCCTAGGTGTATGTGCCATTGTGTATATGGATGATATCTTGGTATTCTCTCTGTATAAGGAGTTGCATAAAGCCCATCTATCAGCAGTTGTAGAGCGCATCCTCCAGGCCAACTTGATCATTAAAAGAGCAAATGTGAATTCTTTAAACATAAGGTTATCTTTCTGGGTAATATTATCTTTGAGGATGGCCACATCATTGCCCCCAACAAGGAAGCTGCAGTTTGAGAGTATGCTACTCTGGTAACAATATCCCAACTTTGCAGTTTTCTGGTTACCTGTATGTTCTTGAAGAAATTCACCCCTCACTTGTCCAAAGTGGCTGCGCCTTTAT